>LPNX010362299.1:5102-33855 GCA_001517045.1 Pseudotsuga menziesii | reverse complement strand
GTGTGTGAGAGAGAGAAAACATAAGACGTAGAATCATGCATATATATATATATATATATATATATATATATGTTTGTGTGTGTGTGAGAGAGAGAAAACGTAAAAAGTAGAATCATGCACCCACCTCTCACAAGAAAAAGTGGGTTGAGGTTAGGTCACCAATTTAGAATTAAATTTACAATTTAACAAATTCAACACAAATTTAAAATAAGTATTTTAAACCACCTTAACTTTATCCACGGGGACTTCACTTAGTGAACCTCTCACATAGCATGTGCGATCGTGGGATATTAAAGAATACCCTTAATTTTGAAAGATATTGACCCAAACTCTTTTTGTTGAAATCCACTCCCAATACTTAAAACCTCCTCCCCACCCCCTTTTATACCTCAATCCTTATAAACCATCCTACCCACCCCCACCTTAAACCTCTCATCCCCCAAATACCTGCAATATATTGGTTCGATTTTTGATAATTTTAAAACCCACAATATGAACTAACGTGATAGGATATTGGCCAACAAGTGAAGCCCCCATGACTTTATCTTTCATCTTGCTGACAACGAGCTTGATGTGAAATCCTGTAGACTGTAAAGCAAGCACAATGACAAAAATAAAGAGAAAAAATAGAATAAGAAAACGCAATGTAACAAGCAACCAACCTCTGTGAGTAGAGCTGGGGGCAAGCAATCAAATAAAAATAATGACTTACTTCTTCGGCTCAATTCTAACTATGTTCGAATTCAAGAAGGAGGCTGAGATACCTATTTGAGCCGGTTACAGAGGGGAAAAGGTGAGCCGAAAATATATGTATATATTACCGAGTGTATATAAATATCTATGTTGCAATAGGATTAGATATGATGAATCAAACATAGTGAGAGCAAGGGATGGATCTTTTAATGTTGGTTTTGACTAGCTGGTGGGTTTAGGATTCATTATTGGGAGTAGAGTCAAACTTATTTCGACTCCTACAATGAGGGATTTTACGGGATTCCACCTCTAATGAGATGCCATATAAAGTATGGAGTGTTAGGACAGGTAAGATGTCACACAGATTTTTCCACTTTGTGAGTAGAGTCAAACTTTTTTCGACTCCTGCAATGAGGGATTTTATGAGATTCCACCTCTAATGCGATTATATATAAAGTATGGAGTGTTAGGACAGGTACTGACGTACTGACAGTTAAGTCGTCACAGAGATTTCATGAGTTTGAACGGCTAAAAATAATGATAATTGCACGGAGGGGTCGGCTGGTAGGAAATATTATATCACATCCATTCAAATTGGGGAATAAACTATGATACATAATTGAGAAAATATATTGCCCTGTATCAAGGGGCCAAGAGGGATTAATTATGTTACATGGAAATACAAATATTTAGGGTATATTTTATTACATTTCATGTAGAAGCGATGGAGGGGAGGTAGAGGGAACGTCAAGGGACAAGGGAATGAGGTATTGAGTTTGATAGACAATGGATACTCAATCATGATATAGGATGGTTGATAGTAGTGCTCTATTGAAGGGTTTTCATATTGCCCATGTGCTTTGTTGGCTAATGGATCTTCAAACTGTTAATGGAATTGAGGTAACGAAGGATCATAGTTCTATCTTTTATGTGATTGTTATCAACACGTGGTGTAGTTTAGGTGCATATTTTGTGTTTAGACATCATGTGTTTTTTACGCCTTTCAATGTAGCTTTGCTCCTTGAGTCCATTTGAATTTTATTTGCTCTATAAATTTCATTTTGTGGGATCTTAAAATCAACCCATCCACTAGAGAGCATCTAGATTTGTTCATTGCGTCCTTGTCTCTTTATAATCCTCCTAAAAAAAGCCTCATGCAATCCTTGGGTGACCCTATTTTCCCATTGTATAAAACACTAGTCTCCAATTCCTTCACGACTCTTATATTTTACAAAAACCAAAACACTATGTTTTTGTAAAGTTACTTCTCATTTTCACCATGTACTCCATTGTTAAAATTTATTAATCCTACCTTAGGGACTCCACCTTTGAGCTAGAGAAAATATAACCTAAAGAGAAAAAAAAGTTAGGTGTGGTGACAATGGCCTCCCTCTTAGTTGTTCACAAGCTACCGTTGATTATAGGAATTCAATCTTAAGAAGCTAGTTTTTGTGCTAACAAGGAAGAACAAGCATATCTAAGATGATGGATATATTCAAAATTCGTAACATCAAATTTTTTGTAACTATTAATTATTGCCACAAATAGATTCCAACTGTATGGAAGAACTCCACAATTTTAATGTATAAAAATATCCCTACATTTGTTCAGCCAAATGGTAACAATGTATGTGAGGAAAACCTTCAATATGGTAATCCCTTTTTGATATACCCTCCAATTTTTAACCAAATTGAGTACACAAAACACAAATATCCCTCCTAAGAGATAATAAACTACTTAAATGGACTAGACTACCTTTATGCTTAACTCTTCATGGATTCCTATATGTGTGGTATAAGTTTGTTTAACACAGTGTTCTAAATAAATATATACCTATATAAGTATTTTATTTACCAATTAGCAAGGGTGACCATATGCAATTAAAGCAAGTCTCTTACAATTATACAAGTGACCTGAATACCTCTATGCTTGGGCCTTATTATACTTTTCCAACAAGAGACACATTAGTAGGATGCACGTGTATGGAGACTCAAAAGTCATTGTGGATTGGGCTTTGGGGATACACACTATACATTCTGTTGACCTATTTCATTGGCTGGGTCATGTCAAGGATATTCTTAGCCACTTATACACTCTTCACTTCCACCAGATTTATAGGAAATATAAATCCTTGGCGGATGAAATTTTGAAGCGGGCCATTGATCTTGGGGGAGGCATGATGTTTTGGGAGGAAACGCTAGAGGGATGCATTGTGGACTCAAGCACATTGAGTCTCTTATGATATTATTGACTTTTCTGTTTTTTCTACTTTTTGTAATATTGAAACACACAATGATGTATTTATGTAACTGAACAAGTATGCAAAGGAACATAGTTTGATAGTTTTCTCTCTAGTAGGTGACAAGAGTTTTTTTTGGTCAGCACTTTGTGTGAGGTTTACAGAACTTGTGATTGAGTATGCTTTGTTACACTAACCATGATATGTATTTCAGTGTCGTTTTAAGACACAATTTTATAAATTTAAAACTGTCCTTTTGTATGTGAAAAACAAATGTGTGGTTGATGCCATAATTTTAACAATGTTTTTGTATGTATAATGATGATGTTGAAGGTTAACATTCATTGATACCAACTTGGTCCTTTGGAATTGAAGTGGATTCCGATTACTATAAAATTTTATTTGGATTTTCAAAATACTTGAAAAAAAATCTGTAAGTTAAGTGTTGACATATTAAAAAGTAAAAAATAAAATCATATTATAACAAAGATTATAATTCATAACCATAGTTCCCATTAAAAATGGTATTTTAATGGCATTTATGAAATTGAAATTCTTGTACTTAAAAAAGTTTTTCCATAGTGTTGACACGTGAAAATGTTAAAGTTTGTATTGTAATAAAGATTAACAAATTTATAATTGAATAATGTTTCACATGTGAAAAGGTTAAAATAGTTTTACTTTAATAAGATTAAGAAATTCATAACCGGAATTGCCATTCAATATGGTGTCTCAATGACATTTATCATAACTTTTAAAACTTATTCTGAAATTGGAATTCTTGTACCTTTTAAAACTTATTGTCCATACAAGCCCTGGTCTCATCCCCTGCCGTGGATTACAATCCGTGGCCTCATCCCCTGCCGTGGATTACAATCCGTGGCCTCATCCCCTGCCGTGGAATACAAAAGGTATTTGATATTTATCTTCATTGAGATTAGGTCGTAAACATATTGCATATTGAAAAGCGTCGTATACCGGTTGTTTTGAAGACTGTATTGGGACTCACCATGCCCATCCATATTATTTAGCGTTGCATGAATTATTTTGTTTTCATTCTCTCGGCATGGTTGCGGGACCTAAGGCCGAGATCGAACCAGACCGAGAGACCTATTCCGATTTGAAACTCATCTCGTCCTGGACATCTTGCTTCTCTTTTACCGTAACTATCTTCTCTTACTGTGATGGATCATAGAAACAAATTAGAGATGGAAAGTTGCCATTATAAATAACTTTGCGATCTAATTCCGCACAGGTCCCAGGTAATCTGATACGGTTTATTTTTGTAATGTAATTATATTGTTGTTATATATATTCTTCCCACTTACAATTGGCATCCATGTACCAGAGAACTAAAGCCAGGTACTCGTGAATCTCTAGAAGCGACTTTGCATAGTGAAGGTTGACTCGAGAGGAGGGGCACAGAACCCTAATTTCCTTTGTAGCTTCATGGGCGTTCTAGGAACTCAAGCATATTTTTCAGTGAGAAGGAATGCCATTAGTTAACTCTAGATGGGGTTCCAAAATCAATCCCAAGGGTGATGTTGACTTGTAATGTGGATCCAGTTTTTTATAACCTAGTTAAACAAAAACGACATACCATTTTTCTTGCTCTCAACCTCTGCTGCCAGCTCCTAAATGCTGGTAATTCCATTTTTTTCCTTGAATATGGTGTATTTTATCCACCTGCTGCCATAGCTATGTTTGAGAATATATTTATGATTGTCTACTGTATAACAGAAGGAAACGTATCATCTGGGAGATGTTTTATGAATTATTCTTTGTAAGCTGGGTTACAGGGTTTAAAGCCACCACCAATTTAATTAACTTCTACTAGTTATTTGACAACAATGGATGAGAAGGTGATGTTTCCACTTTCTCTGGTTTAGTGATATTGTAATTGCAATTTACCAACGATTTTGATAATAATAACCTCCTTTGCTTGAATTTCTTATACTTACGCATAGTCTCCCATTTCTTTGTGCAAATGGTGGCTGGGTATTGATCCAGTCGGGCTCAGGTTGGGCTCAACACCTATACATGTTCATTACGGGTTTTCTCTCAGGTATGAAATAATCTCAACTTTATCTTCATTTTTCTTAGGAGCTTCATACAGAGATACTAAGACTCTATTAATACTTGTACTTAGTATGGTCGTGGGGATGTATTTAATCATACCTATCCTGGCACTATTTGTAAAACAATACACCCATCCTCTGAGTTGGGACTCGTGAATATATTTTGAAGGGGGTTTTATAATCCTTTGAGAAACTTTGTTGACTTATCCCCATTTTTAAATTCCATCAGGATGGGTTTATCAAGTTCATTTATATATACGCATTTTATGACCACTATCAACTTGTTTACTGTTATAAGGCAAATGGTTCATTGTGGCAATACGAAAACTGAATGATGAGTTTTTTGCTCATTTGAATGTATGCATTAATTTCCGATACACTCCACCCCTAATATTATATAGTGATGAATTCTAATAATTTTGTTTGGATAACACAATTGCATTTTTAATCTACCCCACTTCTAAAGTATCTACAAAGAACACACAATAAATTTATGGTTTTGCAAAAACCTCTATTGCACTGCTTTGCAAGGGACTCTGCCCCATAATTTAGGGTAGCGCATCCCGAGTCAGTCATTTTGGTATGAGTTTCTCTCTGCCTTGTTACTTTAATGTCCCCTAAATACATTTACTTCGTTAATATATATCATTTAATTTTCTTCAATTATGAGAAAACTATTATTTTTAATGTTGGTCAACATGTATATTTCAAGTCATAAAGTCCTTCAAATGTCAACAAAACAATTTATTGTGGACATTTTGAATGCCTTCATGCTGTGATTTTTCTCACTAGCACTGTCAAACACTGAGTCAAACCTCTTTTATGCATCTCAGCTCCAGAATGCCTTCACATAACTCAACTATAGTTCAGTCTACCAAAAAAATAGCAAGCATAATACTCTCACAACATTATATGCAACTATGCACAACCAACAACAAGTTAAATGCTCTCACAACAGTTTTATTTCTCAAGGATCTCCAAGATCTACCGGTGACCTTTACCTCACATTGTTCTTATGTAGTTAATACGCAAATTCACTAATTCTGTGTACTTTTTTTCTGGTTTCTACAGTGGATAGGTTCGTCGTACATGGAAAGATGCACAAATATTTTATTCAATGTATTTTCACACAAATATTTCATCGTGCTTCTAGTCATACTCAGAGCCATAATGGTGTGCCAATTTGGCTCTATCTTGATCCTTGTAGCCACCATACCTATGATGCAACATGTAAATTTTAATGGCGCACACCTTTCTTTACAAAGCACGAGTTCTCAAATTAGCTCTGTTCAACTATTTAGTATCTCTCATTTTTATGTTTAAATTTAGAGAGTGAACAACCTTTGTACTTTCTCCCTTCCATACGGGTTGTCATCACTTTCCCTTTCTGTTTCATTTATATTTTCTTTTTTTTCTTTTTAATAATGCTAGAATGAGATGCAATCTTTTCATCTGGCCTTTAGGATGTTCAATAATATTTTATTCCCCTTTGTTTACAAAGGGAATACAAAAGATTGTAAGCCATACATATTTGAACAACCCCAATGGGTTGCCTTTATTTCATTTTTCTTCCACTAAGTGATCATCATCAAAAAAGAAATGAACTTCCAGAGGTCTTTTTATGACAATCCTAGTTTGCTTATTGAGCACCCTACTTCACTTCAGTGATCATCATCAAAAAAAAGAAATGAACTTCCAGAGGTCTTTTTATGACAATCCTAGTTTGCTTATTGAGCACCCTACTTCACTTCAACTCAAGATTATCATTTGACAATACATGTTGTAATCCAATGTGCAATGGATTCCTAAGTCAAGCAGGAAAATATGGCAGCAAAAGAATATGTATTTAATATGTAAGTTGGAGAGAACTACCAAAATATGTCTATGTATTTTTGCATGTATTTTATGGTATTCCCAGTTTGCTCGTTGAGCACGCTACTTCTGTTCAACTCAAGATTATAATTTGACAATACCTGTTGTACTCCAATGTGGCATGAATTCCCAAGTCAAGAAAGCAAAGATGGCAACAAAACGATAAACACATACAGACATAACAAATGGAAATAATAGATAAAGAAATAGACTAGCTGACCTCATATGCCATCCAAATCGTCTTGAAAGAATCTCCAGCACTAGGCTTCTTATTAGCATTGGGTTTATACTGTAAGTCGATGAACTTTTAAATATAAGAGGGAATAATACGTTTTTAATATGTAAGTTGGAGAGAGCTACCAATATCTGTATCTGTCTCTGTATCTCTGCCTGTATTTTGCATTTCATTATTTGATATGGACCAAATGGATTGATTGATTAGGAAGTATGGATTGATTGATTCGGAAGTATGAGTAAACATTCATAGATGTTATATATGTTAATTCTAACATGGCTGTGGTTTTGATGTTGAGAGTGTATCAAGCAAAAAGGAATGAGGACCAACATGGAAACCAAAGAATTAACAGTAAGTGGAGGTAAAGTTCATGGCTTCTCATCATGGGTTGGTGTTGAGTGTGGTTATACAACCCTTATTGAAGCAATTAAGGGTCCTCTAGATAAGATTTTGTATGTTATAGTTGTCTATACATGTACGGATTTACATGAAAATTATTTCCTTCAAGCAATTATTATTTAGGATTAAAACTATTGTCATCAATGTTTCATTGTAGAAGTTATTTCTCCCCATCTTATGCTTTCATATCTTTTTATATGCACAATAGGATCAATTACTGAAGGAACTAGACCTAACATCCTTTACAATTTATTTATATTGCTTTTGCTTTTAGTTTATGCTCAAAAATGTCATCTTCTATGTATCTATTGTAGTTTTTTCCTATCTTATATCTCACTCTAATGCTTACATGCTTACATTTATGGTAGGCTATACTAGTGCTTCCTAATTCAGGGGCCTTGTGCTGCAATAAAACATATAAAAAGTGCCATGGAGAGCACTTCTCATTTTTGACATCTAGCTTAAGTGAGCCTTCCCTTGTAATAGAAATGGGTAGGGAAATATGTTACCAAATTTGGAGTTTGCATGCCTTTAAAACAAAATCAATGTGGCCATCATTGATGACATTTTCATTTTGTAAAGTTTTTATTATTGAGCAAGTGTGCCACAGGATTTCTTGTTATACATCTACTTGATAGACACATCAATTGTCAATTCTATTGGCATCTACTTATCATAGCATTAAATTTTCAGGGATGTTTACCTCTGTGTGGTATGATGACTTAGTTGGCTCGTTAGAGTCAACAATCCCTTCTCCATTGACCAAAGTAGCTTATTTGTTGTTAATCTCCCATTTCAAGAGCATAACCATTATCAAACTATTTCATTCTCTTCTATGATACAGGAGACGTTCAAATAGGCCATGGACACGTCTTGACACAGTGTTGAACACTTGTTTTGGATGTGTGATGTTTTAGAACACTAAATAAAAAGTAGAACTAATTATAAAATTCAAATTACAGAAGGAAATATAAAGTATTGTCCAATCATCATTGTCCATTGTCAAAATGAAATAGTAAAGACTCAAAATATGTGCCTAAGATCTAAAACTGGACACTTTGAATAGTTCTAACTTCTAAGTTAACTATTAAACAATAACTTAAAACTTGAAAGTCAAAACAATAACAAAAATTTACACATTGTATACATAAATGATGAATCACTTAGAAATTTTAATAACAAATAAATTTATATTTGTAATTTGACATTTGTAAATACTAAATATATTTTTATAAAACTATAATAGCATGTCTGAAATTTTTACCAAAAAAATAGAAGTAAAATAAAATGTAAGATATCAAATATGAAATACCTGTGCTCTACATCGTATTGTGGCTGAGAGGGGGCAAATTCATTGTGAGTTTGAGCCTATGTTGAGCCATGAACTCAAATTTTGAGCATGTGCCGAGAGCCAGAGATTCGAGAGGAGGCACAAGCTGTGCTTTTCAAGATGAGACATACGTACTTGGGATTGCAGGAAAGGGAACCATAAATAGTGGAGTTGTGCACCGGACTATAGAACATCTCCCAGATGATACGTTTCCTTCTGTGTAATACAGTAGACAATCATAAATAAATTCTCAAACATAGCTATGGCAGAAGGTGGATAAAATACACCATATTCAAGGAAAAAAATGGAATTACCAGCATTTAGGAGCTGGCAGCAGAGGTTGAAAGCAACAAAAATGAATTTTCTTTTTTGTATAACTAGGTTATAAAACCCTGGATCCACATTACAAGTCAACATCACCCTTGGGATTGATTTTGGACCCCATCTAGGTTTAACTAATGGAATTCCTTCTCACTGAAAAATCTACTTGAGTTCCTAGAACACCCATGAAGCTACAAAGGAAATTAGGGTTCTGTGCCCCTCTTCTCGAGTCAACCTTCACTATGCAAAGTCACATCTAGAGATTCACGAGTACCTGGGTTTAGTTCTCTGGTATAGGCATGCCAATTGTAAGTGGGAAGAATATATGTAAAACAAAAATATAATTACATTACAAAAACAAACCGTATTAGATTACCTGGGACCGGTGCAGAATTAGATCGGAGAGTTATTTATAATGCCAACTTCCCATCTCTAATTTGTTTCTATGTTCCATCACAGTTAGAGAATATAGTTATGGTAAAAGAGAAGCAAGATGTCCAGGAGGAGATGAGTTTCAAATCAGAATAGGTCTCTCGGTCTGGTTCGTGCTCCGCCTTAGGTCCTGCAACCACGCAGAGAATCAAAACAGATTAATTCCTGCAACCCTGAATAATATGGATGGGCATGGTGAGTCCCAATACAGTCTTCGAAACAACTGGTAGACGACGCTTTCATTATGCAATATGTTTCCCACTTAATCTCAATGTACTCTCCTTCTGCTACGTGGAATATGCGTACTAAACTAATAAATTGAAGACAAATATCAAATACCTTTTGTATTCCACGACAGGCGATGAGGCCACCGATTGTAACCCACGGTAGGGGATGAGACCACAGCTTGTATGGACAATAAGTTTTAAAAGGTACAAGAATTACAATTTCAGAATAAGGTTTAAAAGTTACAATAAATGTCATTAAGACACCATCTTGAATGGGAATTCCGGTTATAAAAATCTTAATTTTATTAAAGTAAAATTATTTTAACCTTTTCACATGTCAAACACTATTCAATTATAAATTTGTTAATCTTTATTATAATACAAACTTTAACATTTTCACGTGTTAACACTATGGAAAAACTTTTTAAGTACAAGAATTTCTATTTCATAAATGCCATTAAGATACCATTTTTAATGGGAAATTTGGTTGTGAATTTTTTAATATTTGTTATAATATATATATATATATATATATATATATATATATATTTTTTTTTTTCTTTTTAATATGTCAACACTTAATTTAAGGATTTTTTTTTCAAATATTTTGAACATCCAAATAAAATTTTATAGTAATCAAGCAATCCATTTCAATTCCAAAGGGACCAAGTTGGTCTCAATAAAGGTTGACTTTCATCATCATCATTATACATACAAAAACCTTGAGTCAAAAACAATGTTAAAATTATGGCATCAATCACACATTTTTTTTCACACATAAAAGGACACTTTTAAATTTATAAAATTGTGTCTTAAAATGACACTAAATTACATATCATGTCGAGTGTAACAAACATACTCAATCAAAAGTTCTATAAACCGCACACAAAGTGGTGACCAAAAAAAGCTCTTGTCACCTACTAGAGAGAAAACTATCAGACTATGTTCCTTTACATACTTGTTCAGTGACATAAATACAACATTGTGGGTTTCAATATTACAAAAAGTTAAAAAGCCAGAAAAGTCAATAATATCATAAGAGACTCAATGTGCCTGAGTCCACAATGCATCCCTCTAGTTTTTCCTCCCAAAAACATCATGCCTCCCCCAAGATCAATGTCCGCTTCGAAAGTTCATCCTCCAGGGATTTATATTCCCTATAAATCTGGTGGAAGAGAAGAGTGTAGAAGCGGCTAATAAGATCCTTGACACGACCCAACCAATGAAATAACTATACACAGAATGTATAGTGTGTATCCCAAAGCCCAATCCACAATGACTTTTGAGTCTCCATACACATGCATCCTACTAATGTGTCTTTGTTGGCAAAGTAGAATGAGGCCCAACATAGAGGCATTCAAGTCACTTGTATAATCATAAGAGACTTGGATTTAAGTGCATATGGTCACCCTTGCTAATTGGTAAACAAAATACTTATATAGGTATATATTTATGTAGAACATTGTGTTAAACAAACTCATACCACGAATATAGGAATCCATGAAGAGTTAAGCATAAAGTTAGTCTAGTCCATTTAAGTAGTTTATTATCTCTTAGGAGGGATATTTGTATTTTGTGTATTCAATTTGGTTAAAAATTGGAGGGTATATCAATAAGGGACTACCAAATTGAAGGTTTTCCTTACATACATTGTTACCATTGTGTGAACAAATGTAGGGATATTTTTATACATTAAAATTGTGGAGTTCTTCCATACAATTAGAATCTATTTGTGGCAATACTTAATAGTTACAAAAAATCGATGTTACGAATTGTGAATATGTCAATAATCTTAGATATGCTTATTCTTCCTTGTTAGCACAAAAACTAGCTTCTTAAGATTGAATTCCTAAAATCAATGGTAACTTGTGACCAACTGAGAGGGAGGCCATTGTCACCACACCTAACCTTTTTTTTCTCTTTAGGTTATCTCTTCTCTAGCTCAAAGGTGGAGTCCCTAGGGTAGGATTACTAAATTTTAACAATGGATTACATGGTGAAAATGAAGAGTAACTTTACAAAAACATAGTGTTTTGGTTTTTGTAAAATATAAGAGTCATGAAGGAATTGGAGACTAGTGTTTTATACAATGGGAAAATGGGGTCACCCAAGGATTGCATAAGGATTTTTTTAGGAAGATTAGAAAGAGGCAAGGTCGCAATGAACAAACCTAGATGCTCTCTTGTGGATGGGTTGATTTTAAGATCCCACAAAATGAATTTTCTAGAGCAAATAAAATTCAAATGGACTCAAGGAGGAAAGCTACATTGAAAGGCATAAAAAAACGCATGATGTTTAAACACAAAATATGCACCTAAACTACACTACTGGTTGCTAACAATCACATAAAAGATAGAAGCATGATCCTTCATTACCTCAATCCCATTAACAATTTGAAGATCCATTAGCCAACTAAGCACATGGGCAATATGAAAACCCTTCAATAGAGCACTACGATCAACCATCCTATATCTCGATTGAGTATCCATTTTCCATCAATCTCAATACCTCGTTTCCTTGTCCCCTGATGTTCCCTCTACCTCCCATCCATTGCTTCTACATGAAATGTAATAAAATATACCCTAAATATTTGTATTTCCATATAACATAATTAAGCCCTCTTGGCCCCTTAATACAGGGCAATACATTTTCTCATTTAAGTATCATAGTTTATTCCCCAATATGAATGGACGTGATAGGATATTTCCTACCAACCGACCCCCCCATGCAGTCATGTTATTTTTAGCCCTTCAAACTCATGAAATCCATGTGGCGACTTAACTGTGAGTACGTCAGTACCTGTCCTAACACTCCATACTTTATATGGAATCTCATTAGAGGTGGAATCTCATAAAATCGCTCATTGTAGGAGTTGAAATAAGTTTGACTCTACTCTCAAAGTGAAAAAAATTGTGTGATGACTTACGTGTCCTAACACTCCATACTTTATATGGAATCTCATTAGAGGTGGAATCTCATAAAATCCCTCATTGTAGGAGTAGAAAGAAGTTTGACTCTACTCCCAATAATGNGGGGGGGGGGGGGGGGGGGGCGGTCGGTTGGTAGGCAATATCCTATCACGTCCATTCATATTGGGGAATAAACTATGATACATAAATGAGAAAATGTATTGCCCTGTATTAAGGGGCCAAGAGGGCTTAATTATACTATATGGAAATATAAATATTTAGGGTATATTTTATTACATTTCGTGTAGAAGCGATGGAGGGGTGGCAGAGGGAACATTGGGGGACAAGGGAACAATGTATTGAGTTTGACGGACGATGGTTACTCAATCGAGATATAGGATGGTTGATATAGTGCTCTATTGAAGGTTTTTCATATTGCCCATGTGCTTGGTTAGCTAATGGATCTTCAAATTGTTAATGGAATTGAGGTAATGAAGGATCATGCTTCTATCTTTTATGTGATTGTTATCAATCGGTAGTGTAGTTTAGGTGCATATTTTGTGTTTATACATCATGTGTTTTTTTATGCCTTTCAATGTAGCTTTCCTCCTTGAGTCCATTTCAATTTTATTTTCTCTAGAAATTTAATTTTGTGGGATCTTAAAATAAACCCATCCACTAGAGAGAATCTAGGTTTGTTCATTGCGACCTTGTATCTTTCTAATATTCCTTAAAAAAGCCTCATGGAATCATTGGGTGACCCCATTTGCCCATTGTATAAAACACTAGTCTCCAATTCCTTCATGACTCTTATATTTTACAAAAACCAAAACACTATGTTTTTGTAAAGTTACTCCTAATTTTCACCATGTACTCCATTGTTAAAATTTAGTAATCCTACCCTAGGGACTCCACCTTTGAGCTAGAGAAGAGATAACCTAAAGAGAAAAAAAGGTTAGGTGTGGTGACAATGGCCTCCTTCATAATTGTTCACAAGCTACCATTGATTTTATGAATTCAATCTTAAGAAGCTAGTTTTTGTGCTAATAAGGAAGAACAAGCATATCTAAGATGATGGATATATTCAAAATTCGTAACATCAATTTTTTTTAACTATTAAGTATTACCACAAATAGATTCTAACTGTATGGAAGAACTCCACAATTTTAATGTATAAAAACATCCCTACATTTGTTCACCCAAATCGTAACAATGTATGTGAGGAAAACCTTCAATCCGGTAATCCCTTATTGATATACCCTCCAATTTTTAACCAAATTGAATACACAAAATACAAATGTCCCTCCTAAGAGATAATAAACTACTTAAACGGACTAGACAACCTTCATGCTTAACTCTTCATGGATTCCTATCTGTGTGGTATAAGTTTGTTTAAAAGAGTGTTCTAAATAAATATATACCTATATAAGTATTTTGTTTACCAATTAGAAAGGGTGACCATATGCACTTAAAGCCAAGTATCTTATGATTATACAAGTGACCTAAATACCTCTATGTTTGGGCCTTATTATACTTTGCCAACAAAAGACACATTAGTATGATGCAGGTGTATGGAGACTCAAAAGTGATTGTGGATTGGGCTCTTGGGATACACACTATACATTCTGTTGAGCTACTTCACTGGCTGGGTCGTGTCAAGGATCTTATTAGACCCTTCTACACTCTTCACTTCCACTAGATTTATAGGGAATATAAATCCCTGGTGGATGAACTTTTGAAGCGGGCCATTGATCTTGGGGAAGGCATGATGTTTTGGGAGGAAAAACTAGAGGGATGCATTGTGGACTGAGGCAGATTGAGTCTCTTATGATATTATTGAATTTTCTGGTTTTTTTGCTTTTTGTAATATTGAAACCCACAATGATGTATTTATGTCACTGAACAAGTATGTAAAGGAACATAGTCTGATAGTTTTCTCTCTAGTAGGTGACAAGAGGTTTTTTTGGTTAGCATTTTATGTGCGGTTTAAAGAACTTGTGATTGAGTATGCTTTGTTACACTGGCCATGATATGTAATTTAGTGTCGTTTTAAGATACAATTTTATAAATTTAAAACTGTCATTTTATGTGTGAAAAAAAATGTGTGGTTGATGCCATAATTTTAACAATGTTTTTGACATAAGGTTTTTGTATGTATAATAATGATGATGAAAATTAACCTTTATTGAGACCAACTTGGTCCCTTTGGAATTGAAATGAATTGCTTGATTACTATAAAATTTATTTGGATGTTAAAAATATTTGAAAAAAATCCGTAAATTAAATGTTGACATATCAAAAAGTACAAAATTAAAAAATTCATAACCAAAGTTCCCATTAAAAAAATATCTTAATGGAATTTATGAAATTGAAATTCTTAAATAGTTTTAATTTAATAAGATTAAGAAATTCATTACTGGAATTCCCATTCAAGATGGTGTCTTAATGACATTTATTGTAACTTTTAAAACTTATTCTGAAATTGGAATTCTTGTACCTTTTAAAACTTATTTGTCCATACAAGCCGTGGTCTCATCCCCTACCATGGATTACAATCTGTGGCCTCATCCCCTGCCGTGGAATACAGAAGGTATTTGATATTTATCTTCAATTTATTAGTTTAGTACGCATACTCCATGTAGCAGCTGGAGAGTACATTGAGATTTGGTGGGAAGCATATTGCATATTGAAACCGTTGTATACCAGTTGTTTCGAACACTGTACTGGGACTCACCATGCCCATCCATATTATTCAGTGTTGTAGGTATTATTCTGTTTTGATTCTCTCGGCATGGTTGCGGGACTAAAGGCCGAGCTCGAATTAGACCGAGAGACCTATTCCGATTTGAAACTCATCTCGTCCTGGACATATTGCTTCTCTTTTACCGTAACTATCTTCTCTAACTGTGATGGATCATAGAAACAAATTAGACATGGGAAGTTGGCATTATAAATAACTTTGCGATCTAATTCCGCACCGGTCCCAGGTAATCTAATACGGTTTGTTTTTGTAATGTACGTATATTGTTGTTTTATATATAGTCTTCCCACTTACAATTGGCATGCATGTACCAGAGAACTAAACCCATGTACTCGTCAATCTCTGGAAGCGACTTTGCATAGTGAAGGTTGACTCGAGAGGAGGGGCATGGAACCCTAATTTCATTTGTAGCTTCATGGGCATTCTAGGAACTCAAACAATTTTTCAGTGAGAAGGAATGCCATTAGTTAACCCTAGACGGGGTTCCAAAATTAATCCCAAGGGTGATGTTGAATTGTAATGTGGGTCCAAGGTTTTATAACCTAGTTATACAAAAAAGGAAAATAATTTTTTTTGCTCTCAACCTCTGCTGCCAGCTCCTAAATGCTGGTAATTCCATTTTTTTCCTTGAATATGGTGCATTTTATCCACCTTCTTCCATAGCTATGTTTGAGAATATATTTATGATTTATGATTGTCTACTGTATTACAGAAGGAAACCTATCATCTGGGAGATTTTTTTATGAATTATCCTTAGTAAGTTGGGTTACAGGGTTTAGAGCCATCGCCAATTTTATTAACTTCTACTAGTTGTTTGACAACAATTGATGAGAAGGTGATGTTTCCACTTTCTCTGGTTTAGTGATATTGTATTTGCAATTTACCAACGATTGTGATAATAATAACCTCCTTTGCTTGAATTTGTTATACTTACGCATAGTCTCCCATTTCTTTGTGAAAATGGTGGTTGGGTATTGATCCAGTCGGGCTTAGGTTGGGCTCAACACCTATACCTGTTCATTACGAGTTTTCCCTCAGGTATGAAATAATCTCAACTTTATCTTCATTTTGCTTAGGAGCATCATACAAAGATACTAAGACTCTATTAACACTTGTACTTAGTATGATCGTGGGGATAAATTTAATCAGGGCCTATCCTGGCACTATTTGTAAAAAATTACACCCATCCTCCCAGTTGGGACTCGTGAATATATTTTGAAGGGGGTTTTATAATCCTTTGAGAAACTTTGTTGACTTATCTCCATTCTTAAATTCCATAGGAATGGGTTTATCAAGTTCATTTATATCCACACATTATTTGTTTAAGCATTTTATGACCACTATCAACTTGTTTATTGTTACAAGGCAAATGGTCATTGTGGCAATACGAAAATTGAATGATGAGCTTTTTGATCATTTGAATGTATGCATTAATTTCCGATACACTTCACCCCTTAATATTATATAGTGATGAATTATAATAATATTGTTTGGATAACACATTTAAATTTTTAATCTACCCTACTTGTATCTACAAAGAACACACAATGAATTTATGGTTTTGCAAAAACATGTATTTCACTGCTTTGCAAGGGACTCTGCCCCCATAATTTAGGTTATCGTATTCTGAGTCAGTCATTTTGGTATGAGTTTCTCTCTGCCTTATTACTTTAATGTCCCTTAAATATCTTTACTTTGCTAATATATATCATTTAATTTTCTTCAACAACTATAAGAAAACTATTATTTCTAATGTTGGTCAACATGTATATTTCAAGTCATAAAGTCCTTCAAATGTCAACAAAACAATTTATTATGGACATTTTGAATGCCTTCATGCTGTGATTTTTCTCACTAGCACTGTTAAACACTATCAAACCTCTTTTATGCATCTCAGCTCTAGAATGCCTTCGCATAACTCAACTATAGTTCAGTTTATGAAAAAAAATATCAAGCATAGTATTCTCACAACATTATCTGCAACTATGCACAACCAACAACAAGTTAAATTCTCTCGCAACAGTTTTATTTCTCAGGGATCTCCAAGATCTACTAGTGACCTTCACCTCACATTCTTCTTATGTAGTTAATACGCAAATTCACTAATTTCGTGAACTTTTTTTTTCTAGTTTCTACACTTGGACAGGTTCGTCGTACATGGAAACATGCACATATATTTTCTTCATTGTCTTCTGATACAAAGCTTTAATTGTGCTTCGATTCATACTCAGAGCCATAATGGTGCCACTTTGGCTCTATCTTGATCCTTGTAGCCACCATACCTATGATACAACATGTAAATTTTAATGGCACACACCATTCTTTACAAAGCACGAGTTCTCAAATGAGCTCTGTCCAACTTTTAGTATCTCTCATTTGTATGTTTAAATTTAGACAATGAACAACCTTTGTACTTTCTCCCTTTCCGTATGGCTTGTCATCACTTTTCCTCTGTGTTTCATTCATATTTTCTTTTTTTCTTTTTAATAATGCTACAATGAGATGTAACCTTTTCATCCCATATCCCAATTGGCCTTCGGGATGTTCAATAATATTTTATTCCCTTAATATTTTATTCCCCTTTTTTTACAAAGGGAATACAAAAGATTGTAAGTCATACATTTTTCAACAACCCCAATGGGCTGTCTTTATTTCATTTTTCTTCCACTAAGTGCTCATCATCAAAAGAAAAAAATGAACTTCTAGAGGTCTTTTGATGGAATTCCTAGTTTGCTTGTTGAGCATGCTACTTCACTTCAACTCAAGATTATCATTTGACAATACATGTTGTAATCCAATGTGGCATGGATTCCTAAGTCAAGGAGGCAAATATGGTAGCAAAAGAATATGTATTTAATATGTAAGTTGGAGAGAACTACCAAAATCTGTCTCTGTATTTCTGCATGTATTTTATGGTATCCCCAGTTTGCTTGTTGAGCACACTACTTCAGTTCAACTCAAGATTTGACAATACTTGTTGTACTCCAACGTGGCATGAATTCCTAAGTCAAGAAAGCAAAAAAGGCAACAAAACGATAAACACATACAGACGTAACAAATGGAAATAATAGATAAAGAAATAGGCTAGCTGACCTCATATGCCATCCAAATGGTCTTGAAAGAATCTCCAGAATTAGGCTTCTTATTAGCATTGGGTTTATACTGTAAGTGGATGAACTTTTAAATATAAGATGGAATAATATGTATTTAATATGTAAGTTGGAGAGAACTACTGTTTATGTATCTTTGCCTGTATTTTACATTTTATTAGTTGATATGGACCCAATGGATTGATTGATTAGGAAGTTTGAGTAAACTTTCATAGATGTTATATATGTTAATTCTAACATGCTATGGTTTTGATGTTGACAGTGTATCAAGCAAAAAGGAATGAGGTCCAACATGGAAACCACTGAAAAATTAACGGTAAGGGGAGGTAAAGTTCATGGCTTCTCATCATGAGTTGGTGTTGAGCCTGGTTATACAACCGCCTGGTTATACAACCCCTATTGAAGCAATGAAGGGTCCTCTGGAAAATATTTTGTATGTTATAGTTGTCTATACATGTACCAATTTACATGAAATTTATTTCCTTCAAGCAATTATTATTCAGTATTAAAACTTTTGTCATCAATGTTTCATTGTAGAAGCTATTTCTCCCCATCTTATGCTTTCATATCTTTTTATATGCACTATAGGATCAATTACTAAAGGCACTGGACCTAACATCCTTTACTATTTATTTATATTGCTTTTGCTTTTAGTTTATGCTAGAAAATGTGATATGCTATGTATCTATTGTAGTTGTTTCCTATCTTATATCTCACTCTAATGCTTACATGCTTACATTTTTGGTAGGCTATACTGGTGCTTCCTAATTCAGGGGCCTTGTGCTGCAATGAAACATATAAAAAGTGCCAAAAGTGCCATGGAAAGCACTTCTCATTTTTGACATCTAGCTTAAGTGACCACACACTAGGGCCTTCCCTTGTAATAGAAATGGGTAGGGAAATATGTTGCCAAATTTCGAGTTTGCATGCCTTTAAAACAAAATCAATGTGGCCATCATGGATGACATTTTCATTTTGTAAAGTTTTTATTATTGAGCATGCGTGCCACGAGATTTCATGTTATACATCTACTTGATAGACACATCAATTGTCAATTCGATTGGCATCTACTTATCATAGCATTAAATTTTCAGGGATGTTTACCTCTGTGTGGTATGATGACTTAGTTGGCTGGTTAGAGTCAACAATCCCTTCTCCATTGACCAGAGTAACTTATTTGTTGTTAATCTCCAATTTCAAAAGGATAACCATTATCAAACTATTGTATTCTCTTCTATGATACTAGACATGTTCAAATAGGCCACAATGTCCTGTGTCATCGTGTCGGACACGTACACATCTTGACACAGTGTCGAACACTTGTTTTGGACGTGCCATGTTTTACGACATCAAATAAAAAGTAGAACTAATTATAAAATTCAAATTATAAAATATTGTCCAATCATCATTGTCCATTGTCAAAACGAAATAGTAAAGACTCAAGATACATGCCTAAGATCTAAAACTGGAAGCTTCTAATAGTTCTAACTTCTAAGTTAACTATTAAACATTAAGTTAAAACTTGAAAGTCAAAACGATAACAAAAATTTACAACATTGTATACATGAATGATGAATCATTTCGAATGTTAATAACAAATACATTTATATTTGTAATTTGACATTTGTAAATACTAAATTATATTTTTATAGAACTATAATAACATGTGCTGATATTTTTACCCAAAAAAATAAAAGTAAAATAAAATGTAAGATATCAAATATGAAATACCTATGCTCTACATCGTGTTGTGGCTGAGAGGGGGAAAACTCGTTGCGAGTGTCAGCCTATGTTGAGCCATGAACTCAAACTTTGAGCATGTGCTGATAGCGAGAGATTCGAGACGGGGGCATGAGTTGTGCTCTTCAAGCTGAGACATACGCACGTGGGAATGCAGGAAGGGGAGCCATAGATAGTGGAGTTGTGCATAGGACTATAGATGGGAGCTGACCTAGGAAGTAGTGACGCACAGAGTGATGGGTAGAACCACAAAGTAGAGGATTATGCAAGTGCTAGAGTGTTGGAGTGATGAATAGACAATAGGGTTATGCGGGTGCAGTGAGTTGGAGTGCAAGTTAGGAATTCAGGATAGAGTAGAGAGAATGGGAGGGGGCTACATGTTAGAGGAATAGGGGGAGGTTTAGGTTAGGTTTTTAATTAAAATTTTTAATTTTTTTGTTTTTAAATTTTAATTTTGTAAGTTGAGGGACATCCATGAGTCCCTTATTATTCGAGGGACGTTCTTGAGAAGTCCCCAATTTTGACGGGTATGACTCACAAGTTCCAAAGTCTCCAATGGAGTCCCCAATGAATTTGGGACGTTTCCAAAGAGTTCCAAAGTCCTCGGAACGCGGGAATGCAGGAAACGCCGGAAATTTTGGGGGGGACGGGTCCCCATACAACATAGGTTGTGATGCATTTTTATTATTCGTCTATGTGCATTTACATATTACATTGTTTGGCTCTTAGCCTCTCAAATCAAGTCAGGAAGCACACCAATAAGTATTCTGTGGGGGCATATTCCACAAATAACATCACAAGGGGATTTATTTCACATAGGGAGGTTTCCCCTTATTTCTATTCCTACCCATGACATTCAATCTAAGTGTCATCATCATTGTAAGTGGCATAATTTAAAATATAAAGGGCGCTTATTAATGGGAAAATATAATAATAGGGTGTGGCCCCCATCAATGTAATCTAATCAAATGGAAATAGCCTTATTTTGGTTGGCTTTCTTATGCCTCTCGCATGCATCCAATAGTTAGGGTGAGAGAAGCCAATCGTTGGCCTTTTTCCCTTTTCCCCTTGTTTCAATAGTGGAGTGAGGCCTATCCCTTTTTGCTATTGGGGGTTTCAGTTAGGTCTATCATTGACAATATGCATTATGATTTGCGAATGTGTAATGTGTATTGATTGTAATTTATATTGAATATTTGTAAATGTTCTAGTTTTTACAAAAAAATGCATTTAAAAGTCTCTCTCTCTCTCTCTATATATAAAACGTGCCATCCGTGTCCTAATTTCAAGAGTCGTAGTGTCCGGATACTCGTATTCCGGTGTTCTTAGTGTTCCGTGTGTTGTGAGTGTTCTTTGTCCTCATGTGAGGTGACTTGGATTTTCTATTTTGAATTTTAAATTTGTGTTTAATTTGATATTTTGGAAAAAAATTAAGGATCTATATATTTTTTTTTAAATATAGAAATCTTAATAAGGTTTACTAATTCTTAAAATGTCAATTATAAATTTTAAAATGTTTAATTTTTTTTAATTTCAAATTTCCAAAAATTTAATATAATTTATAGAAAATTTTGGTAACTTGTTTATTAAAATAATTTTACCTTGTAAAATTTATATAAATAAGATTTGAAAAAAAAACAATTTTAAAATATTAAAAAATTAAAATTAGTTAAATAACCAAATTTAATCCCTAATTTTTTTCTTAAATCTTGATTATTCACCTTTAACATTAGATCACACGGCTTTTCAATTTCCTTTGCCATTTGGTGTTTTTAGCTATTTTTTTTTGTTTTGTTTTTAGCTAGTTAATCTTTTATACTTTTTGGTTTTGAAAACTTATTAGGTGCTACCATTTTGGGTTACTAGGTTAGTTTTTTTTGTTTTTTGGTTGTGTATACAGCATTAGTTTTTTTGTTTTGAATGACTTTATTGAAGGAAAATATTTTTTAGGAACTGTTTTTTTCCTCTTTTACAACTTTGAGAGATATTTAAGTATATCTAGAGACATTTCTCATAATCTAGATAGGAACATTGTTTAATTTAGTCAAATTAAGTCAAAGCCAAGAAACATTAAACATATATAAATAAAAATCTATATTAAAATACATTATGTAAAACAAAATCTTATTAATGAATAAAAAGATAAAAATATGATGTGGATTGAAAGATTTTCAATGAAAATTTATATTCCAAAAAATCTTATTAATCAATAATAAAAAAATTATGGGGATTAGAAGATTTTCCATAAAATATTGTATTCCAAAAAAAATATATGTTATTTTAAAGATTCTCAATAAAGAATTATATTCCAAAAAACTAGTTGGAAATATTTTCAATAAAACAAATTATATAATTCTCCAAAAATACTTGTATGTAGTTTGAACATTTCTTAATAAATAATTATATTAAAAAAAATAGTAGCATAATTCAAGTATGAATACATATTCCAATACTATTTGATATTGGAAAAATAAGTAATAAAAATCTTCTTTTTGAAATTTTAGAAAGTTTTAAAATAAACATAAACCATTCAATATTTGTATGCAGTGATGTCTCTCGTCACCAAAAAAACAAGGAAAACATTAAAACTTATATATATAGTCTCCAAGAGAGGGAAATCTTTCCAAATTTTTTTCTTGTTTACATGTAACGTTTATTTTTACCTTGAAATATAAATCTCAAAACATTTAAATCTAATAATATATTTATAAATTTAATGATAAAAATATTAAATAATTAAAACCCTAAAATAAGTTTTAAAACAATAAAACTAATTTCTAATAATGTATTTCAAGAAATACTATACTAAGTAAAATCTAATATAATAACTAGTTACTAAACTTTATATAACAAAATAAATGTAATATTAAAACTAATCTCATATTTATAACTAACATATAAAACAAAATATATATTATATAAATTTTAAAGCTTTAATTTTTTAAAATATAAAACACTAAACTAACTATGCACTTACATAGTGAGACAATTAAAAATAAAACAATAAAATTTAAATAATTTTTATCTTATAATATGTGCTAAAAAAGTAGGCAAATTTATGGTATCTGATTTCGAGCTTCCTCCAAATTTACTTACAGGAAAATCCAATACATCCAAATTATGCTTCTATGAAAAAAAATGTGTAATTTGAAAGACTGTCAACAAAGAATTATGGTCCAAAAACCATAGTTATTAAGAAGAAATAATATAAGCCTCTAGATTTCTCTTAGCATGTTTTTTTTCTTATTCTGTTAACAATAATACTTAAATGAACTTAAGTGGATTTATATTAAAAAGAATACAATACAAGTATAGCAACTTAAAATATATATTTATTTTCTTGCACACTTTTTCTTATTATGTCAACGATAATATTTAAATGATCTTTTTAAGTCCCCCAACTGGGTCTCCTTTAACTTTTATATACAGTCAGAAAATTTATAAATCTGTTTTATCTACTTCTAACAATTTGTTGTTGACTGTGCAGGTAGCAAAGATAATCACAGCATATAAACTTTTTTAATTAAACAGAATTTGCCAAGGTAGGAAAGATAACATACCTGCTGGAAAATACCTGTAGGTAGCTAGTAGGTCCACCTTTGTTGCTGTCCTTGTTTGTCGTTTTTCCTTGATTTTCCCTGCAGCCAAAAGTCTTTCCCAAAGTTCTGAAACTCAACCAGACCCAAACCAGTCTTGCCACCCTGCCAACTGGCGAGGTCTCGCCGACCACCCATCTCCAAAGGTACTCCTTTGGACCCCCGAGCCCAAACCGTGTACAAGCCCTAAGCTGTTGTATCCCTTAAAAAAAAAAACAATCTTCAACAAAACCCCTTCTTTCCAGCTCTGCTCTCCTCCAAACTTCTCCCAAAATCCTAAGGTAAAAAGGATCCCCTTCTCCTCCCTCCTTTCCCTCTCTTTTCTCCATGTTTGCCGACCTTTCCTCCCCATTGCTACCCCTATCTTCATCATAAATTTATCCACCCCCTTCCATCTACCATGTAAGTCCTCGAGCCCTCAACTTGGACTTGGACTCATTTAATTATTTAAATTAATATTAAAAGGTGTTGGTTGGGGTCACTTCTCAACCGTAACTTCTAATTCAATTAAATTTAATCATTTTATTTAATATAATAATTTTAAACATATCCTTACTCATATTTCAATATTTGACCATTTAATTAATAAACAATAAATGTTATATATATATAGTTTAAACTTGCATGCTTCACCAATTTAATTTAATTAACAATAATTGTCAATTGATTAATTACACTTACCTAATCATTTAATTAATGGTTTCTAATATTTATAATATGTAAATTCCCTTTAATTATAAATTCACTAATTCAATTTATCAATTATGAACAATAATCCTATCAATGTAAATCATAACATTATCAATGTGTAATCATATTAATTAAATAAAATTCACTATGATTTAATCGACTTATATACCTATTTCCATTTTAATTACACCTTAGTTGTAATTAGCTAATTAACAATCATTACTAAAGATAAGCATAGTCTTGTTAAAATTAATTAACATCATTAACATATAATTAATTTAAGGGATCAAGTTACTATCAACTTATTTAACTTTATAGTTACATTTCAACCTTTAGTCCTGGCTAATTAACTCATTAACAATCAAGCAAGCATTCTAATCAATTGCATTAGTCACTACCTAGGTTAACCATTGCTTTGTTTATTATTCAACCATAATTAATTATTAATGGACAATAATTAACCATCAATCAACATTATTAACCCTAATCATCATTATTAACTTTAATCGACATTATTAACATTGATCAACAATAGTTAATTACTGAACGAAAGTAATTAATATTAAGCGACACTAATTGACATTATTACTCAACAATATTTCATGTAATTCATAATATGTAGGCGAGTTATGTAAGCGTAGCTACTACTTACATTCCTCACGTAAGTACACTAAAAGTAATAATTCACATACATCAATCATAATCAAGGAACTTATTATTTACCGACACATGTTTTAGCATAGTTTACAAGGTATGATCCATTAGCTTACTGAAATCCATGTTACGACAATTCATACATCACTGATTTACGACACATACTAACCAAGGGTTTTACACACCTACAGTTAGATCTTGTTTTCACCCCTACTTCCCGCTACATCTATCTACCTACATCATTACTAACTTCCACATCCTATCCTGTCCTCTGCTGGGCTACCCTGGAATGTCAAGTCATGACCGGTTCCAGCTAGAACCCGTAAGCGGAAGTGTCGACCACATCGACCAAGCTTCCCCAGCAGGCAACCACCAGACATCATCATACACCTTGGGGAGCGCGCCGTAGCACAGCCCTCCCATGACTCTGGGTTTCGGGGATAAACGGTGGGTAAAGCCTCCACCCCCCCTAATGGAACAAGGGACTATGTCTACTCGACATAACAACAGCGTTGCACTTGTACTCGGTCTGTCATTGTATAACCGATCTGGGCGGTTGAGTTTCCTGGAACTCTACCCCACCCATGTCATAACATACATCATAATAAACAACATAATAATCATACGAAAGTAAATAATGCATCACTCGCATACCATTTTATCTTTCGAAGTCCATGTCCCCGAGGCCCTCCCACCTCATAGGATCCAGCTATCACTTAGCCGTTTCAACCTGTAAGTCAGTCATCGACATACAATATAGGATATCGTGCATAATCCTCGATATGTACACATATATCTCATCATAACATGACAACAATAAACTCATTCATTCGCCATGCTCCTGGCATAACATTCATTATTTCAACATATATCTGTAACGGTATCCACGTACCCGTCATTTAGTAATTTCCATATATTTGACATAATTAACACATGATCCATATCTAAACATGACTACCGACCATAATACTATCATCACACACACACATATATATATCGACAAAATAATAGAACCATATGTCCACAGTGTCGTCAAACCGAGGAGGTCTCACAATCAAACAAATACAACATATAATAGTAGTTCAGGTAGAAATGTCAAAACGATGTGTTACATACACCCACCCTTCAGGAAACTTCGTCCCGAAGTTATGATCAAAATAATGTGGGATAATCACGATGCATAGTCTCTGTGTCCTCCCAGGTAGCAGACCCCGGGCTATATCGGTCCCACTGGACCTTAACTTGGTCCACCAAACGGTGCCTCAACTGTTTAACCCTGCGGTCCAATATAAGTAATGGTTCGACCCTAATGGTTCCCTCATCCGAAACCTGCAGTTCCTTCCAAATTATTTTATGTGACTCATCAGCTACATAATGTCGTAAAACAGATACATGAAAAACATTATGAGTTTTGTGCAAATGGGGTGGCAGCGCAAGACGATACGCGACAGGTCCAACCTTTTCTAAAATTTCAAAGGGTCCTATAAATCGTGGTGACAACTTTGTCCCTTTCCCAAACCTGATGGTACTTTTGCTAGGCCTGATGCGGACGAACACTGCATCACCAACCTTATAGCTTCGGTCAACCCTATGCACATCAGCATAACTCTTATGTCTATCCTGTGCTTCCTTTAACCGCTGTCTAATCTGAACAACCTATTCTTCCATCTCCTGAATCAACTTAGGTCCTATAATTACTCGATCCTCTAACCTTTCCCAACTCAATGGTGTCCTACATGGCCTTCCATATAAAGCTTCATATGGAGGCATCCCAATTGAGCTATGGTAACTGTTGTTGTAAGCAAACTCCACCAAAGGTAAGTGCTTTTCCCAATGAGTTTGTTGATCCATGACATACATTCTAAGCATGTCCTCCATCACTTGATTCACTCTTTCTGTTTGCCCATCTGTCTCTGGATGGTAAGCAGTGCTTAGGTTCAACTGAGCACCCAACGCTAACATCACTGCAGCCAACTCTAGGTCATGAGTAGGGTAATTCTCTTCATGTGGTTTTAGCTTTCTCGACGCATAAGCTATTACCCCACCTTCCTGCATCAATACTGCACCCAAACCCTGCCTTGAAGCATCGGTGCAAACTGTGAATTCCTTCTCCATATCTGGAACTCGTAGAATTGGTGCACTTGTCAATAGTCTTTTCAGCTCGGCGAATGCGGCATTGCATTCATTTGTCCATTCGTACCTAGTGCCCTTACGTTGTAGGGTAGTTATGGGTTTCATGATTTTTGAGAAACCCTCAACAAACCTTCTATAATACCCGGCTAACCCCATGAAGCTCCTTACTTCATGCGCATTCTTTGGCACGGGCCAATCCATTATGGCCTTCACCTTTTCAGGGTCAACAGAAATTTCCTCACCAGAAATTATATGCCCTAGGTAATGGATCTCCTTCTGATAGTGACGAACATTTGGACAACTTACCATACAACTGATGCTCCCTTAAGCATGAAAACACTATTCGCAAGTGTTCCCCGTGCTCCTGTTCATTCTTGGAGTAGACGAGGATGTCGTCCAAGAAGACTTGCACAAACTGATCTAAGTATTTTCGGAACACGCCATTCATGAGACTCATGAATACCGCTGGGGCATTGGTCAAACCGAAGGGTACCACCAAAAACTCATAGTGCCCAAACCTTGTTCGAAAAGCAGTCTTAGGTATATCACTTTCCTTAATCCGTAGCTGGTGGTAACCTGATCGTAAGTCGATCTTTGAGAAGACTGTCGCCCCTTTCATTTGATCAAAGAGGTCATCAATTCAAGGTATCAGGTACCTATTCTTTACGGTGGCTCTATTCAAATCTCGGTCATCTATAAAAAGACGCAAGGAGCCATCCTTCTTCTTCACAAAGATTACTGGCGCACCCCACGGTGAAATACTTGGTCTGATGAGCCCTAGATCTAGCAATTCCTTCAACTGCATTTGCAACTCACAAAGTTCTGGGGCCGTCATCCTGTAAGGTGTCTTCGATGTTGGCTCTGCACCGGGTTTTACCTCAATGGTAAAATCAAGTTCCCTCTTAGGAGGTAACCCAGGTAATTCCTTTGGAAATACATCACTGAACTCGACTAACACTGGATAGTCATCAAAGGAGGGTCCCTTCTCACTGTTTACTGCTTCAACAATGTACAACTGGCATCCCTGTCGCATACATTTCTTTACGTTCATCATTGATATGAAACGTAGGGACACCTTCCGTTTGATACCCTGGATCTTGATGGCCTCTCCATTGTCATTAATGCAAATAACCTTCTTTCCATAACAGTCCAATAAAGCTCGATGTTCCTCAAGCCAATTCATACCGATGATGAGATCATAAGTTCCGAGAGTGGTGACGTACACTTTGACTTGTGTAACACACACCCCGAGATCCACCACACACTTATCGACACTAGGTCCTACTGCTTGCTTTACCCCTGAAGCCATTTCGACTAAGCTGAAATCGTCATGT
>LPNX010362284.1:65482-79264 GCA_001517045.1 Pseudotsuga menziesii | reverse complement strand
ATTCCATCCTGCAATCATGATTGTTCATGCTAGGGAAGATGATTGTACCTTATCTCGAGGTACATGCGCATGAATGGTTGAGATTAAATTAAACATGTCCCATCGTGCGATCATGATCATTCACAAAAGTTATTGTAATCAAGGTTTACCATGTGAGGAATCACCATGAATGACCCATGTTTGATTGTGCGAATTTGATCAACGACTAATATCTCATCACTGGAAAAGGGTAATATAGCAATGTGAATAGATAGATTGATCTTAAAATTAAAGACAGTGGTTTCAACGCTGGTTTCTAGGTACTAGAAATGAGAAAACATCATGATTCTTACATACCATAATGAGTGAAATCAAATGATTTACAAAGAAAAAAAACATGCAAGGAAGTTGCAATGGGAAATCCCCCTTGACCCCCATCTTTCCTCCTTGAGACATCAATGACTTAAACAATTTCCTTGTGGTGATAACATGACTAATGATGATGAAAATGTTTCATTGTGCTATCAGATAAAAAAAAGTGCATAAATATGAATATTTATAGTCATTGGAAAACTTATCCATGAGGGAACAAGTGTGCATCATCATATTCTAGAGGGAGTGATTCAAATGTTTCTAAAATCTAATAAAAAAAGTTATTGTAGACTTTATTTGACAAAAAATTGTCAATATGGGTAGTTCTTAGAATGCATGAAAATTAATTTTATGATTTTCTAAGAATGTGATGCAGTTAACAAGTGTGTTTATAGGAACAATTTTGTAGATACAAACAATATCATATCAACGATAATTAAGGGTCAACATTTAATATATTGCAATTTGGAGAACCCTTGGTCTTGGTTTGGACAAGAAAATCATCATGATCATGGATGATGCACATGATCCTTATTAAATTGAAACATATGCCATGGGGGAAAATATACGTGTTGAGAATGTATAGGTTGAATCTAATGGTTGAAGAAATAAAATAGATCCCCTAGATATTCCATAAGCCATGAGAAGCCTAATAGTTGAACTAAAAAATAGTAGAGAAGATAATGAGAGGCTGATAAGAGTTCAAGAAGAATAGAACCAACTGAATGCAACCATGCTCCAAATTTTGATAGACATTTAGAGGAATATTTACCATGCGCAAAACTCATGAAATGAGGAAAAGAGTGGGAGTAACTCAAGGAGACATTTTACAAGAGGCCCCATAGCTCCATAAGAGTTCTAAAATAGAACATCCAGAATTATATTCTAGTGAGTCATATGCCTCTTAATGAATCCATTGAAGGTTCAAGCTCTTCATCTCATAGGAATAAGAGGAAGAGGCATTCCAAGAACAACTCGCATGGGGAATGTTGGAAGACCAAATCGCCCATTTTTGATGGTGAAGTAAAATTTGGTCAAGAAGTTAAGGCTTGACTTCTTTGGATGAGGAAGTATTTCCAAGTCCAAGACAACTCTAGGAACAAAAGGAAGGGTGGCCATAATAAAGTTAAATGGAAGAGAGTATATATGGTGGGATCACCTTAAGAAAGTGAACAAGTTCAATGAAAGGAATATTGTGTGGAAGCAATTCACGAAGTACTCTAAGCGAAAGTACCTCTTCGATAGATACTATGATGATACAACTAAAGAGTTCCATGAGTTGAAATTGAGACAAGCGACCATGGAGGAATATGTTAGTAAATTCTTAGAGTTGCTGAGATATGTCAAGTATATCAGAGATGATAAAGTCAAAATTCAACATTTCCTAAGTGGATTACCTCAGTCATACAAGGATATAATTAAGTTTGATGAATCTCAAACTATAGTTGAAACCATAAGGAAGGCCAAGTTTTGTTATGATCAAAACAAAAGTTGGCCATAATTCCATAAGGCATGGAACGATAAGAGAAATGATAATTTTGACCAAAAAAGGAGGGGATTCAAGCATCCTCATTTTAGAAATCATTAAAGGAAATCACCACATGGTGTGACTAAGCTAGCTAGGATGATGGGAGACAAGCAAAGAGAGATGCTTCAATGTTAGGGATGTGGAGAGGACCATTTGATTAGAAACTGTCCACATTGAAATAGGAGTGTAAAAAATGTTTAAACATCCAAGAATATAAAGTTGTGAGTGAAGTGGAAAGGACTAGAACCAATGCTGCACTAGAGGATTGCCAAACAGACCATTAATCAACTATGGTTGAAGTTGAAGTTCATATTGCTAAGAAATATATTTCTATTTTGATTGATACAGGATTTACTCACAATTATATCACTCCTAAAATTGTTGATAGTTGTGCTTTTAATAAAACAAAGCATAGTAAATCATGATTGGTCCAACTACGCATTGGAACCAAGAGGAAAGTTTGTGAAATGGTGGAGAAATGTCCAGTGGAAATAAATGGAGTCTTCACCTGGAAAAATTTGAATATTCAACTACAACTTGGTTCTCTTAGATACTCTCGTCGGAATGGATTTGTTGGAAGCACACAAAATTAAGCTTGATTGCTACCACAACATGTTTGAATGCATTGATGAATAAGGAAACCCGTGGTAGTAAAGGGAATTCCAAAGGTGGTTTCTATTAGGTAGATTTCAACCATGTAGCTGAAGGATTTAGAAAGTTTTTCCAATTGTATGCATCCCATGTAATGGATTAAAAAAATGAAGTTCCCAAGTTGGAGGACTACTAAGTCTTGAAAGAATTCATGGATGTGTTTCCCCGTAAAATGCCAAAAATTCCTCCAAAGAGGGATATTGATTTCTCAATTGATCTTGTGCCAGGAGCTAACCAGTGTCTAAGACACCTTATAGAATGAGTACATAAAAATTGCTAGAACTGAAATGCAATTGATAGATTTGTTGGAAAATAAGTACATTAGGAAAAGTTTGTCTCCATGGGGAGCACTTGTGTTATTTGTGAAGAAGAAAGATGGAACACTCACGCTATGCATTGATTACAAGCATATGTATAAATTTAGGGTAAATAATAAGTACACATTGCCTCAAATTGATAATCTCTTTGATCAAATGAGAGGGGAAAAGGTATGCTCAAAGATTCATTTGAGGTTGGTTACCATCAAGTCAGAGTAAGGGAAGAAGTGATCCACAATACAAACTTTAGAACAAGGTATGGACACCATGAGTTTGTGGTGGTGCCATTTGATTTCACTACTACACCAACTACATTTATGTGTCTCATGAACAATGTTTTCAACAAGTATTTGGGCAAGTTTGTTATGGTTTTTCTAGATGACATTCTTATTAATTCCAAGAATCAAGAAGAACATGGAAAACATTTAAGAACGACTTTGCAATTTCTAAGGGAGCATAAGTTGTATGCAAAGTTAAGTTAATGTGATTCTATAAAAAAACAAGTTCATTATTTGGGTCACATTATCTCAGAGGAAGGAATATGTAATAACCCAAAAATTCATAAAAATTTAAAAATTTTCATGTAACATAAAATGTTCAAGGATGGCATTGCAAATGAACCAATATTTGTTAGCGGTTACTCAAAGAGTAATATTTAACAATGATCGTTATATTTATTTAATTTTATATAAATTAATAGTTTATCTTTAAAGTACTATGTTAGGGGTGTTAACACAACAGTTTATGTTTCAGAAGGCAAGAAAGGAAACTGCATCTTAATTTGATGCTAAATGTGTTATTATTTTCTTTTGTCAAGTAGGAAAGAATCTTAGATGAGATCGGGGATTACTTAGCTTACAGCTAACGTAGCGGAATGATGCTTCTTTTACAGGTTCTAAACAAGTAATCAGTGTTGTTACAAGTAAAATTTTCCAGATTGAGAATAATATTCAACTAGCATAGGATAACATGCTACTAAAAATGTTTGTTTGCAGCTTGACCCTGTAAAAGGTATTGTTGGTATTTTTAATGTTATAAAACTACATAAAAGATTGTAATAACACTACTTGTGAAAGAAAGGGTTATGTGCAGTTAAGTTTACCACCATAGTACTTGATTCAAATAATCTCCCTTCTTGTATTTTCAATTATATGCTTATGCTTCATTTTGAGATGTTATAGATTAAGAAACAGTTCTACTTCTGCCAATAAGAGTTTAGTGGCCTAAATAATTTCATAAACGAGAAGATATGTTACACATACTTGCATCCATTACTACATATTTGTCGTTTAGAGATTGGAATATGGTACTGTTCATATCTATTTGAGTTCTTTTTAAATTTTAAATACTCTACATTAGTAATCTTCTAAATCATGTATTATTAGCTAGTTCTCTAGTATATAAACCTTGTTTCATATGAGCTTTCGATTGCAAGGGTATATTGTAATTTCCAAATGCATTATTTTACTAATCCCAACTTCAGGATTTTTATGAATAGTTATATTCATGTAACTGGTTTATTTTCGTTGATTTGTATAATATCATTATCAATAGTAGGTGATACAGGAAATCTTATAAATTCTAAGGCTATAGTTAAACTACGCACAAAACCCTATTGTAAATGAACACCTTCCAAAATACAAGATCTATGGGTATGTACTTTTATGGAAGGTTAATTTATCTCCATCGTTGTTGTCTTATTACTTATAAACATTATTTAATATCAAGATGAACATAGATAAATTATAGTTAATCATAGGACCCTTAGTATAAATGAATACTTTTCCATAATGTAAAGACTATGGTTATGAACAAGAAATCGAAGCAAGGAAACAATGATACTATAAAAAAAGATATTGGAGGGTTTGACTTTTGATCAAATGATTGTGCAGGTTAATCAAGGCTTTTCGAACTATAGCCTGAAAACCCATAATTGTAAAGATTTCAGAGGACACGTGGTTGGTGGTCGAGCTTAGGGTTCTTTTGAATTGGATTCAAAGTAAAAAGGCCTGTCTAACCCTAAAAAATCGTATTTGTTTACTCTCGTTGTGGATGGTTGAGCTGCGATCTCATGGCCGTTGGGTTGTTTCCCCTCCTTCCTTTGTTTTCTCACCGGCCATCGTGAAAGGGTTTTGGACTGTTGTAAAGTGTAATGGAGATTGGGTTGGGTTCGTCGTCATTATTTTACTCTAAGAGTTTGATTACTGTGGGTGTTCTTTAAACTTTTACACAGTGTGAAGAGAGTTGCTAAAGGAGAGAGTTGAGTTCTGGTTTGTATTGCTTGTTTCTTCTCGTGGATTCATTTCTCACCATAATGTGGTTCGAGGTTTCTCTTTGACCACTGCAACAGTAAAATATTTTCGGCAAGGCTCTAAACCAGCTCGTGGAGCTCACGAATGAGGCTAGGGTGAGACTGCAACTTCCAAAAGTTGCACCGTGGCTTTAGGGTAAGTTTGGAGAATTTAGCTTTTTAACTGTTCTGCATAATATAAATTTTTTATTTTAAATTGTGAGTTTATTTTAAGATTTGATGGCCGTGGTTATAGCAACTCTTGATTTGTTGAAGGGCTTTCATAGCCGAAAATAGATGGTCGTTTTTCAATTTTGTGTACTCTGTTAAAATTAAGAATAGTTTTGATCAGGCTTTTAAGCCTTGACAATTAATGTACAAAGTCCGTAGGCCTAACTATGTCTGTTTATTTTGTTTTTAATACTAAAGGAATTTTCACAGCTTAAAGCTGAAATTTGTAGTATCTTTGTTTGGTTTAAATTTATGTATAATTTGTGTATTAGCTATTTTTATTGTTATTTAGTTGTCAATGGTTAGGGTTAACTTGATCAGTAAGAAATTTTGTTTCTTATTAAAAAGACTATGAATTGATAATCTTTGGTTAAGAATTATTTTGATAGCAGTAAAATAAATAATACTGCAATAAAATCTGGAAATAGGACTGAGAATGTTATTATTGAATAAATGTATTTCTTTTCTGTAATTTCTGGATTATACTGCTAGGTTTTGGTATTATAAATTTTGAATTTATTCTGTTTTGAAGAACAGATCTTTTGTAACCCTAATTCTTTTTAATGCTTTAAAGACTAGTATTTTTGTTTCAATAAACCTAGTTTACATTTTCCCATAAATGAACTAACTGAGTAACTATTTAATCTATATTACTATTTTACTAAGTTAAACCTAGTTTAAATATTCTACTGTTCCTATATTATTTATTTAGGATTACATACTGGATTTATAGTATGTAACTTTGTTAGTTTTGTTGTATAAACTATTACACATACTACTGTATATTACTTATACTGGTTCTTCTATCTTTATTTAGTTTATTTAAATACTTCAAGTAAATAATACTTACAGCTAAAGTTCTATAAATAATTTTACACAAAATCATGTAGATAGTAATCATTTGCATATGCATTCATATTTTATTGAATCTGCTTATTTTGAAAATAAATAAACCTACCATACTAGAGTACTGCCTTGCAAAGGGCGTGGAAAAATACAGTTTAGGTAATTTTTCTTATCTATCAATTTACTCATAAACTTCTTTACTGATTTACCCTAATCTAGTTAATTACTAATTTTCATAGCATATATAATTCTAGCTTTCCTAGCATATATAATTCTAGCTTTCCTAGCATTTAATTTAGGTTGATCGAACATATATTTTAACCCTTTATTATTTGTCATTAATATAAACTTCCTTCCGATTAAATGATGACGCCAAATTCTTAAGGCATGTATGACAACAACCAATTCTAAGTCATAGGTCGCATAATTTTTCTCATGAATATTTAGCTTCCTAGACTCATAAGCAATGACGTGTCCTTCCTGAGTTAAAACCCCACCTAAACCATCATTGCATGCGTCAGTACATACTATAAAATCTTTATTAGGGTCAACAATTCTTAAGATTGGTGCGGTAGTTAATAATGTTTTTATTTTTTTAAAACTGTCTTCACATTTTTGACTCCACTCGAATTTCTTCCCTTTATTCTGTAAAGAAGTTACGGGATTTGCAATTCTTGAAAACCCTTCGATAAATCTTTGATAATAGCCAGTAATCCCCATGAATGATCGTACGTCAATTACATCTTTTGGGATTGGCCATTCTTCGATTGCCTTTATCTTTTCGGGGTCAACGAAAATTCATTTTTTAGTCACTACATGACCCAAATACTGAATTTTATCCTTAAAGAAATCACATTTACTAAATTTTGCATAGAGTCACATGTTCTCCTAACTCTTGTAAAACAATTTTTAAATGTTCTTTATGTTCTTCTTCAGACTTTGAGTAAATTAAGATGTCGTCAATGAATATGACCACAAACTTATCAAGGTATTTATGCATTATATTATTCATCAGACACATAAAAAAAACTAGGGAATTAGTAAGCCCAAATGACATAACAACAAACTCGGAATGACCATACCTGGTCCTAAAACTTGTTTTAAAGATGTCTTCATCTTTGATTCAGACCTGATGGTAACCAGATCGTAAATCAATCTTCGAGAATACCGTTGCTCCACATAGCTGATCAAACAGATCATCTATGCAGGGTAATGGATATCTGTATTTGATAGTCATTTTATTTAGTTGACGGTAATCTATACATAATCATAGAGCTTTGTCCTCCTTCTTAACAAAAATAATAGGTGCTCCCCAAGGAGGCACATTGGGTCTAATATAATTCTTATCAATGAGTTCTTTTAACTGCGACTTTAGTTCATTTAATTCCAGTATATTCATCCGATAAGGGTATTTTTAGCTGGGCACTGCACTAGGTACCATCTCCATAGTAAATTCTAACTTCCGCTTCGGAGGCAGTCCCAGAATTTCTTCCGGAAATACATCCGAATACTCCCTTAAGATCGAAATATCTTCCAGTTTTAATTTATCTTTGTTATTAGTATTTTCTTCATTAATTATTGTTACAACAAAGGCTTTACAGCCCTTCCAAACAGCTCTCTTAAGTTGCAAAGCAGAAATCTGTCTTACAACTATTTTCCTAGGGATTACTTTTACATTTATTAGTTCTCCATTGTTACTTACGCAAGTAAATGTTTTATCAAAATAGTTAAGGACTACCCTATGCTGTTCTAACCAATCCATACCTATTAACATATCATAAGAACCTAAAGTTAAAACACTAAGCTTAACTAAGGTTTCAAACTGATCCATTTTTACAGTACAATTCTTAACAAAGCTGATCACCTTTCTTTTTGCACCAGTAGCTAGCTGGACTAACCAAGACTTTGCAAACTTTTCTATTGATAACTTACACTTTTCTACTAAATCAAGAGAAATATAGCTTAAACTAGCCCCTAGATCAATTAAAATAGATATAGGTATTTGATTCAGGTTACCTTCCACTTCCACCATGGAAGTTTGGTAATCCACTTTCCTGTTCTCCAGTGTTGCATTGATCCTGGGCATTGTCCTTGCTAGATCACTGACAGCCATCTCCTCCTATATCGTATGTATGTTGCTAATATTCTTCTTCTGATTGGGGAAAACTGATGCATAATGAGGACCATTACATTCCTAGCACTTTATTGGTTCCTTTCGTTCAAAATTCTTGGTATATTTACAATGATTATTAACAGATTTTTATTTCTTTGACCATTTGGATTCATCTGTGAATTACTTTTGTTCCCTTGAAAAATTTTATTAGGAAAATTATGGTGTGTTATTATTCTTAAAATTTCGGTTAGGTACAAAACCTTTCTTCCTCTGTTCAAAATTATTAATTCTTTTTTCCTTCCAATTTGTCATACTTTCCTTTTTGCAATTCTGTTCATAACAGAAATTCGCCTTTCTCATTGCTTCTTCTAAAGTTTTTGGATTGTCATACTCAATTCTATCTTTTATATGATAGGGTAAGCAACTTAAAAACTGTTGTACCTTAGGCTTCTCGTCCACGATATAAGGCACATATCTGAGCAGACTTAGAAATTTACTATTTAGTTCTTTCATGTTCATTGTTCCCAGTTTTAATTCATATAATTCCTTAGCCTGCTCCTCATAGTACTGTTCAGACAAAAATTTCTTCTTAAAACATTTCTTAAACGTACTCCAGTTAATGTTTTTCTCCCTAATTCCTTTTACTCTTTTTAGGTCCTACCACCAAATATCTGCCTTCCCAGTGAGTTTATAAATAGCCATTCTGACTTTCAGTTGATTAGAGTAATTATAAATTTGAAAATATTTCTTCATCCCGGACAGCCATGATTCCGCCTCTTCTCCCTTCCCAATTTCACCATTAAAGGTTGGTGGCTTGATTTTCTTGAATTCTCCACAGATTTCTTCGTAAGGTTTAAACTTTCTCTTTCTTGTGTGATGATTATCTTCGCTACTATCACTAGTATATTGATAATTGTTTTTATGTGGATCGCCATAAACCTCAGAAGATGAGCTACTTTCGATTTTAATCTGTTTAGTCTTTTTATCTTTATGTTGGTAAGGCATATCTCTAGACTCTGTTCGTTTAACTTTTTCCTCATTCTGAAATCTTTCCATTAAAATATGATTTAGCTCCTCCTGAGCTCTCAAAATTCTCTCATTTTCCTTTTTGACCGTTTCCATCTCTATTCTTAGTTCCTTAACTGTTTGTAGTAATTTAGATGAGTTATTAGTTATTTCTTCTTGTATAGGTTCTCTTTTAGAATTACTTCGTTCAGTAAATGGGGACTCATCATCCGCATATTCTTCCAATCCTTCCATACCCGCAGTTAACTCAGAAAAATTCTCTGTAGTGTAATTCAAAAGAAAAGTAAAAATCAGTATACATGTTTTAAATCTATTGTTTTATTTATGCAAGTTGAGCCACATTCAGGCCTAGTGTCTGAACCTTGTGCTTTGATACCACATGTAATAACCCAAAAATTCATAAAAATTTAAAACTTTTCATGTAACATAAAATATTCAAGGATGACATTGGAAATGAACCAATAACTATTAGCGGTTACTCAAACAATAATATTTAACAATGATCATTATATTTCTTTAATTTTATATAAATTAATAGTTTATCTTTAAAGTACTATGTTAGGGGTGTTAACACAACAGTTTATGTTTCAGAAGGAAAGAAAGGAAACTACATCTCAATCTAATGCTAAATGTGTTATTATTTTCTTTTTTCTAGGAAAGAATCTTAGATGAGATCGGGGCTTACTTAGCTTACAACTAATGTAGTGGAATGATGCTTCTTTTACAGGTTCTAAACATGTAATCAGTGTTGTTACCAGTAAAATTTTCCAGATTGAGAATAATATTCAACTAGCATAGGATAACATGCTAGTAAAAATGTTTGTTTGCAGCTTGACCCTGTAAAAGGTATTGTTGGTATTTTTAATGTTATTAAACCGCATAAAAGATTGTAATAACACTACTTGTGAAAGAAAGGGTTATGTGCAGTTAAGTTTACCACCATAGTACTTGATTCAAATAATCTCCCTTCTTGTATTTTTGATTATATTCTTATATTACATTTTGAGATGTTATAGATTAAGAAACAATTATACTTCTGCCAATAAGAGTTTAGTGGCCTAAATAATTTCATAAACAAGAAGATATGTTACAGATACTTGCATCCATTACTACATATTTGTCTTTTAGAGATTGGAATATGGTATTGTTCATATCTATTTGAGTTCTTTTTAAACTTTAAATACTCTTCGTTAGTAATTCTTCTAAATCATGTATTATTACCTAGTTCTCTAGTATATAAACCCAGTTCTCTAGTATATAAACCTTGTTTCATATGAGCTTTCGATTGCAAGGGTATATTGTAATTTCCAAATGTATTATTATACTAATCCCAACTTCAGGATTTTTATGAATAGGTATATTCATGTAACTAGTTTATTTTCCTTGTTTTGTATAATATAATTATCAATAGTAGGTGATACAAGAAATCTTATAAATGCTAAGGCTATAGTTAAACTATGCACAAAACCCTATTGTAAATGAACACCTTCCAAAATACAAGATCTATGGGTATGTACTTTTATGGAAGGTTTATTTATCTCCATCGTTGTTGTCTTATTACTTATAAACATTATTTAATATCAAGATGAACATAGATAAATTATAGTTAATCATAGGACCCTTAGTATAAATGAATGCTTTTCCATAATGCAAAGACTATGGTTATGAACAAGAAATTGAAACAAGGCAACAATGATACTATAAAAAAAGATATTGTAGGGTTTGACTTTTGATCAAATGATTGTGCAGGTTAATCAAGGCTTTTTGAACTATAGCCTGAAAACCCATAATTGTAAAGATTTCAGAGGACACGTGGTTGGTGGTCGAGCTTAGGGTTCTTTCAACTTGGAGTCAGAGTAAAAAGGCCTATCTAACCCTAAAAAATCGTATTTGTTTACTCTCGTTGTGGGTGGTTGAGTTGCGAGCTCATGGCCATCGGCTTGTTGCCCCTCCTTCCTCTGTTTGCTAATCGGCCATCGTGAAAGGGTTTTAGACTATTGTAAAGTGTAATGGAGATTGGGTTGGGTTCTTGATCGTTATTTTACTCTAAGAGTTTGATTACTATGGGCGTTCTTTTAACTTTTACAAATTGTGAAGAGAGTTGCTAAAGGAGAGAGTTGAGTTCTGGTTTGTATTGCTTGTTTCTTCTCGTGGATTCATTTCTCACCATAATGTGGTTTGGGGTTTCTATTTGATCACTGCAATGGTAAAATATTTTTGGCAAGGCTCTAAACCAGCTCGTGGAGTTCACGAATGAGGCTATGGTGAGACTGCAACTTCCAAAAGCTATGTCGTGCCTTTAGGGTAAGTTCGGAGAATTTAGCTTTTTAACTGTTTTGCGTAATATATATATATTTTTTAAATTGTGAGTTTATAAATCAATATACATGTTTCATTCGTTTAAGTGCATGATTCTCACGGTGACTCGAAATACTGTTATCTCCCTCAACAGAGCTTTCGTGAATGCTTTTAAATCGGTAAGCCTCGGTTTCACCTGGGGTTTTCTCCTGCACAAGTTGTAAGGTGGATTTTGAAGGCACTGCTGTGTGTTGTGGTTGTTGGTTCGGCCGTGGTCTTTAGTTTCTCTATTTGTCCTTTTTAATTTTTGCTTTTGAAAACCCTAGCGGTTGTTTGTAATGGGTGAACTTGGGCTCTTTCAGCCGAGACTTAAAGGAGTAATTTTAGGCCCTTTCCAGTCATGATGAACTTATAAGAGTAACTGGATTTAAGCCGTGACTCTTACTGTCAGGCCATTGGGTTGTTAGATGCGTATTTGTTTGGGTTTTTAAAAGAATATTTGATGGTTGTAATTATAGCAACTCTCAATTTGGTGAAGGGCTTTCATAGCCGAAAACATATGTTTTTTTTTCAATTTTGTGTACTCCGTTAAAATTAAGAATAGTTTTGATCAGGATTTTAATCCTTGACAGTTAATGTACAAAGGCTGTAGAACTATGTCTGTGTCACGTCCCCATGCCTCCGACCGGCGAAGAGGACGCGATCACCATGGCGTTAACCATGCGGGCTAAGAGCCCCATGAACATGTGCGTGCACAAAAATGCTGGAACAGAATGCTTAAACATGTGCATTGAACTTGAGCATGCACTCACAAACATTTAATCATGCACGGATGCAATTGTCTATCAGACACAGCGGAAACATCATACATTCAAGCAAGCATTCAACATGTTCATTACATCCATTAACAGTAAATATAGTTGCAGAAGTAAAAATGGACAAGATCACTTATCTTATGATGAACTCCTTCTGTAACCAGCTACGTCGCTGCAACGTTCCACCCAACCATAGGCCAGCGTGCTCCTTAATCTCTCAGCAGCGCTACCACCCCCAAGCTGGGCATGATTCTCCAAGGAATAAGGGAACAAGCAGGCTTACACATAGACAGGGGTACACAAAACACAGCCAATCCAACACAGTTGGGTTTATCAGGCCCTCCAGGAGTTGGGGAAAGGATAAATGCTAAGCTGGTGAGCTCATTACAGAGCTAGGAACACCTACACCAAAACTAGCATGAATTCTAAGACACCCACACACACCCAACACAAGGAATCAGTCCCTTCTCTGCTACACATTCCCTCAGGCCCTGCATTCCCTTCCAGTGCTATTCAGGGGTTGTGGAGAAGAAAGCCAGCCCTCTAGCTCTGTCTGTGTGGTTTCCAACACCAGGTTTATCAAGCAAAACTAAGCCCCCATCCCTGCTCCTCTCACAGTCCGAAGACCAACCATTGCACTCAGGCAATTAATTTAGTTGTCACAGCTTAAACAGGGAAAAACGACTCCCAAGCGATTATACAGTCCCACTGGATGTATCAGTGCACCAATTTACAACATGAAGGGGGGAAAACAACAGTTTTGAAATGTAATTAGCATACATTACCAACATACACGGGGAAGACAGTAGTCCATTTTTCACAATCGAAGCCGCTGAGGAAAAACGTACGCAGACCACACTTGGGGACGGATTTACAGTATCCTGACCGGTGCGTGAACAATCACAATGCAGAACCCACAAATCAGCCTCTGAGCAAAGGACGGAGCCACACCACTCTCCAATTCGTAGAGGAAAAACTGCGTGGGTGAAACCAGGAAAATTCCTGTGCGTGAAAACAATGAGTAGACAATTGGAAGTGCGTGAAGGTGAACAACTACAGGGAGGATGCGAAATTGCAGTGCGTGGGTGTTCAACAAACTCGTGGAGCCAAGAAAAATGTCCGCGTGAGGGAGGAACAGCAAAATCGTGGGTAGAGTGTGCGAGTGGGTGAGGACTGACAGTCCTGCCACCTCACTTCTAAGACCATAACAGCCTCAACCACCAACAGCCATTCTTAATGGAAGTGGTTAGGATAAAACAAAGAGAGGTGACACATGGATTTTTACCCCATTGGGTAAGGTTGACAAATTCCCCCAC
>LPNX010362284.1:52300-63504 GCA_001517045.1 Pseudotsuga menziesii | reverse complement strand
CCTAGTTGACTAGCTTTTATCTTATCCATAGAAAAGCAGGATAAAGCAGAAAAAGCAGAATCTGCTATATGGTCCTGTATACTAATTCTAGATGAACCCATAATCAGAATAAATCATTCCTAGGATATGGATGGCATGCATTGACTTTAAGGTGCAAGTGGATGCCAACTAATTAAGCTAGTGGGTGAATAATTAATCATTACTTGATTAATTATTTTATCCTAAGTGTATGAGTGGGTTTATTATATCCCAACACCCACATCCTTATCCTTGTGAAAATCATGCCCCCTTCGATTTAGTTGCCGCGATCGTAGCTGGTCGGGTTCATTTAATTAATTGTAGATGCGTATTTACATGATGCCAAACATAATATGTGCCGCATGCCCCGATATACAATTGGTGACAAAATTAAATCCCAAAACATAGCATAACCGATCAATGGTGGGGCCTTGGCCTTTAGCTCCACACCATGATCATTTACAATATATACATCATGTGCATCTAATGCAATGGGGTCAAAACTGGGGTGTTACAATCTGTTTATTTTGTTTTTAATACTAAAGGAATTTTCACAGCTTAAAGCTGAAATTTGCAATATCTTTGTTAGGTTTAAATTTATGTATAATTTGTGTATTAGCTATTTTTATTGTTATTTAGTTGTCGATGGTTAGGGTTAACTTGATCAGTAAGAAATTTTGTTTCTTATTAAAAAGACTATGAATTGATCATCTTTGGTTAAGAATTATTTTGATAGCAGTAAAATAAATAATACTACAATAAAATCTGGAAATAGGATTGAGAATGTTATTATTGAATAAATGTATTTCTTTTCTGTAATTTCTGGATTATACTGCTAGGTTTTGGTATTATAAATTTTGAATTTATTATGTTATGAGGAACATATCTTTTGTAACCCTAATTCTTTTTAATGCTTTAAAGACTAGTATTTTTGTTTCAGTAAACCTAGTTTACATTTTCCCATAAATGAACTAACTGAGTAACTATTTAATCTATATTACTGTTTTACTAAGTTAAACCTAGTTTAAATATTCTACTATTCCTATATTATTTATTTAGGATTACATATTGGATTTATAGTATGTAACTTTGTTAGTTTTGATGTATAAACTATTACACATACTAGTGTGTATTAGTTATACTGGTTCTTCTATCTTTATTTAGTTTATTTAAATACTTTAAGTAAATAATACTTTTTTTTTAACAGAAACAATAAAAGGTGGTGGTATTAAACAGGCTGTGCACAGCCATTCATTACAAAAAAAGACAAGACTGAGATTTCTTGTTGTTCAAAAAACATAAAACCAAAATTGGTCCAGAGGGGAGACCAAAGAACTCCACATATAGTTTTGACATATATTCGATGAACAGTGGTAGTGTATACCCTAACATACTGCTGATTTAGAAGTAAACAAAAGAAAATAAACAGAGAAAGTCATTAAGAAGTTAGCCTGGTGGCTTCATTGGTTGTTCCATCGAATCCTCCTCCATGGGCTGAACTGCAACAGGGGTTTCATGGGCCTGACTAGCTTGGTTCATGCTAACCAAATGCTGAAGATCTTTCTGGATTCTATCCACTTTTCCCATCATTTCTCTGAGGTTGGATTCGGTATCATTGATCCTTGAATCATGGTTTCTTATATGATAGGAGGTATAGCTGACCACCTCACCCATATCCTTCACCTCTTGCACCAGAGCTTTGTTATCCATTATGCCTATTGCCATCATTTCATACAGGCGTCTGAGGTTTTTCTTCAGGTCTGCAATCCCTGCATTCTCATTTGTCGGGTTCATATTGCCTTGCCCAGGAGAGCAAGTGTCAAGAGCTAAGCGAGAGAAACTAATAACAGCACCTTCCAGATTTTGAGTCTGTGAACCATAAAACTCACCAAGAGCCGAGTGAAGAATGCTAACTTATTGAAGGAGAGAATCCTGGTCAGCTTTGCATTTACAGGAAAGGTTACCAACGGCTCCTTCCTTCCACCCAAAACACTTGCAACCGAGAATCAAACTGTTATCAATTGCAAAAACCTCACCTTCAAGAAAACTGAGCCCGAAACCCGAATTCAAATGCCACAGAGGTCCGCCGTCGAGGGGAGAGCAATGACAGGAGAAGAAGGAAGCAAGGGTGAGCCTTTATTTCACAAACGCCTTGCAAAAGGGAAGAGACTCCCACGAAATATCCTGGAGAAATCCCTCTTCAACACCTGAAATCACATTCAACAGCGTCCTCTCCGGCGAGAAAACATAGCGAGCAAGGATCAGACCGTTGTTCCAAGGAGTTGCTGAGTGAGAATGGAGTCTGAGAGAAGCCATAGTGTGAAATAAGACAGGACATGGAGTGTGTGAGCTGCAATGACAATAACTCAAGACAAGACTGGAGTTAATATCGTCGAGGATTGAGGAGAGCGGGAGCACATGCGGCGATGGCATGGGGGGCGGTGGAGCGAGCCAAATGTGCGCTGGAGTCTTGATAAATGCCCCTTGCTTCGTGGTCATTGCCATGGTGAACAAACCTCCTATTCCATAGTTCATTGTGGAAACCAATTTAAATACCCCTTGCATCGTGACCATTTTAATGGTAAATGGTCCTTTTATGCCATAGTTCATTATGGAATGGGTTTAGGGGGGAATTATCCCCATTGAGTTGTAAGTGCCCTTGTGGGAGGGAAGCCCCCACATATGCCAATTCATCATCGATCACATTGTTTGCTTGGAGAATATGATAGAATTCATAATGGGGATAGACCAGAGTGACAACTTTATCATACAAACGATGACATTTTATCGAGCCAGTGATGTATCCATTGAGCATTTTATATATGACATGTCTAGAATAGCCAAATATTGTGACCTTGTAGAGATTTGAGTCGACGAGCATCATCAATCCCTGCAGTAGGGCTATCCATTCCGCCTCATTATTGGTCCTGCATCCAATTCCCCAGGCATAGGTTTGTTCAATTTTTCCTTTAGGATCCAAGAGGATCCCTCCCGCACCTGCCACCCCTACTTTAAGTAAATAATACTTACAACTAAAGTTCTATAAGTAATTTTACACAAAATCCTGTAGATTGTAATCATTTGCATCTGCATTCATATTGTATTGAATCTACTTATTTTGAAAATAAATAAACCTACTGTACTAGAGTACTGCCTTGCAAAAGGCGTGGAAAAATACAGTTTAGGTAATTTTTCCTATCCATCAATTTACTCAGAAACTTCTTTATTGATTTACCCTAATCTAGTTAATTACTAATTTTCACAGCATATATAATTCTCCTATTTATCCCTTAACAAAAATATACTATATTAATGAAAACTCTTAAACTTTCCAGATGCTGTGAATAAATTAAATAACTGAACTAAGCAAAACCTAGAAGTATAGATGAGGTGACAACAACTTAAGGAGGCCGTTCCTCCCAACCAACACCTGGAGAAGAGCTGGACTACAATTCCGAAGGATCCCTGAGCTTGTCTCCTGGTCCTCCTGGTAGAGTACTGGGTGAGAGATGTAGTCTTGAGATCCTCTGCAACTCCACCGAGTGTTTAGCAGTAACTCAGTTCTGCTTACAACAATATGAACTTAGCTTAGAATAGCTACACTAGTTCAGTCCTCAGCACTTATCCCCTCAAACTTACTTCAGCTAGTCCCCTCCATCGAATTCAGATGTTCACTTCATTCACTCAGAATGATCACAAATCCAGAATGAGCATCCTTAGCTCTCTTCAATGGGAAGTTTTATTAGCATGCCTAGGTATTTTGGGTCAGTTTTTACTTAATGAGCCACCTGCTCCTGTTCCACTTTCTTGGGGAATCATGACCACAAAAATAGGGAAGTTGCCACCTGCAACAGCTAGAAGTAGTTTGAGGATGTTTCCACATGTGAATCTGCTCTCAACCCAGTATCCTCCACCAAGTGACCAGTAAACACTCATTTAATAGCTTCCCTAAGCTGTTATCTCATCTTTTATTTATTTATTAATAAAATATTCTGCAATACATTAAATTATCCTTGACCCCACTAGGTCATTAATTACAAACTTTAACATAAAATATAACATAATGTTCCTCAAAAACATGAAATTGTTTTGCAAATTGGGGCATGTGACAGAATATTAGTGGATCCAGAAAAGATTGAGTCCATTATGAATTGGCCAACTTCAAGGAATGTGACAAATGTGAGATCCTTTAGTGGTTTTATTGGTTATTACAAAAGGTTCATAGAATAATTCTCCAAGGTTGCACACCCCATCACTTCTTTGCAAAAGAAAGGGAATAAAATTTGAGTGGACATAAATGTGAAGAAAGCTTATAGTTGTCAAAGAATATTCTTACAAGTGCTAAAATGCTAAAAGTTGCAAACCCATAAAATGATTTTGTGGTGTGTACCAATGCATGCAAACATGGAATTGGAGGAGTTATTTTGGAAAAATATCATGTGGATTTGGTATGTTATAATTCAATAAAGCTAAAATAATATGAGAAGAGTTATACCCATGATTTAGAGCTTGTTTCCATAGTGCACGCTTTGAAAATGTGGAGGCACTATTTGATGGGGAAAATTTGAGCTTAGGGAAACAATTGTGGTCTAAAATATTTATTTGAACAACCAACACTAAAATCAAGGCGATCCAGATGGCTAGAATTTTTATGTGAATTTGGTTTTAAGATTAAATACATAAAGGGGAAGGAAATAAAGAGGTTGATGCATTCAATGGAAAGGTTGTTGACTCTCTTGCTGAAGATGAGTAGTATGTGCAAATAAAAGACAAATTACAACAACAAAATTTGGAAAATATGTTAAATGTTATCATGTGGAGAATGATGGACTTCTCACCTATAAAAATAAAATATATATTCCAAATGTGGTAGACTCGAGGAGAACTATTCTGGTTGAAATCCATAAAATGTCATATTCCAGTCACCCAGGATACCAGAAACCAATTGCTACATCCAAAAAACAATATTTTTGGTTAGGGTTGAAGAAAGACATTGCTAAGTATATTTAAAAATGTATGGAATGCTAGCAAGTGAAGGTTGAACATCAACACCCATCATGTTTATTGTAGTGTTTTCAATTCCATAATGGAGATGGGAAGTGGTAACTGTGGATTTTATTACTTTATTTCCAGCTACTTCAAGAAAGCATGATTTCATCATGGTTGTGGTGGATAAACTATATGAGACAACACACTTTATTTTAGTTAAATCTATTTATGAGGTTGATGAGATAGCAAGAGTATTCATGAGAGAAATATTCAAATTGTATGGGTTACCCAAAGCAACTGTATCCCGCTGTGATACTAAATTTATTTCTAATTTTTGGAAAATTCTATTTGCAAAATTAGGTACAAAGCTAAATTTTAGTACTAAATACCATCCACAAAAATATGGGAAAACATAAAGAGTCAATCGAGTGATTGAATACATGTTTCACATGTATGTGATGGACAAACCACCCAAGTGGGAATATTAGATACACTTGGTAGAGTTTACACATAACAATGGGAAACATGCATAATTGGGAATGAGTCCATTTGAAGCTTTGTATGGTAGAAGGTGTAGGACACCAATGAGTTGGGATAATGCTATGAACATAATAGTGCTTATGCCATAAATTCTTAAGGAAATGGAACAAGAGGTTGCAAAAATTAGGCATAATTTAAAGGCAACCAAAGATAGACAAAAAAACTATGTAGATAATAATCAAGAGCATAAGGAATTCAATGTTGGAGATCATGTTTACCTTCGAGTGACGCCGATGAAGAGTTCCTTGAAGCTTGAGAGTTGTTCCAAGCTATATCTAATATATTGTGGCCAATTTGAAGTGCTTAAGAGGATAAGGCCAGCTGCATGTAGAATTGCATTGCCTGCTAACACTAGAGATCATAGTGTTTTTCATGTTTCTTTGCTTAAGAAATATGTACATTATCCTAACCATGTGATTGATTGAGATGTGATATAGGTGGAACTCGAGGGAATATTACAAATAAATCCAATATGCATCCTTGACAAGAAGGTAACTTTTATATGGAACCGAGCCATCAAACAAATAAAGGTGCAAGGAAGCACTTTGGTCCAGATGAGGCTACATGGGAGTTGGAGGATTCCAAGAGAGAGGCATATCCATTTTTGTTTTGATTTTGAGAAAACATTGAGGATAGTGTTATTCCAAGGGGGAGGAGATTGTAGCACTCCCAATTTTGACTTGGAATGTATTAAAACAAAATTATGTAAATGATGTAAATATGATGGTATGGATTCCTAGTGCAGAGCTCAAGGCTATGGATCTCCTAGTTAATTGCAAGTCATGTATAATGCATATATTTCTATATGGACCATGTGGTTGCCTTGCCATGCTAACTACAAATCTATGTAAATATTATGTTTGAAAAATAATAAAATGGTCCAAGATGGTTGTGTAAAGAACATTATAGGGTCTATGATTCCGCTAGAGGATAAGAGGAAATGGGGCCTATGGGATATTAAATCCTCAATTTCCAAGTGTAAATATTAGAACTAATCTAATTGATGACAAGTTCCTTAAATGAGTCGATTACTTTTTTTTTAATTATTAGATCCACTCCTTGAATACATATGTGAGGTGTGTGGAGAATGTATTTTCATGTGGTTATGGAAGCATGGGATGTATATACTTCTATGACAATTGTAAGGGTATTTTCTTTTGTGGTTAGAATTTATTTCAATTATCTTTTCACCCTTCTCTCATCTCCTTCACATTCTACCACTCATATTGATGCATATATTACACTACATAGAGTTTCCTATTTTTGTTCAGTACCATCATCAGACTATATATTTCCCATAAATTTTAATTTGGAACGAGAAATGTAGATTGGAAGGACAAAGCATTGGATGTAGGTGATCCTAAAGGTTGGGAAAGCTAGGAACAAGTTTACCCATTAATTTTTTCTACTCACAAATGCTTGAAAAGCCATGAATTAACACTACAGGAGGTTCTCCAACAACATACGACATGTTGGAATCTTCCTGCACAAATTGGTAAGCACTATAAGCGTTGTATTTCTTGAGTGAATTGTGGATTAGTGAAGGGGAATGCCTACCTTGTGTTGTATGGGGTAGTTGGAATGAATGGCATGGATGCGATAGTTGAGTGAGATTCCTGTAGAGCTCTAGATGAACATTTGGCTAAGCATTGAGAGTAGAATAGGTGGTGGGACGAGAAACAGAAGCATGCAGGTGTTTCCTTCGCCTTGATGGCCTCATAGCCCAACTTAGGTGTGGCCTCTTAGCAAAAAGAGTATATACTAGATAGAGTGCCTACAATTGGGTGGAAAATTTCTCTTACATAACATGTTGCTTTGATCATATTTGTTTAAAAAGATAAGTGTTCTCTTTGTATTTGGATGTGCAATGAATTTATTTTATTATTGTGATGATTATGCTTGTCTATGCATGCTCTATGTCCATGGATACAAAGTTATTTTCATTATGTGTTACAATTATACATTTGCATATGCATTTTATTGTTTATGAATTTGTAACATGGATATATAGTGAAATTTAGAAGCCTAGAATTCACAAATCCCCCCCTTTGTTGTTTAAATCGATGGATGGGGACATGACAATTACCATCATGTTCTCCAAGCCAACAATAAAGAAGGAGGTGCTACGTCAATAAAAGGGCTAGTTTATGGGTGATTCCATTAGGATGGGTAACACTTTTTGGCCAAATTTGGCGATGAAAACCTGATTTTTTACTCATGTGCTAGATAGAAGCCCTCAAAACGCATATATGCCATGTGAATTTTGACTTACAGTAAAAAAACAAATTGTAGAATATTATGTTGGCTTCATAGTGATATATTTTTTAAAATATTCTGATGTCATTTAATGTGTGAATTTTTGCATTTAATGAACTGTGTGACCTTAAAAATTTGAAGAAGCTAATAAGTGGCTCGTGTCCACGTAGAGTAATTCAATCTTGCATTAATAATTTTAAAAAAATATATATATGAGCATGATCTACATAAAATGCAGTGTGATGTGCATTTTTTTTGTTATTTTTTCTCGCATTATACAATTATTTATTATTTTTCGAAAGTGACCACATTCGATTTCAGCATCGTTTTAAACACATATTTGTCCACGTAAAGAAATTTGTTCTATTTTTTCAAAAGTTGAAAAACCAAATATACCCTTTTGAAGAGGACACGTCGATATGTGATGTGTGCATTTTTAAGAATTTTTTGGCTGTGTATTTTTAACTCTGTGGATTTTTCTTTGAGCTGCTTCAAAGTTGCAGTGTGGTTTTCTAAGTATAAGTTTTAGAAGTAATTAAAAAATAAATATCATATGAATGCCAAAATGCGTGTATGATACCTCAATGAATAGAATATTCGTTGGTGAATCTATCGGTATCAACTCCGCTTAGTTATGTGCTAGGAATGGCAGGGTTTACACGACGTCTGCAAGGCACAGGAAATTTTCCATTTGTTTTAATGTGGGCTAAGTCTGTTTTTTTAAGCCCTCGACCGAGGTATGAACCTCGATCGAGGTATTTAAATACCTCGACCGAGGGTTTGTAAAGCCCGCAATACCTCGGTCGAGGTATTTAGATACCTCGGTCGAGGGCTTGATAAAACCTCGGTCGAGATATTAAGACCTCGGTCGAGGGCTTAACAAGCCCTCGACCGAGGTGCGTTTTTCTGTTTTTGCCGAAATGCGCTTGCCAAAAAGTGTTACCCAGGTCCGTGGATTCACCCTTATTTCAAGGTATGTCAATGGAAATGGATCACAATAATACCATGACGAGCTAGTTTTATGATCTAGATTTATGTGAGAAAAAAATGAACTAGCATATAGAGAACGACATACATAAATATATTGCAAGAAACACGGTGATACAATAAAATCAGATTCTATTAAATGAATGAAACAAAATATATTGTAAAATAAAACCAGGTAGAATGGTGGTAGCTATATCTCTAAGAAGAGATGTGGTGGCTACGGTCATTCATGACAAGCTGATTACAAAAGGAGGCCAAAGGGTCTTTTTTTCATAAGCATGAAGGAGAAAACCCTAAACATAAAAAAACCTAACCCTAGAAGATGAACTGTAAAAATGTTTACAGGAATTGAGGTGGTTAGTTGAGGCATCAACTTCTCATGGGCATAACTTTTGCATACAATCTTCATTTAAGACGCTCAGTATCCCGATGGAAAGATCTAGCCGAGAAGTACACAATTCTCCTATCCAGACTACCTTTTACTATGGTTGGATTTTGTTATCGCAAAAAAAATATTGTTTAGTTACTCAAAACGACCCCGAAAGTTTTAGGTCTGAAAAATCGTAAAAAATGCCAAATTGGAAAAACTGTTTTGACCCATTAGAATAGGTGCATATCTCCCGATATCAATTTGGACTAGTTCGATGACCCGAAAAACCATCAAAACTAGCAAACTAGAAAAGTTGTTTTGAGCTAATGGAATAGGTGGGTGGCCATTAATTCCCATCTAGATTAGTTTATGTGCCATGTCGTGGCGACCTAATTAGCAATTATACACTTTGGGGGCTAGATCTCCCACTCCTTATAGCAACTCTCGATTTGGTGAAGGGCTTTCGTAGCCGAAAATAGATGGTTTTTTTCAATTTTGTGTACTCTGTTAAAATTAAGATTTTGATCAGGATTTTAAGCCTTGACAGTTAATGTACAAATGCCGTAGAACTATGTCTGTTTATTTTGTTTTTAATACTAAAGGAATTTTCACAACTTAAAGCTAAAATTTGTAGTATCTTTGTTTGGTTTAAATTTATGTATAATTTGTGTATTAGCTATTTTTATTGTTATTTAGTTGTCGATGGTTAGGGTTAACTTGATCAGTAAGAAATTTTGTTTCTTATTAAAAAGACTATGAATTGATAATCTTTGGTTAAGAATTATTTTGATAGCAGTAAAATAAATAATACTGCAATAAAATCTGGAAATAGGATTGAGAATGTTATTATTGAATAAATGTATTTCTTTTCTGTAATTTCTGGATTATACTGCTAGGTTTTGGTATTATAAATTTTGAATTTATTATGTTATGAAGAACAGATCTTTTGTAACCCTAATTATTTTTAATGCTTTAAAGACTAGTATTTTTGTTTCAGTAAACCTAGTTTACATTTTCCCATAAATGAACTAACTAAGTAACTATTTAATCTATATTATTGTATTACTAAGTTAAGCCTAGTTTAAATATTCTACTGTTCCTATATTATTTATTTAGGATTACATATTGGATTTATAGTATGTAACTTTGTTAGTTTTGATGTATAAACTATTACACATACTAGTGTGTATTAGTTATACTAGTTCTTCTATCTTTATTTAGTTTATTTAAATAATACTTTTTTTTAACAGAAACAGCAAAAGGTGGTGGCATTAAATAGGTTGTGCACAGCCATTCATTACAAAAAAAGCCAAGACTGAGAGTTCTTGCTGTTCAAAAAACATAAAACCAAAATTGGTCCAGAGGGGAGACCAAAGAACTCCACATATAGTTTTTACGTATATTCGATGAACAGTGGTAGTGTATACCCTAACATACTGCTGATTTAGAAGTAAACAAAAAAACATAAACATAGAAAGTCATTAAGAAGTTAGCTTGGTGGCTTCATTGGTTGTTCCACCGACTCCTCCTCCATGGGCTGAACTGCAACAGGGGTTTCACGGGCCTGACTGGCTTGGTTCATGCTAACCAAACGCTGAAGGTCTTCGTGGATTCTATCCACTTTTCCCATCATTTCTCTGAGGTTGGATTCGGTATCATTGATCCTTGAATCATGGTTTCTTATCTGATAGGAGGTATAGCTGACCACCTCACCCATATCCTTCACCTCTTGCACCAGAGCTTTGTTATCCATTATGCCTATTGCCATCATTTCATATAGGCGTCTGAGGTTTTTCTTCAGGTCTGCAATCCTTGCATTCTCATTTGCCGGGTTCATATTACCTTTCCTAGGAGAGCAAGTTTCAAGAGCTAAGCGAGAGAAACTAATAACAACACCTTCCAGATTTTGAGTCTGTGAACCATAAAACTCACCAAGAGCCGAGTGAAGAATGCTAACTTCTCGCATGAGAGAATCCTGGTAAGCTTTGCAGGTAATTCCATGAAGATGGGGAACACTTTTTGGCCAAATTTGGCAATGAAATCC
>LPNX010362284.1:17328-42076 GCA_001517045.1 Pseudotsuga menziesii | reverse complement strand
GTATGAGAGAAATAAAATTTGTATTGAAAGATACCATAATCCTTCCTTGTATCCTTGATTCTTCGATGATTTCCAGGAGATCCATCTCGAAAAGATCCATAACACCTTCGAAAAACTTCACTGGCCACCCATTAGGCCCTGGACTTTTGTCCTTTTGCATAGCACATGACGTCCTTCAATTCTTCTAGAGTCACAGGTTGTCGTAGGGTCATATTTTGTTCCTCATTCTCGAGAGATGGAAATAAAGCACATAGGACAATTGTTTGTGCAATAGGATCCATTTAATCTTCCTTGAATAGGTTACTAAAATGATTCAGTCATGATCTAGCCAGATTACTCAAACTTGCAACCATATTCACATATTCATCCTCTAATTTCCATAAAGAATTTGTGTTCTTTTTGCGCTTGACGTAAACTTGGTATTATTGTACCCACGTTGTAGCCATATATATCTACTTTTAAATTTGAAAAAGGCTTCTTCCTCCATTAAAATATTTCTACGCTTAACCTCCAAATCCATTATAAAGCTCTATTGTTTAGTTGTGGAATGATTTTCCTCATGGAAATATTCAAGCATGGATTTTGGAGTTCAAGCATATATTCAAGCATAGATTATTCTGGAATTGTAGCCCTGTTTAAACATGGCTATTAACATCAGAAGGAGTCCAAACCCTTTTGATCATTTGTCTATAATAACCGTCCTTCAACAATACTGAATCAAACTTAAAAGGACTTGGAGGTTTATCTTGTACTTATTTCAACTCGAGGTTAATAAGGAAGTGGTCGGATTCCCCACCCTCATCGACCCATTTCCTGATGCAGACTGTTGATATTAAGGTTACTTCATTGATAATAATTGTGTCTAGTATTTTTGCTATCATTACTGGGCTTGCTGACATATTACACCATTTAGCTCTCAACTTAATAGGAGGAATTCCATATAAAGAGAGCTCTTCCAGCATTCTAATAAAATATTCTTCTAGAGGATCTTTTTTATCTTAAAATCCCCACATCTCATCCTCCCCCAAAGAAAAGTTTAAATTATCTCCAAGGATGAGTCTATCCACCAAAATAATACCAACTCCGAAAATCCTCTCCTAGTATTACATATGCAGTTGATATGGACCATATATGTTCAAAAAAGTATATGCTAATACAAACTCCCTAGAAAAGAGGACAACTCCCAAACATGTATGTATTGCCTAGGTGTTAGTACTTAGAAAGGATCTAGTATTCCAACATGTTATCAGCTCCCCAGATCTACCGAAGGCATCAACACTAAAAACTTCCCATCCATGCAGTAAAATTATAAGATCAACCAAAATATTATCATTAAAAGACGATGTTTCTTGTAAAAAAACCACAGACGGGCTCCTCATCTAAATCAATAATTTTACGGCTAGTTTTTTGTAGGGAAGCTCTAGCCCTCTGTAGTTTAGGGACATAATAGACATCAAGTAACAAATTTTGTTGGCTTACTTGCTCTAAGAGACCACTTCAAGGTTTCTTCTCATCCCACTTTGACATCTAAGTCTACCTGGACTTGCATCGAAACTATGATAGACCTTTGTCTATATAGTCTGGAAGAAGACCTTACAGAGGATTGTATGATGCCTCCTCCCATGCCCAATCTTCTATAATCCTTGGTTATACTTATATATCTAACAAGATCAGGAAAAGTCAGAGGATCCCCCACAAGTCCACAAACATCAAGCCTAGAGCCAAAAAAGTCAGGCCCATAATTTACTATGTTGAATTGTTAATAGTAGGGGAGGAGAAATTATGTCCTAAAACAATGTCCAAACCTTTAGTTACATAAAATCCTAGGGAGAAAGTGAATAAAGATACTTCTTCCTTAAACTTCTTATTAGAACCATGTCGGGATGCCTCTTCATAAGTGCAAGTCATCGACTCCAGAACCTCCTCAAGGCCTGTGAGATCTAGAAGTTGTACTACTTCCTTAGTAAACTTGCTTCTAGTAAAACCAGAATATGTGTCTCTAATCATTTGCATAAAAAATAGTGAGCCAGGTAGAGAATCCTTACAAAAAAGAGAAAAATCAGAGCCAGGAGGACTAATAAGAGAAGAGACCGAGGGAACATACCATATAGGTCCAAGAAGATTGACTCAGGGTGACCTCATAGTCTAGGAGAGTTCTACTCCCAAATATTGGAAAGGAGAGCCCATAAGAAAACCATCCATCTAATATTAATGATAAGAAGTTTGTTCCTCAGCAGATTGGGGAAATGGGTAATCCTCTCGTACTAGATCAGGAAAAAAATAGACCATGGAAAGGACATGCTAGAAACCCTAGGAAAATTTGATTCAAACCAAGGCATATTTAAAAATACCATTCTTAAACACACTACTATAACTATCATTACGACCGGAATGAGCCATCTTAAACTTGTTGAACTATAAGGGAAATGACATTGAAAGATTGGGAACATCAAACATGAATAACTTACCACTACCATGAGCCAAGGGAGACTACTCGCGAAGAAATCCTTAGTTGTAGTTGGAGCTTATGTTGGAGGTGACAACTCATCCATGATGTTTGAGTCTACATAGTGTTTTTTCTTCTTCCTTATCGCAATTTGCATGGATCTATAGTCCAATGCACCATCTGATACATTTGCAGGTAGGCATTTAATCCCCTCCAAATAGGTCTTGACCAGAGTTCTAGTAGAATTTGACGCCACCACTTAATGATATGAAGTATGGTCTCTCTCCCACCTAGTCAAAATAAGCATAAATCCCTATAATTTTCTCCTCCAAACCACCTAAGAAAAGGGTGAAGAACATTCTCTAACCAAATTCCCATAAGAGTGGTAGCGACTGCACCTAAAAGGTATACCTGAATAATATAGAATTTGTACATGTGATTTTTTTCCCTTCAAGATGACCATATCAATAGGAATACCTTCCCTAAGGTCAATATCAACTAGTATTTTTTCCACCATCAAAATGCTCATTTCTTGGAATCTGAGGTATGTGAAGAGGTAGTCCCTAAGAGTTGAACCAAATTTTTTGAAGATGTTTGGGGTCCATAGCTCCTCTAGTATTCCATGGAGCTTAACCCAAATGCCATGTTTATATAATTTCTATATGTATGCATAAAATAAATACATCCAACACTTAAGCTTAATAGCCATGTTATCCCACATCAATACCCCATTTAGAAGCCTCTTTACATCCTCAAGAGAATCAAGGATCACTCCCAACCATCCCTTTTCCAGTGTAAAGATATTTAGGACATAACCTAGTGGATGTGCCCAAGTAGTGACCACCCATGCTATATAGGTATTCATAGCCATGTAGAAGCCACCAAATATTCCCACTAGGGTGGTCTCATACAGGGAAATTGCCTCATACATCTCTGACTTAGTTAAACTGGAAAATAAGATGGCAAGTAAAGAGGATCTTGAAAGGATGGATAGTAAATAGGATCTCAAAGGGATGGTTAGAAAAGATTATCTTCAATACTTGAGGGAATTAACGAAGGATATAAAACATAGCTTTATTCCTCATGTAGAGGATAAGGAGGAAAAAGAGGACTTACTCTAGTCATGTATGGAGAAAATTGAAAAACAATTGTAGAGCAGGAAGTTGGAGTCCTCAAAAGTTGATGAATCACTACAACATCATGGGTTCAATTCAGGTCCAAGGAACTAATTTATACCCAAGATTGACATGAGAAAGTTTTATGGCAAGGATACAATCACGTGGATTTTTCAAATGGAGCAATTCTTTGATCGACACCAAATGCCCACTTTTCAAAAGGTAATTATTGCATCCTTATATTTAGAACCTAATCAATTTGTATGGTCTAATGGCTTTGTGACCGTAAAATGACTCTATTATATCTTGATCTATATTCATAAAAGAATTGATTGAAAATCATGGGGATATAAATAGAAACACATTCTTTAGTTAGTTGGTAAATCTCAAGAAAAAAGGTCCAGTTACATAGCACATCAAGCAATTTCAGCAGCTAAGTCTCATAGTGAAGAATATTCGAGAAGATAATTTGTTAGATCTCTTTATTAGAACCTTGAAAGATAGCATTCAACATGAGGTGCAACTCTTTCACACCAAAATCTGAACCCAAAATCTGACGACATATAGGTATGATTTTTGACATCAATATGTCGACCATCCAATAGGCCTCAACTTTTAGAAATGTCGGTTGATTTTCGTCGAATATTCGATAGAAAAAAGGTCTTGTCAGATTTCCAACCATATATATATTAATATACATGTCAAATATTCTATGGACCGATTTGTCGGATATTCTACGAAATAATTGTCGGATATTCGACCCCCAATCGCATCAAGAAGGAATGATATCCGACGATAACCCTGTTGGATGTGCGACATATGTCAGTCAGATATTCTACGAATTACTTGTTGGATATTCTATGAAAAAATGGTCGAATATTCGACCCTTAACCTTGTGAAGAAGTATTGATATCCGACCTAAAATAATTTACAAACGGTCGTATAGACGATGACATTTGGTGTTAGAGGTATGGCATGACTATCGGAAAAATGGGGAATTAAGTCGAATATCAGACAACATAGAAGAGAAAAATTGATGAGAGTTACCGTGAGTGGTATCGCATACTCGTCGGATACAATGGGGTTGTCCATCAGATATCCAAGAACTATCAATATTTAAAAAAAAATACTAGTTCTATGGTCTGATTCTGTTAGAAGCAGGTATACGTAGTAAATCATTATGGAAATAACTTACTCCTGTAAACAAAGCTTAGTTTAGAAGAGTTACTAGTGCTTCTTGTAACCATGCTTGATTCCAGTTTAAACATACATGGTTTCTCTGATTCAGAGTCATAGCTTCCAATACTAGTGAGCTTCGTAAGTGGTGTTTAACATAGGGTATTCACCAACTATCAATATTAAAAAAAAATACTAGTTCTATGGTCTAATTCCTTTAGAAGTAGGTATAAGTAGTAAATCATTATGGAAACAACTTACTCCTGTAAACAAAGCTTAGTTTAGAAGAGTTACTAGTGCTTCTTGTAACCATGCTTGATTCCAGTTTAAACATACATGGTTTCTCTGATTCAGAGTCATAGCTTCCAATACTAGTGAGCTTTATAAGTGGTGTTTAACATAGGGAATTCACTATGGATAATAATAGCTAGTATAAGATCTATCATTTTTCTCATCATAACCAATGGGATTACACGCTCAGCTATTCCAATTGAATTGGAATATTCTAATTACTACTATAAGTATGATTTACATATAATTATTCTAAAACTTTACTAATTAGGTAAACATCGGTCATAAAAGGTAATCATTCCAATCATAGCCATGAGAACTAAGAGCCTGCATGTTTCTATATTACATGCAACTTAATCATTAGTAGTATTGAAACTATAAGTATGATTCAAATCTAATGATTACAATAAAGAGTACAAGATAAACCACTGTAATTGAATAGGTAAAGCTAATACCTAGTAATATACCCATAGTCTTAGGATATGTAAATATTGGTATATTGTTTCTACGTCATTGTTATTGCATAGGGTATAGTAACACTAACTAGTACATGTTATTAACTACGTGTAAATCTTAATCGCCCAGTAATGGGAATCACACATATTAACTAAAGTTGATATCACAGTTGGAGTAATTGACGTGTACTTGTATTCAATTAACATAAGTGATATAGCTGCCATTTGTACTATTCAACCAATACGATTCCTTATGTGCAACTCTTCGACGAGCTTTCTATACTAGCAACGAAATTTTCGTCGCTAGTATAACAAGCCCATTGGAGATTTGTACACATGGGCGTCACTATAGAGATGACAGGTCATCGGTACATTGATGACACGTCATCGATATAGTGACGACAATTCGTCGGCATAGCGAGAACATGTCGTCGAAGTAGCGACAAAATTTCATTGGAATAACAACATCAATTTGTCAGCATAGCGAGGGAAGTTTGTCGGAATAGTGACAACAGTTCGTTAGAATAGTGAGGGAAGTTCATCGGAATAACGAGGGTAGTTCATCAGAATAGAAATGATGGATGTGTTGCTATAACGACGGGGAAGCATTGCTATAACGACACAATTTGATTTTTTAAACAACCCATGTTTCATGTCTTTTGTATCTCTATAGTGATGAACTGTGGAAAGTGTTTCTACAACGACAAAAGTTTTGCCACGAAAAAAAGGGGTCATGTTCGTCTTTATAGCAATGCACAATTGTTGCAATAGCAATGATTTTTCGAGGGAAAATTGTGCACATGTACTAGTGTTTTATGGACGAATTGATATTTAATTTGTACAAGTTATTGAATTGTTATGAAAATTGAAGCCAAATATTTTAGTGGTTTATCAAAGGCTTGAAAATCATAACTAAGAGAACCAAGAATGATATAATAATGATTGGTGAATCTTTCCTCATTATTAATGCCTTGAAAATTGAGAGGGGTAATGTTTCTCCTTCCATAGCAAGATTAATATTAAGAACAAAAGTGTTAGCCGCTCACTTCGCCCAAGTACACTACCATCATGTTCTCCAAACCAACAATCAAGAAGTGGTTTCCATGACAAATAAAGGGGCTAGTTTATATCAAGGTATTTTAATTAAAGTAGTCACAACGGAACCATAATGAGCTAGGTTTATGTGCCATGTAGTGGCCATTTAGGCAATTGTACACTTTGGGGGATGGATCTCCCACTCCTTCCTCCATTGTCACCCATCTTTTAGTATTAAGGAACCTAGAAGGCTAATTAAATCCCTTCCACACTACTTCCTCATTTGTGTAAGTGGGTAAAAGTGATCTCCTCTCTACTATGTCATCATTTCTCTAAGTTGTATCTAGCAAATGCATATCCATTTCTCCTTCCCCCTTGTGTTATGTATAACTATCTCTAGGATCCTATATTCACCTCTTTCGCACTTTTGACTATGTTGAACTATAGTCAAAGCCTCTTTTCTACATTGATATAATCTCTAGTTGGATTAGTTCATATGTCTATAAGTGTGTAGAACCCTCTTAGCATCAATCCCCTCATTTCCTTTTGTATGACCTTAACTTCCCTCTTAAAATATATATTAAATATTATTTACTTTTATATAAATAACCTTCTTTAAAGTTAAAAAACATTCTCAATGTTTTATACTTTTTCATAAACATATATATACTTTATTATTATTTGATTTTATTACATTCAAATTTTAATATACACATCTACAAGGTAGTGTGAACCCAAAACCAAATTTCATTCATAAAATTGGCAAGTTGATCACACATCGGAAAGATGCAAGAAATAGAATAGGTGTCCTCAAACTAAGCCAAGTAATTTGTTGATAAAGATAAGGTCTACAATGGTTTGATCCATAGTAGCATAATTTGGTCGTATTGACTTTTTGTGTACAGAAATTCCGAACAAATTCGATTTTGTCGAATATTCGATCTATATTTAATATGGATACGGGCTAGTTTTGAAAATTAATTTTAAAAAGCTAAATTTTAATTATTCAAACACTATAAAAATAATTTCCTTTCAATTTCATACTTTTTAATTCAATTTAATAGAAATAAAATATGGCAAAAAAATATGCAAATATAATAGCAACACTAGATTTATTGGTTCCCAAAACCACTTACATCCTTGCTCATTCCAGAATTAAAGTTAACCCTAACACAATTTAAAGATTCATTAATTAATTCCAAATGTAAGTAATGGTAAATATTATTTACTTTATTTTTAAAATAACAAATAACTATTAATAAGTAAGAGTTTTCTCAATTACAGTAAGAGGTAGTAAGGTTATATGAAATATGTTTAAAAAAAAGAATGAATTTTTTCAAGCTTAAAATTTAATAGTTGATATTTAATATTTCATTAAGAATATTGTATATGTTTAATTATATATAAATGTTATATATATTGTTGTATATTTAATTAAAATTATTATATTTCCGTATTTTATTGGTATTAGATTTTTTCGTTAAATATTTTTTCCATATCAAATCGTATTCATACTCTAATCATGCTACTATAATTTGACTTCCACATAGTGTGGTAGTTTAGTGGTTGATAGTAACTAAATGGTTAAATCCACTTGGGGGATAAATATAAAAGTACATAAGAGGTTTTGACCTCATTGGTAGTTATTCATTTTGTAATGAATGGGTCCAAGTCGAGTTAATGTCGCGCGAATTATTTTGAGAAATATAAAATGCCTTTTATAAAATTGACGTTTTCCCTTTATAAAATTGATATATAATTTAAAAAGATGTGTGGCATGCCATATGATGCTGCTCAAGAGATGCCTTGTAAAGTTGACATGTAATTTGGAAGATGCGTGACCTAGAATAAGCTTTAAAAAAAAGTGAATAGAGTGCATAAATGGCTTTACATCAATGTGGAAAAAGGTTCTCACAGTTGTAGATAAGGTTTCAAAGATAAAAAAATATAGTTGATAAGGTTTGAAAGACATATCTTCCACTTGTTTCATAAATCTTTTTTAATTATTGTGATTTTTTCAAGAGGAAAAAGATTAATTCCTTTTTATATTGACAAAGGACCATAATAATACAGTATTTTAAAAATAAACATTGCTTCACTCAAATATATTTGTATCTGCACCAAAAAGCAACCTTGCATTTAACAAATACCATCCTCAAATCCTTTTCATAATGAGTATTCAATAAACCAGAATATAAAGATATTCCCAATCCCATCATAAATATACAAAGTGTTAACCAAAACTTAGTCAAACTAATAAGTGTTGAATTATTGTAACTTCGAAGAATATTCTAAATGTATTTTATTGGTCTCCGATGTTCCTATCGAGAGAATCATTTGTATTTCTTTGTACCCAAATGTTCCTATCGGGAGAATTACTAAGAGTCAGGAGGAAGTCCCCTCCGTTGTAAGTCAGGTCATTAGTACCCTCCGAAATATATTATTATATTAAGTTAGCCCAGTTATGTCTACTCGAGCCTACATAACTGAGTTAAGTTTACTCGAGCCTACATAACTGGGTTAAATGTCAAGTGAACGAAAGAATATAAATAAAGTGAGGAGCCTCTCATTTGAGACACACACACTCACTTGTGTAGCGCATAAGAGAGAGAGATAAAGAGTTGTAGCTGGAGAAAGAGGAGGATCAGTTTTGGGTTTTACCTTTTATCTTTTGGGGCATCTATATTGAGGAAGCTTTTGCTAGGTTTTTCCCATTAGGGTTTTCCCATGATAAATTTGTGTTGTTCTTGTGATACTGTTTCTTTCAGTGATCCTGTCTATATGCTTTTTCGAAATTGAAATTAAATGCTGATAACCTAGCTTAGAATATGGAATTCTAACATGGTATCAAAGCTGACTTGAATAGGACACCTTTCACAATAGAAAAAGCAGTCTCTCTCTCCCCGACAAGAATTAGGGTTTCAGGAAAAAATTTGAGTTTTGGAAATCTTCTTGCATGGAAAGTTGCGCCCTCCCAGAGCGCATCTTCTGAGCCAGGGATCAACATTTTTGGAGGAGTAGATCTCCCAAAAAGTCAAACCTTAGTTTGATAGTTGCACCAGAAAACTGTTGGAAGCTGCAGTGTTGAATCTCGCAAGTCATATTTGAAAGGTGAAGAGTTGAGATCTCCAAAAACCAAGAACACTAGTCAACTCACCTCAGTCAAGCGCATCTCCTAGTAAGTTCGGTTTTTTATTCCACAGAATTTCAATTTTTTTGTGACATTCTGACAAGATGGCCCCAAACACTAAGCTTGAGGACAAACTGGAAGGCATAGAGAATTTTTGAGCATGGAAATACAGGAATGGCCTCGTTCTCCAAGAGAATGATCTTGATAAGTATATAAAAATATGAAGTTGTAGAACTTGAAGAAGTTTAAGCTAAGGAGAAGCACAAGAAGGATATGATTAGGGCACAAAGGATTATTGTTGACTCTATCAAGGATCACTTGACCCCTCAAGTGTCATCCAAGAAGAATCTAAAAGAAATGTGTGATTCCCTATCAATAATGTATGAAGGAAAAAACATCAACATAAAGATGAATCTAAGAGATCAACTGAAGAACACCAAGATGAGTCGTGGAGAATCCATCCGGGACTACTTCACAAGGGTCTCTCAGTTTAAGGAACAACTAGAAGCCATTGGAGACAAACTTGATGAAGATGAGTTGGCTATGACTGCCCTCAATGGTCTCACTAGACCCTGGGAGTCATTCATCTAGATGATGTGTGCCAGGAAGGAAAGCTTGAAGTTTGATGTTGTATGGGAAGATTGTATTCAAGAGGAGACTAGAGTGGAAAACATAGAAGCTCTACTGAAGGAAGATGATCAAGCCCTAGCCACTCATACCAAAAGAAGAAGAAGTCAACCTAACTTCAAGAAGAGAAACCACAAGGAGTCTCAACCTCCCATAAGAATCCAAAGAACAAGAGAAAGTCCTCCAAGTAAGGACTACTCCAGCTTTCAATGTTTTCATTGTGATAAGATATGACACATTGCCAAAAATTGTCCTATGAAGAGACAAGAATATAAGAAGAGGATCAACAACAACAAAAGACATCATGCTCATCTAGCTGAAGATGAGGATGAAGAAGAAGAGTAGGAAGGACATCCAAGAAAGAAAGCAAGAGAAGAGGATGCAAAAGAGTATGTATTATTCTCTACACTCTCTGGATCTATAACACCTGGAGAGGAAACTTGGCTTACTGATAATGGTGCTTCAAAGCACATGACAGGACAAAAGAAAAAAAATGTCAAGACTTGAAGAAAAGAACTCTCCTCATAAAATATCTCTAGGAGATGACTATCAATATCCGATCAAAGGAATTGGGGAAGCAAGCTACAAGCTTGATTCAGGAAATCCCCTGAAGATGAAAGAAGTATTGTATGCACCTGGTCTAAAGAAGAATCTACTTTCTATATCAGCTCTAGATAAGAAAGGATTCAGAGTTGCATTCATAGATGGCCAAGTACTCATGTGGACCAAAGGAAAGAAAATTGAATATGCAGTTGTTATCGGTGAAGAAGAAGGAGGCCTATATAAACTCAAGGGACATTCGAAAACAACCTTTGTTCATGAGTCCACTGACCCTAGTGAACTATGGCATAGAAGGCTTTCCCACATCAATTACAAGGAACTACCTCATGTGAACAAAGTAGTGATGGGACTACCAGACTTGAAGATCAAACATTAAGGCATTTGCAAGGGATGTGCGAAAGGGAAGAACATCAAGAATCCATTTCCAAAGAGTAAAACAAAAACAGAAGGTACATTGGAATTGATTCATCCAGATGTGTGTGGTCCAATGTCCTCCACATATTTAAGTGGCTTTGAATATTATATTACATTTATTGATGACTATTCAAGAAATACTTGGATATACTTCTTGAAAGCAAAGAGTGAAGTGTTTGAGAAATTCAAGGAATTCAAAGCCTTGATAGAGAATATTTCAGACAAGAGAATCAAGACACTTCGATCAGAAAATGGCAGAGAGTATACTTCAAAAGAGTTTGAAGCCTTCTGTAAAGATGTTGGAATCAAGAGGGAACTAACCACTCCCTACAATCTTCAACAGAATGGTGTTCTAGAAAGAAAGAACATAACCATCATGGAGGCAGTGAAGACAATGATATATTATCAAGATCTTCCAATGCATCTATGGGCAGAAGTAGCAAGAATTCATGGGATGATATGTAGTTTTCAACACTTTGTTGGACATCAATCTTGATTTTGTGGTCTCTTGCCATAAGACTCAAGAATTCATGGGATGATATGATTTCTATTGTAGGAGATTTTATATTTTAAAAAATACACAGAAAATAAAGGATGGTGATAAATAGTGAAGTCCCAACACGCATGAAGAGGATTACACTAGCAAAGGAATAACTAAATAAATCATGTAATCCAGGGGCATTTGTTTAGAAGCTTATAATTGTGGTAGATCCAAAATGCAATCTGGTTTAAAACTCCATTGGGTGTTCCTTGCACAAAGAGCCATAATGCACAAAGAGTTCAACATTCAAATTTTGGGTATTTACATATTTAAGACCATCAATCTCTGTTAAAGAATCCATGACAAGCCTTCAGCTTGATTTTAGTGGCGCATAAGATGTGTTGACGTCTCACTTAGCATTATTTCTCAATCATTATGTATTACAAAATAGTATAGTAGTAGTGTGGATCTCACGTGGATCTATGGAGGCCAATCAGAATACCGAAAGGAGATCATTTTGACATAAAATTGTGGCATATTGCTATGTAGTCCAACATGGGAAAATTATGATTGCAGGTATGTAAATATGTAGTTTATTCATTTTAAATTGAAGTTCAAGATGCATCTCTGTAGCATTACATGAGCTTCAATCAACATACTCTTCGATATACACGAAAATTTCATTATTTTCAGCAAATTATTTCAATGGACCATTGTTGGATTTCGAGTAGATTGGTATGTTGCAAGGTAATTTATTTTGCAGGTTGAGTATTGCCATTGACGATGTCATAACTGTCCTATAGAGGAGGAAAATGTATTGATACATATTTGTTTTGAAAATATAAGACATTATATGGTATGCAAGAGGTTTCTTGACTAGCAAGAATAACAAACTCATCATACTTCATACTTCCACCTTGGGCACTTCACCCATGCATGACTTGGGCACTTTCTTGAATACATGAAATATACTTCAAGTATATCATATTTTCAGTCTTTGATAGGCTCGTTGAGTTATTTTGTTGGGATAGTGGTTCTTTAAGGGATACAAATGTACATGATATGCTAACAAGTTTATGAGTGTAGCTCATTGAAAAAGAAGTGTAACACAAGTGCCTAAAGTAAAACTCCAACACTTTCTGAAAGAGCTTTCCTTACTTCTTGATTATTTTGTTCCATTTGAGGTAGGGGTCCTTTCTTGCATTATTCGTCATGAGGATGAAAAATGAGTTCTCTAAAACATTTTCTTACAAGCTTCATTTGATTTATCCCTTTGTCTTTTGGCCTCACATGTTTTAACACACTAAGAAGGAGGCACCTTTAAGGAGTTTCTTGCATATGATCTTGCCATGTAGCAGCTATTGACCTTAATTGCGGGATTGATGTATTTATATGGTTGGGTGAAAGAAAAAAGTGTGCCATCATTAGAAAACCTATAGAATGTTGTCAGAAAAGATAACAAAACAACGCTTTGCTTCTCCTTGCATTCTTTCATTCAAAGAATGTAGTTTTCAAAAACAGGTCGTGGGAAACAATAGCAGTTTTGAGGAACGATTACAACTAGATTCCACATTATTTTAAGGTTAGATATTTGCACATTAAATATGTTGTTAACAACTATATGGTTTGGTTTTTTCACTTGGGAATGTCCCATTTGCGTTTTGATTCTAGCTTTTTGGGTATACTAAATTCATTAATTTAGATATCCATCATATGAAAATGAAGGAGAAATTCCATATTATTGTTATAGAGGTTATGTGGAGGTAGAAGAATGGAAATAATTATGTGAAGCCTCCGATTCAATATTGTTATGCAATATTCATTACAATGCAAGCTAAATTCTCCACTTAGGGTTCATATGTTCTTTTCAATTCCACACATCATGTTAAGCCCTTAAGGAAGGCACATTACCCTATATAATGTAGCGCATTACCCCTATATTGTTGTGCATTAAATATTATTTATGTCGGCTTGGTTCTATTAGTGGTTCTAATAGTTGTTATTGTACACCTTAGTCTCCTATATATAGGAAAGAGATATTCTCATTTTAGTCATCATTGTATCTTGTCTTGTCTTGTGTACTTAGTACATTGTGTAAGGATGTTCGTCCTTCGAAGAGGATTGATATTTATCTCTATTCTTGATTTTTAAGGCATGGATTACTCTCTTATTGTCTATTTATTCTCTCTTTTATGCTATTTATGGGACTTGATTGCATAACATTTGGTATCAGAGCTCTTTACCAGGGAATGGCTTCTACAAAACAAGTCATCTTGGAATTTTTGCTAGAATTTTTTTTTCTACAAGGATTCAGAGATCGAGGTTAAAAACCAATTCTAAAGTAGGCCTAACTATCTCCAGTATGAAATTGAGATCTTGATCCGTTACAGTTTCAGATCTAATTGTGGAGGAATCTCGGGTTTTTTACTAGTCCAAAACCTAGTCTAAAATAGGTGTTCAAGGGAAAAAGGTCATATCAAAGGAATCCGAAATCCAAATTGAGTGAGACTAGTGGAATCTGAAATAAGATGGACCATGGTATCTATGGTAGAAGTTTTATCTACATAAACAAAATATTGGACACATGGAATATAGTACAAGTTCGCTCTTTTGGATAGGAAAAAGATAAGAAGCATTGTGAGATTTGCAATAACATTTTTTTGGAACAACCAAATTAGGTCATAACTATGAAATTGGAAAGAGGACACATTAGGGTAGCACATGCCGAATTTTCAGACCTAGAGGAGTCAAAATTCAAATTTTACATCAGTTACAAATCAAGCAAAAAAATCTTCTAATTAGGGTTTGAAAAAGGTACGCCATTTTGCATTTGAATAGCTTCAAGTAGAAGGATATGTTTGTGGTAAACCCTAAAGTGTGATGTATATTTATTACTAAAAATGCCACCAAAACGAAGTGGAAATAATTACACTCCACTGATACCCCTGGAGGGCTCATCCCCGACATATGATGAAATGGAGGACATTTCTTTGAGAGTGTCCATGTTTGAAGATGTGATTAAAGGAAATGTGAAAATTGATGACTTAGTTAAACTGGAAAATAAGATGGCAAGTAAAGACAATATTGAAAGGATGGATAGTAAATAGGATCTCAAAGGGATGGTTAGAAAAGATTATCTTCAAGACTTGAGGGAATTAACGAAGGATATAAAACATAGATTTATTCCTCATGTAGAGGATAAGGAGGAAAAAGAGGACTTATTCTAGTCACGCATGGAGAAAATTGAAAAACAATTGGAGAGCAGGAAGTTGGAGTCCTAAAAAGTCGATGAATCACTACAACATCATGGGTTCAATTTAGGTCCAAGGAACTAATTTATACCCAAGATTGACATGAGAAAGTTTTATGGCAAGGATACAATCACGTGGATTTTTCAAATGGAGCAATTCTTTGATCTACACCAAATTCCCACTTTTCAAAAGGTAACTACTGCATCCTTATATTTAGAACCTAATCAATTTGTATGGTCTAATGGCGTTGTGACCGTAAAAGGAATCTATTATCTCTTGGTCTATATTCACAAAAGAATTGATTGAAAATCATTGGGATATAAATAGAAACACATTCTTTAGCTAGTGGGTAAATCTCAAGCACAAAGGTCTAGTTACATAGAACATCAAGCAATTTCAGCAGCTAAGTCTCACAGTGAAGAATATTCAAGAAGATAACATGAGGTGCGACTCTTTCACACCAAAATCTGAACCCAAAATCTGACGACATATAGGTATGATTTTTGACATCAATATGTCAACCATCCAATAGGCCTCAACTTTTAGAAACGTCGGTTGATTTTCGTCGAATATCCGATAGAAATATGGTCTTGTCGGATTTAAACCATATATATATTAATATACATGTCAGATATTCTATGGACCGATTTGTCGGATATTCTACGAAATAATTGTCGGATATTCGACCCCCAATCACATCAAGAAGGAATGATATCCGATGATAACCCTGTTGAATGTGCGACATATGTTAGTCGGATATTCTATGAATTACTTGTTGGATATTCTACGAATTACTTGTTGGATATTCTATGAAAAAATGGTCAGATATTCGACCCTTAACCATGTGAAGAAGTATTCATATCTGACGACAGCCGTCGGATATTCGACCTAAAATAATTTACAAACGGTCGTATAGGCGATGACATTTGGTGTCAGAGGTATGGCATGACTATTGGAAAAATGGGGAATTAAGTCAAATATCAGACAGCATAGAAGAGAAAAATTAACGAGAGTTACCATGAGTGGTATCGCATACTCGTCAGATACAATGGGGTTGTCCGTCAGATATCCGACAACTATCAATATTTAAAAAAAAATACTAGTTCTATGGTCTAATTCTGTTAGAAGCAGGTATAAGTAGTATATAATTATGGAAACAAATTACTCCTGTAAACAAAGCTTAGTTTAGAAGAGTTACTGGTGCTTCTTGTAACCATGCTTGATTCCAGTTTAAACATACATGGTTTGTCTGATTCAGAGCCATAGCTTCCAATACTAGTGAGCTTCATAAGTGGTGTTTAACATAGGGTATTCACCAACTATCAATATTTAAAAAAAAAAATACTAGTTCTATGGTCTAATTCCTTTAGAAGCAGGTATAAGTAGTAAATCATTATGGAAACAACTTACTCCTGTAAACAAAGCTTAGTTTAGAAGAGTTACTAGTGCTTCTTGTAACCATGCTTGATTCCAGTTTAAACATACATGGTTTCTCTGATTCAAAGTCATAGCTTCCAATACTAGTGAGCTTCATAAGTGGTGTTTAACATAGGGTATTCACTATGGATAATAATTGCTAGTATAAGATCTATCATTTAGCTCATCATAACCAATGGGATTACATGCTCAGCTATTCCAATTGAATTGGAAAATTCTAATTACTACTATAAGTATGGTTTACATATAATTATTCTAAAACCTTACTAATTAGGTAAACATTGGTCATAAAAGGTAATCATTCCAATCATAGCCAAGAGAACTAAGAGCCTGCATGTTTCTATATTACGTGCAACTTAATCATTAGTAGTATTGAAACTATAAGTATGATTCAAGTCTAATGATTACAATAAAAAGTACAAGATAAACCACTGTAATTGAATAGGTAAAGCTAATACCTAGTAATATACCCATAGTCTTAGGATATGTAAATATTGGTATATTGTTTCTACATCATTGTTATCGCATAGGGTATAGTAACACTAATTACTACATCTTATTAACTACGATTAAAGCTTAATCGCCTAGTAATGGGAATCACACATATTAACTAAAGTTGATATCATAGTTGGATTAATTGACATTTACTTGTATTCAATTAACATAAGTGATATAGCAGCCATTTGTACTATTCAACCATTACGATTCCTTATATTCCCAGAGGTCATACATGAATCTATGTACTGATAGTTCTCAAATTAGGCAGATGGGATGAGTGATACTCAAGGAATTACTACTCTATATGACCTTATGAAGAGGTACCATATTACACTTAGAGTAGGGTACCAAAGGTCATATGGTCACACAATAATAAAACAATAAAAGTAATAAGGTTAAGTAATCATACCAAAGGTGGTCAAGGTACCACACAAAGTAAGGGCGCTAGGACCAAATAAAAGATGAAGGGCCATAAGTCAACAAAAGGGGTCACAACAAGATGGTAAGAACCCCCCATACCCACAAGACCAAGGTGTGCCATAAAGGTGGAGAAACAACCCATTTTACCCATAGGTCCAACAAGACCAATGAATTTAATCTTTTCTCTCTTTCAAGTTATATTGTCATATATATTTATATCATCATTATATAAGCAAAAGAAAATAACAAAGGCAGATCTATAAAATTACAACTGTAATAAATTCATACATAATTTTCATCTCTTTCAACTTTAACACTCCACTGGTTACCACGTTAAAGTTCGTCCTTGATATGAGTTATCAATTCCAATGTACAAAACATAAACAGTAAAAAATTACAATGAAGTTTAACTAACGAATAGTAATTAAAGAACAATAATAATGCTAGATAAATCTGGTTTGGATTTTCCTTATACTCAGACATTTCGAGTCATCTTGTCACTGTAAGGACAAGCGGTCAGAAGACATGCCTTCAAAGAGAGAGAGAGAGAGTTAGAGTGTTTATGGTTTAGGTTCACATTTCACTGTTGGAGCTCATAGGTTGGAGATCACGGTTCACAATTCACAACACATTTCTAGAATCCCTAGAACAAGTACCATATGACCTTTGGTACCCTACTTTAAGTCTACTCAACTTTACAACAACAATAACCCTATGTGTCCAACAAATACCAGATCTATACTTCTTTGATGCCAAGATACTCCATGAGTGAAGTTATGAACATAATATATAAAATTGGCATGTCTTATAGAATCGTCACTTAGGAAACCTTAGGTTTTATGGTGGTTACCATAATAAAACATAAAATAAAGTTGAGTACACTTAGAGTAGGGTACCAAAGGCCATGTTGTCACATAATAATAAAACAATAAAACTAATAATGTTAAGTAATCATACCAAAGGTGGTCAAGGTACCACACACAATAAGGGTGCTAGGACCAAATAGAAGATGAAGGACCATAAGTCAACAAAAGGGGTCACAAAAAGATGGTAAGGAAACCCCCATACCCACAAGACCAAGGTGTACCGTAAAGGAGGAGAAACAACCCATTTTACCTATAGGGTCAACAAGACCAATGAATTTAATCTTTTCTCTCTCTCAAGTTATATTGTCACATATATTTTTATCATCATTGTATAAGAAGAAGTAAATAACAAATGTATATCTAGAAAAGTACATCTGTAATAAATTCATACATAAATTTCATCTCTTTCAACTTTAACGCTCCACTGTTTACTACGTTAAAGTTGGTCCTTGAGATGAGTTATTAATTCCAATGTACATAACATAAACAATAAAAAAAATAACAATGAAGTTTTAATAATGAATATTAATTAAAGAATAGTAATAATGCTAGATAGATCTGGTTTGGATGTGCCTTATACTTAGACATTTTGAGTCATCTCTTGTCATTGTAAGGACAAGCTATCTATCGACCCCATCGAAAAAAAAAAATGGTGGAAAATATGGAAGGCTAACCTCTGGCCAAAAGTAACCTCCTTCTTATGGCTTCTATTGTGTAGATGCATTCTGACATGGGACAACCTAGTAAAGAGAGTGTATAATGGGTTGACTTGCTGTTGTTTCTGTAGACAAGATAAAGAAACTATCAATCATCTCCTTGATGTATGTAAAATTTCGAATGAAGTATGGAAAGGACGGAAAAATATATTCAAAATATCTGATAGAATCAATGTACATCCATACCTTTCCATAACCAACTGGGTGCACAACCCTTACAAAAGTATGCTTCTGAAAAAAAATTGGGAGCTCTTTCCTAGATTCATAGTTAATTGGGAACTATAGACTGAAAGAACAAAGAGAACCTTTGAAGACAAATACATGAAAGAAGAGGACATTTGGGACACTTTGAAAAAATGCATCCTCGAAACAATCAAATTAAATGTCTGGTACAATAATGCCTTAACCAGTAATCCTGTCGAAATCTAGATTCTCCATTCTCGGGGAATCACCTCCAACATCAATCACATTGGAAATACCAAGCTAGCCATCTTCAAAAATTCCTCTCTGAACCACTGGTCTACTCCACCACCAAACACCTTCAAATTAAACTTTGACAGTGCTTCAATGTGTAACCCAAGACCTGTTGGTTTTGGAGGCCTAATTAGAAATGTTGAAGGACAAATTCAAGGTGTATCCTGGGGATCCCTAGGATACTAGACCAACAACACAACTGAGCTTGATGGAATTCTCAAATGCACAACCTGGGCTATCAAACAGAACTGCCCCCCCCTCATAGCAGAAGGTGACTCCCCCTTGATTAGCAACATGGTGAATAAAATACAGAGGATCTCAAAAGTAAACAAAGTAGCCAACAATTGGAGAATGGAAAGAAGACGGAATACAATACAAACTATCGTCTATGACAACCCAACCGTCCTTTTTTCAACATATAAGAATGACATTAGAGGAAATTTGGGGTCTAAAATGGGCCTTATAAGGAAACGTGCCAAAATAAGTTTTTGTGAGTTGGAATTCAAGAACCAATAGAATTTCAATAAAATAAGTCAACCATAATGGTTGAATTGACATATTTGTCATTAAAAAAAACTACATTTTTTGTTCGTATTTTTGACATATCTTATTGTGTTTTTACTCAAATTTCGATTGGGAGAGCTCGTTGGATGCAAAATTTGATTCCGCATCCAACGAGTACCCAGAATGCATACTTTTGACGGACCCCACTACCCCAAAAACAAGAAATACCTGAAAAAACGTGATGATGACATCACCATCATGTTTTTTCAGGTATTTCTTATTTTTGGGGTAGCGGGGTCCATAAAAAGTATGCAGTGTGGGTACTCATTGGATGTGAAATCAAATTCCGCATCCAATGAGCTCTCCCGATCAAAATTTGAGTAAAAACACAGGGAGATATGTCGAAAATACGAACACAAAAAATAGTTTTTTTTCTTTCTTCCTCCAAAATTAATCAATATTATTTTATTATTTTAACTACTATTTTATTATTTTCCTTAGGAGGCCCATTTTAGACCCCAAAATTCCTCTAATGAATGCAACAATTTGGAGGAATCCATCACCAAATTTGGAGTTACAAGTGAAGGATCCATTAAACAGGTCAAGTGGGATGAACTTTGAAACCAAAAATGCAAAGAGAAGTGGAAAATGATAACCACTTAAGATATTTTGGACCAGGATACTGGTGAGTAGGAAAAGAGCTACGGATGTTAGGAGGGGAGAAAAGAAAGTGCCAGGAAACATGGGAACCCTCTCCTTGGAGACGTCTCAAGTGAATGAGCTTATAATGTAACCTCTCCAGCTCTGATCCAAGTACACTCCCACGCAAGGAAAATGGGGAACCATACCAAGATGAAGAGAAGCACATGGATCTAGTAATTAATGAATGGATGCAATAAGCCAAACATGTGCGGAATTACTGAGAGCGGGTACACCTTGGATCATGAAGATTGCGCAAGGAAGCTCTATAACTGATTCTTTAAGCAGAGTAGACTCACATCCAAGCATAAGCTGCTTCATCATAGAAACAGGGTTGAGCGAACAACCAACAATGGGAACGTACAGAGACATCTTCGACACTGTGATAAATTGTAGAGTCCCTCTCCCTCCTCTTGGAATCGGATCCAAAAATCTCACTCTGGTAACTGCAGCATGTTAGAAAATCAATTGGGCGCGGATAACATCGACTAGGAAGCAATCTTCAAGGATGAGACCCCCCAACACATCTTCTCGGCAATAGATGCAATGGAGAAAAAAATTTTCAGTGAGTTTAGATTGAAGCTTAGGCCCGATGTGGTCATCAACAACTACTAGAGGATTAAGTTCTTGCTATCCAAAGCGATGTGTGAAAAGGAGAGCTTTGGAGATATGGTGAAACTCACCATTAGTCTGTTTAAGGAGGACATTGAAAACAATCTCTGCTACATGCAAGACATCATCTGTCTCTATGAACCACCATTTCATCGTTCACAAGGAAGAAAAATACCTGATCAAGTTTCCAAGAAGGGGGTAACTAGTAAGGCCCATGATGACAAGACATATTCTTCCTTCAGGGGATAATCTCAGCTCCTTCTTCAACTGTTGTTTCCAGTTTTGTATTCCTTTTGAATGCCATCTTATCTTAGTAGTTTACTGTTTACTAATTATCCACCTCTATATAAAGGTTGAACTACTGTAACCATGGTCATATTCTCATTTGACTTATGCTTTGTTTTTGTTATTTTTGGGCAGTTGTTTATAGTTTGACACCAGATATTGGGAATAATTACCATCTTACTACGGATTTGTAATAGTTCTCTATATTTACCGATAATAGAAAATTATCCTACTTAATGATAAAAAAAAACTTTAGCATTACTCAATGGTCCTTGTGCTAAAGTTGGTCCTTGAGATGCAATAAGCAAAGATAGCAGTACTAAAATAACAATAGTAAATAAAAATATATTAGTATAAAAATATATTGGTTCAAAAGATACAAGTCACATCATAGATCTTAGCATCCCAAAAATGTCGAGTCTAAGTGCTAACAACCCATAAGAATCATAGCTCTGTCCAAGCATCTGATAGACGACATAGATCACAAATCAGTCCAAAAACCTCATAGAGGTCACAACTCAAGTTCAATAAACACACACAAGGTCACATCCCACCACATGATGCATTCAAGAGTCATAAATCAGGTATAAAAAAAACCCCAAGGTTCAATGACTAGCAGAACCTCGATACGTTGCATGGAAATTGTGATAAGTTTCACCGCAAAACTGAAACCTATCAAGAAAATCATGATGCATTTTCATCTCTTTTAAATTTTAAAAATTGAATTTTTAAACCTATCTTAAGTTCACTTAACTTTATTTTTATGTTTTTGACTAGTAAATTTGCTAAAATATAGGAGTAGTTGAGTGATCTTTCTAGAATACCATGATCCTCTCTTGGACTGTGTATGCCCACTAGGGCCAGGTTGTGTTCTATGCATTTCCTCTATGGTTGGGGCCTTGACCTTATGAAGAGGTCCGTGACTGTGTGTCACTAATTCATTGGACCGTTACTGTGTGTCACTACTCCGTTGGACCATTACTGTGTGTCACTTCTCCGTTGGACCATTACTTAGATGCACAATGGGTTCAATGCATGCAATTTCACTTGTTCTATGCTCCTCTTTGTTGTAGAAACATTGATCTTTGATATACACAAAGCATTGATTCTTATAACATATGCACAATATTGATGTTCCCATGTATGCATAGAGTATTAATGCTCTCTTATATGCATGAAGCATCATCGTCCCTTATTACATGGAGATTACTTTTTTTGTATGCCTTACCATGGGTTTCAACATGCAATTCTTCATGTCCTAGTGTTGAAACATGTTTGGAAGACCTCCTCTTTTCAACATTAGTTACTTGACTACAATTGGTTGCATTTAGAAATTAGTGTATGCGGCAATATGTTCTCATAGTGTACGCTATTCATTTTCCTCACAATATGGTAAAAAATGCATACAATATCACACAACCACAAATATTGTACATTGTGAGAATATATTGTGACATACACTATAATTCACCACTTGCAAAAATAATCTTTCTCTATACCGAGAGACCTGTACCCAATGATTTAATATTTGTCATGAATATTTGATGAGGTAAAACATAAATAACCAAAGTCATTGGATTTACCACTAGTCGTTAGTTGCATTCTGTCAAAATAGAGTAGACAATATTGAAAATTTATGCTCTAAATTAAATTATAGCTAGATGAGACGTCATCTTGCATGACTACAAGGTTCAACTTTAACTCAGTCCTCTTCACCAAGCTACACATTTGAGGGCCATAAGACAAGACAATATGTTGGGTTTAATGTCAGCCACAACCATATCCTTTTCAGGTATACAGTACATGATGTTGCAGGAAAACAAAAAATTTCCATGGAAAAAATAAATATTCATTGTTGAAATAGCTTAAAAATAAAAAGGAAAGAACTGAAGTACTAGACTATTTTGATGGAAACATGATATTTGGTGACACTAAGAGATAATAAATTGTGGGTTGACTGGGTTTGGGCACCTAATTGTCTCTTCTAGTGTTGTAAGATACATGGGATTCTTCTAGTTTCTCACCATTAAATTCTCAAGGTTTTGCAATTGAAAAATATAGGTGTCAGACAATGTTAGATTGCCTTGACTAATATAAAATACGTGGAATGGTATTTTACACTAGGGTTGCGAATTATGTCTAGTTATGTGTTGAAAATCATTTTCTGTTTTCCAAACTCTAATTCATAAGACATATTTTTATGTGATCCCATAATTTAACCATTCATTATCAGCTATTGGTGATGGCATATTTTCAACTACTGAGAAAGATTGGTTTCATCAATGACAAGTATTTCAAGAACATTTCCTATATAAAGAAATTAATAGGAAGTTGGAGATGATAAAGGAGGTTGCACTTGAGTCTATGTATGATTGCAAATATAATCTTCAATTCAATGACAAAGTAATAGATATTTATCCAAATGTTGTGAGTCAACATTCAACATATCTAGAAATTTCACTATTGGTAGTTATTTAAGAAAACATACAGGTGAGATATTTTGTATCTTTGATCACTATCTTTTATAAGAGAAAAAATTGCATGTTTGGACTTGCTTCTTGATTACTTGGATTGTTGTCATTTTTAACAATTAATACCCAAGCTATCTCAAGGAAGATGAGTACTAAATTTGAAGGATTAAAATGCAACTTATGGAAGAGGAAATGGCCCCTCAACATTTTGAACCAGATGAAGAGAACTGTTTGCATGCCTTAATGTTTCATCTTCTCAGGGATTAAAAACTAAGTGATAATTGGGTGCTTGATAATTGTGTTACATTTCCACTTTTTTACCATGAAACTTCCACTAGACTTCATGCATGGACTACATATATTTTATCTTTTCACCCATATTGGAAAGAAAGACCCCCAACTGAAGCTGCAAGATTATGCCAAAGGGATGTTAACGAATGGTAAGATTTGAGCCTTTTTAACATATTTAGTACGATATTGTTTGCGTCATTATGTATGTTCCCTGCTCAACCTTTAGTGGGTTGTAATTTTTTAGATTAAATTCTTTGGGTTAGTCTTCCCAAAGAAACTAAAGTGTTCTAGTCATAACATGATGAGCATACATTGCGGAAGAGAAATGGTGCAAAGGAACATCATATCACTAGATTATCTAGGCTATTCTTAACATGTGTCTATTGTTCATTGTTTTCTATGAATAGGCGTAGAAATACATTGGATGAAATGCATATATATATACATACATATATACATACACACACATACACATATATATACATATATATAC
>LPNX010362284.1:0-17230 GCA_001517045.1 Pseudotsuga menziesii | reverse complement strand
ATACATATGTGTACACACACACACACACACACACACACACACACACACACATATATATGTCTATTGAATCTTGGAATCCATCGAGTTCCGAGTGTCATACATGTTTTAGTTAATGGAGTCTATGAGAGATTTTTGGAAAACGTTTCACTATAATTGCAAGAAAATATAAAGGAAATTTAAAGAATAATGGTCATTTCATTATTTGAAGTAAATATATATTGTGATATGCATTAAAAAGAGGAAAAACTACATATATGGCCATATTTTGGTTAGGATATAAATTCTGATTCTTTAAAGAGATGTGAAGTGCATATGGGTGAGAAGCCTAAGGTTTCTGCAAGGGTGCAAGTTAGTATAAAAAAATCAAGGAAGCATTATGATAATGTTCAACTCTATGGACTAATATTCCATTTCAAGTGGAGGCTTAAAGAGGAGGAAATTTGACATGTATTGACATATATAGTGGGATTTCCTATACCATCTAGCATTGTGGAACATTATACAACATTAAGGACACCATCAGTCCCTTGTCATTGTAAAATTAGAGATGTAGGACCTATGCAACAACTTAGGTAGGACCTATGCAACAAATTAGGCTTATTAAAAAACAACAAAATTAGTGAATTCATCCCCCAGTCTCAATACCCTAAGTTTGAAATACCACCAAGATCATTGGTTTTGTCTCCAAATTTATAGAGTGAAAAAACAACAAATTTGCCACTTGTCTCATAGGTAGGGCTTCATTTATTTTATATTTCTACAAAGAGACCCTCATAAGTTTGTATGGAGGATGGAATGAATTTCTAATAGAATTTAAATCTATGGTTGGGTCCCCATTTAACATCTTCTGAAGAGAGAAGCAAGTTGTTACTGGGTTTCTTAAAACAATTTGGGTGCAAGGTTGTGCAGACAAATTATTATCAGTACTTATCGATTTGGGGGGCATTGTGTCCTCTAGGTGACCAATACGACCCCTCTGCATCCTCTGTGACCTCTACGACCCCTTAGTGTCCTCTAGGTGACCTTTGCATCCATACTGACCTTTCCCTCTACATCCTATGTGGCCTCACGACCCCTCTACGTCCTTTCCTATCCTTTGCATCCTACGACTTCGCAAACCCTATGCATCCCCTCCGACTTCACAAAACCTATGCATCCTCTCCTATGTTTTCTCCTTCACCATATCCTTTCTATACCTTCAGTCATCAAGCACAAAAGGGAGATAACTACCAGCTCCTTGCTATACCTTCACAAATCAAGCGCGTAAGGGAGATAACCAGATCACTTTGCAAAATAGAATGTCCGAAGTAAACCATTAAGTTTCAACCACCAAGAAAATATGTGAGGGTATCGTATGGATTTGGATTTATAATCCCAACATTTAATAAGGTTTGTTTTGAAGCACACAAGGATGAAAATGACCCATTCCTAGAAGGGGCTTTACAAAAAACCAACCAATAGGTCTTTACAATGAGCTTAACAATGAAACCCAATACCTTTTATAATATTTAACGTGACCACCAAATTTTTCATGTTTTTTGAATATTATTGAAACTTTCAAGACAACAAATAGTGAAAACACTATTTTTTACTTTTCTCAACGCCAAAACGACATTTTTTACATTTTTTGAGTGTTAATAAACTCTCAAACCCATGGGTAGTGAAAAAAATTCCCTTCAAGATTTCTTTAAGAGACCATATCAAAAAAGAAATCATTCCAGATATACACTCTTGATATTTTTATTGAATCTACTTTTTAATTTATCTCTATATCCCTACCAATTTTCATGAGAATGTAGAAAAAAAGATTAATGAATGTGAAAAACATTCAATAGTCCTATAATAATTCGATCAACAACCTTCAAGCAATGGATGCAGAAATGATCACTCCAGAAAGTGTAAATAATACACTTCATTGAAAATAATAGTGGTTATCAGGACTGGTCATCTCCCACCTTTAAAAATCACATATAAAGTCAAATGTAACAACCTTACATGCCCAAACTCTAGGTTGGTTATATAAATATGAATGCATAATAGGATAAAGTTGAATTGGTGTATAGTTGAAAACATATTCAAACCTATAACTAATTTTGTGTGTTGGGGTTTTCAACAAGATAGGGGGCCATGAACTAATTCGTTTGTTTTGCACATTGAAAGGAATAAGATATGACATTGCAATGATACCAACCTAAGGTGTTTGGATATAAATTCTATGTGAATGAATGAGATTTTATATGAGGAAGGATAAAATTTGTAAGCCTTTCTATGCAACCAAGTACAACTCCAATAAATCATGATACGACACTATATATGCACAATAGGTTATTTTAGATTTCTATTTACACTTTATAACATCTCACATAAAAATATTTGGAAGTGAATTATATAGCCATGAACGAACATTAGGGATCATCCACATTCTTATTTAATACCTGAATAATTTTTGTGTTCACTTTGTGTACTTTTGTAATCAATTATAATAATAATTTAATTTAAAATCACAACTTATAACATATAAACCATGCCATATCAATTATCATAAGTAAATAATAGAAACATATCAATTAATATATAGGTGTGGTTTTTTTATGTTCGAATCGTTAGTGTCATTCATGTTTGATTTTGGAAACCCTCCCACAACATCAATGCATGTGTCTAGCTTAACCATGCCAAATTTCAGTACAAGTAAGAAAGAATTTAAAAAATTTCAACGTTGTCCTCGCGCAACACATTAATTAATATATAGGTGTGGTTTTTGATTCTCGAATTGTTAGTGTCATTCATTTTTGAGTATGGAAACCCTCCCACAATGTCAATGTGTGTGTTAAGTCTAACCATGCCAAAGTTCAGTATAAGCAAGCAAGAATTTAAAAAATTTCAATGTTGGCCCTGTGCAACACATTAATTAATCTATAGGTGTGGTTTTTGATGCTCAAATTGTTAGTGTCAGTCATGTTTGAGTCTATAAAACCTCCCATAGTGTCAATGCGTGCGTCTAGTCTAACCATGCCAAATTTTTGTACAAGCAAGCAAGAATTTAAATTTCAACGTTGGCTCCGTGTAGCACATTAATTAATTTATAGGTGTGGTTTTTTATGCTCGAATTGTTAGTGTCAGTAATGTATGAGTATGGAAACCCTCCCACAATGTCAATGCATGGGTCTAGTCTAACCATGCCACATTTCAATCCAAGCAAGCAAGAATTACAAAAAATTCAACGTTGGCCCCGTGCAGTACATGACCAAGCACACCATTTGGGTTAGCATGATAATTGTGCATTGAATTACTGAGCTTCTATTTGCTTGGAGAATAATTTAATATTCTCCACTAAACAGGTCCAACCACGTGAAGGTGGAATCTCTTATAGCCTCTTCCCCCCCCCCCCCCCCCTCACATCACTCTCAATTCCCCATAACCCAACAAAATCTATGTAAAAAAAATTGTATTTTTTTTCATACTTAAGAAACAATGTCTCCAATTATAACATATGCCAACATACAAGGAAAATGTCAAAAATAATAAGAAACAATTAATTTATAAGTACCAATAAATTTCAATAATTCTATCACAATATTAAATCAAAGTATATAGAGTAAATATATGAAGGAATACCTCATAGAGTTCAATGGACTTCATCATATTATTCATCCAAATCATCATCTGTATCATCCAATCCAGATTCAACATTGTAAGGATTGGCCATATCATCATCGTCATCGATGTTAGTTATGATCATCATGTCATCGTCGATATCATCTTCATGGACATTTTTTGCTACATCATATGATTCAACTAATTCTTCAAAATCTTCTTCTGGAACATGATCATTTAACTCATGTTGATCATCTTCAACATCATATTTTTATTCAATGCCCTCTTCATTACCTTCCTCTATGTTATAATTTACTGGCCTTCCCCTTGGATCATGTCTCACAATAAATGACCAACCCCCTCTACCTGGCACGCCAAAGTAAAATACATGTTCACATTGGCTTGGAAGAACATAGGGATCCATTCCTTTCTCAAACAACCTTGTATTAACCATGGTAAATCCATTATAATGTTCAATAATAGTTTTATTGGGATCACATTGATTCAATCGTAACCTGTACCATTTGACAACGAACAAAACTACCTTGAAAGAGTTAAAAGTCACATTGAAAATATCTTCCAAATACCCATAGTATCGATTTTCTGAGAGTTCTAGATGTCTATCACTTCTAGAGGAAACATTGGTCACCTCAAAGACTGCAGATATCACACAATTTGATATTTTCTTCATTTCATCCAACTTTTTGATGTGATATTTCCATCCATTGCACCACATAGCCTTATGGTATTTTACCTACAACAAGCCATACAGATAATGAGTCAACGTGTATATCAATATGTTTTCAAAATAAATAAATAGTGTGGTTGATTAATATGCTTTCTTGATTATGTTTTAAACCATATGCTAAATCGATTTCCCTTTGTGTAAGATTGGTATCTCCATTGGAATGTGTTTCTTTAAACAATGAAGCCACACCTTCCCATGATATTTCATGATCATCTTGTTCGCACCGTTCAACCCATACCTTCATCTAGTCAAGATTGTTTGTGATGTATAAATGAAGTGCATCCCACTCTCGACCAACTGTTTGATAAAAATAAAAATTAAATTCAATACAAATGTATATTCACTTAACAAAGTATACACTTTTAATTGATGAATATTGAATATTAAAAATAGAATATGTATGATATATACATAAATCAATAGTCAAATGTATTATATGAATTAATCTCCACTAACTAATAATTACCTTTCACCTTCCTCGATCTACCTTTCCCCTTCGGGTACTCCCCTTCGAAATTGTTATTGGAGTGTGGATCACAAATGCGAGCTAAATTGAGCCTTGCCACTAATTTAGGAAAATATTCACTAATATACATCATGTTTTGGTACACCATATATGATCCGTAGGACCTCAACTTTAGTGCATTAAAAGTTTGTTGTAAAAGAATGCGTGCAACAGGTTAATTAAAGGGACAACATTAACAGAAATTAAATGCTCAAAACATGAATGAAAACCACAACACTGATGGACAGATACAAGGAAGAAAAACACAGAAACAAAGTCACAAATAGCAGTTGATAATGGAGTTCACCCCCTCTATTGGGCTACGTCTCTGGGTCCCTCTCCAATAGGAACCGATCCAATTAATGGCTTTAAAATGGTACAAATGGTTCTGGACTCTGCAAATCAATTTCAGCAGCATGGACAAAAGTCTCCAAGACCTCTTCTCTGGACCAATACAAATTGGCCTTCAAAAGCAAAGAAAAGCCAGCTAAAACAGAGAAGACAGCCGCTCTTTACAATCACAGCAACTGGACATTAACAGTAAAGTCTTCAAGACCTCCTCTCTGAAAGTTACAAAACTAGAATTCAACAGGAAAAAGAAGCCAAGTATAACTGAGAGTAGTCGACTTTAACAGGCAAAAGCATGTGGATAGCTTTTCAGCCAAATGCTCTCTCCAAGCTCTGATAACAGAGAAAACGTGTCCTGTCGTTCTCCACAAACTCCTCCAATTGCCCCCCCCTGCTCTCAACGAACTGAGTCCCTTTATTACTCATCTTTGTCGTTATAATGAGCAAGGAAAACGTTCAAGAAGTGCGACTGTTCACCTCCTTCTGCCCAATGCTCAGACTGTTCATCTCCCTATCGACGTTACCAGTATACGGCATCAAGATTCTGCAAAAAACGTTCCGAAATGTCCCGCGTGAACGCATTGCGGAAGTTTGAGTCAGATGTTTTTTTTTATTCAGGCTTACACAGTGGCGGAAGAGGATCAGCAATGGGCTCCGATATTTTACTTTGATGAGCTCGGTCTCAATCGGCTATCGGCTGGTTTTCAAGTCGGAAGCTTCAGTCATTTTGTTTTTCGTAGTTGCAGACGGGGGAAAGGTCTTATGAGCTCCGCTGTTGCGGCTCTCGAAGCGCTCCGCCTTCCGATCCGTCTGAATGTCCACTGAGCTTCCCCATTGCGGCTGCCAGAAGCCTTCATACTTTCGCTGTTGCGGCTGCCGGAAGCCTTTATGCTTCCGATCCTTCTATCTCCACCGTTGCGGAAGAGAAATCACTCTGGCTTCTGAACGTCTTTAAGCTTCCACCGTTGAGGCTGTCGAAAGCGTTCCGAATTCTGATCCACCCGTAGGTTTCCATCGTTGCGGAAGGGAAAAGGCTTTGTGAGCCCGCTGTTTCGGAAGGGAAATGCTTCCGACCTCCGATCTGCGCAACTTTTGTGTTTTCGCCATTCGTCTATTTTCACGCGTGGCTTCTTTGAACCATGTACCATATTGGATCGTTAACGAGGAATAATCCACCGGATCAATATATCCCTTCATCATAGAACCCTCCGGATGTGCTCGTTGTCTAACCAAACCATTCAAAAATTCCAAATGTCTGTCAACCACACACATGGACCTTGAGTGTACAGGTCCACACAATTCAATCTCCTTAACTTGGTGTATGAGGTAGTGTTCTTGTGCATTGAAAAATGCCGAAGGTAGATGCTTCTGTATTTCACACATGAGACGAGGAATTTCTCTCCTTCAATACTTTATATCTTATTTATGGATTTCTTTAGATAACAACTATATACAAGTGATGCAAACCAATCACGAGATTTAACAAAAAAAAATTATATTACATAACATGAATTAGTGCACAAAAATCAAATATAAGTTCTACAATGAATTAACCAAACACTAAGCGCATGCAAAAAATTGCTACTTACCTCATGTATTTTGCAAGATTATATATAACTTGTTTGACATTGTTGTTGAAGTTGTCCAGGGGGGAGAGAGGTAGAACATACTATAACAATATACAAATTGTTTAATTTTTTTACATAAAGTAGACCAAAAAATACCAACAATATTCACTAAAATATCGTTAATATGACAATAATTATATGCATACCATAATAATTACCTTCATGAAGATATGCCAGTTATGTATTTTCACCCCCGCAAAATCACCTTTCTTTGTTATGATATTCTTCATGTTCACACAAAATCTGGTGGGAAATTTAATTTTCCACATGACTTCTTTTACAACATTACTTTGTTGCTCCGTTAACGTCCATGGAAGTGAGTTTATATTAATTTGGTCTCTGTTTCTATGAAATTGAATGACGTCTTTCATTGCATGGTTGGATTCTTGAATGCCATTACAATTCTTGACAATTTTTTCTTTGTCGCTCCTTAGATCCAATATTCACCATAATGTTTCAGCCACATTCTTTCCGGTATGCATTGTATCAAACATATGCGAAATTCATAGGTGCTCATAGTAGGGAAACCTGCTGAATTGGTTAGGATAACTTTTCATTCTCATGGAATCCCATTAATGCCTTCATGATCACGACGACCATCATGAATCATAGTTTAAAAATAAATTATAGAAATCAATGTTAATTACAATAAATAACACACAATAAACAACATTCATATACGATGATTCATACGTATCTTGACGATTTCTATTATATTGAAACTTCCATAGGTGATGTGGAATTCATTGCAGTTTTAATGCAGTCTCTTGCTTCCCATTGAACAAATGTGTTTCGGTAGTTTGATACCTATGATTCTCAGAGAGGAAGTTCCTATACTCATCAAACACCTCCTTTCCTAAACTTTTGGAATGACGAGATTTGATCTTAGGACCATAAACTGAACATGCAAATTTTCCCTTTGTCTGAATACCTACTACATAACGAGATGGATTATCTATGTCAATTATAATTATATATAAAATGAATGGATTATCTAAAAAACATGCACGCATAATATATTAACTAGTTCATAAAAATAAATGCAATTAATGTGGAATTGATAATTGCAAACCGCAAAAATGGGTTAACCCTGGGGCATCATGTATTGTCCATACAAGTATTGCATGGAATTGAAATTTTTTTTCCCGTATTGGTCTAGATACGTCATACATAGTGATGCCATTCCATAACTTTAGTAGCTCGTCAATAAGAGGTTCAATATATACATTCATATCTTTAACTTGGTACTTACCTGAATTATTTGAACATATAAAATATATAATTATTACAACCATTTAGATATATAAACCATGCACACACACACACACTATATATATATAGTGTGCCACTACATTATGCAACAAAATACGAGAAATGAGATGCCACTACATTAAAAAAAAGTTGTAGACACATACCTGAAATAATCATTGACAACATTATGTGCACCCTCTTTATTGAAAACCATGGAGGAATGTTATTGTTGATAACAAAAATAGGCCACACCGAGTAAACAGATCTCATTTTTAAAAATGGATTGACACCATCTGCTGCCAAAGAAATCCTAAGATTACGAGGTTCTTCTTTAAAGTGAGGCCATTTTTCCTCCATATCTCTAAATGCAGAACCATATAAAGCAATTCAAATAATGTCATCTTGACTTTTGTTCCATGCATGGTAATCCATAAATTGCGCTATGTTTTTGCACCTGAACAGTCATTTCAAACATGGAATAATGGGAATATAACAAAGAACCTTTCCATGAACCTTTTTTGTTACTTGATATGCTTGGTATCTACTGATATGACATTCCGAACATTCAGTTTCAAATTCATGTTGATTATAATATATAACATGGTCATCGAGGCATGCATTAATTGCTTCATACTGCATTCCAATTTCATTCAGGATGGAAGATAAATATCGAAATATGCGAGGTAAAATATTTGACGGTGGTAACAAAAATTCAACTATCAAGCTACAACAAATTAAAATAAAAATCTAGCTAGTATACACATATATAAACAATATTAATGAAGCACATTTCATACATATTAATTTGACTTATGAATTAACAATAATTTTATTTGACTAGCAATGATAACCTTTAGCGTGATCATATATATGTGATGGAATATATTACATACCTTACCATCTGTGTGACTGATATGTTTGAAAGACCATTCATAACCTTCAAGTTCATTATCAACAATATAGCAGAGAGAAGATTTGTGTTGGAGCCCTCATAAAGGGGTTCATATGCCTTCTCAATAAGAGGTAAATCATGAACACCATCAAAGCCATCATTTTCATGACCATCATCATCCATTCTAACATTTAATGTATCATGGATAAATGTATTTGTACCATTATCTTCAACTATGTCATCAGTATGATCATCTTCTTCAATATGATCATTAACTTGTTCTCCATTAACCATAGCTCCATGTTCCTCTGGTACTTGTTCTAAAATCATGTCCTCTGAATGATATGTCGTAGGATGTATTTCCTTTATAATTACATGAAACCTTCAATAAATATTAGTTAATATAAGAAAGATTAAAATAATACATACATTTACAAAATCAATCAATATAAAACATATACAATTAAAAACTTACAAATGGACGATATTCATGTCCGCTCCAGCGTGTCCATGTTCCCTACAATGTTTTCTAGCTATTGTGATCTTTATTCTTCTCCTTTTAAATCCCTTGCATTGACTACATGGACAATGGAATTTCCCATCACCCTTTATTTTCAGTCCATCCCAAAATCTAGCAAGCAATTGTCGATTTTGTTTGTTTGGATCAGGAATAATGATATTTGACATTTTCTCATAAGGATCTTGAAGGAAGATTATCGATATTAAAAAAAAAAATCTCCACACTTCAATATTTTTAATCACAAAAACAATTGAAAGAATTGTGTATTCTTTTATAGAAACCAATCCATGCGAAGAATATAATTTCCCCACACCGTTGCTTGTGTAGCAAACGTGTCGGAATGTTACCATAATTTATGGTTTTAAAATTTAACATTTGTCGAAAATCTGACACTATTACCCTTGTTACCATTATCATGTGTATGTCAACATTCGTCAGATATCCTATGATATTACCCTTGTTACTGTTATCATGTATATGTCGGATAACCGACGAAATTCATCAGATAATTGACGCCAATGATTGGATAACCGAAGTCTGTCAGATAACCAACAATTCCATGTATCAACTAAAAAAATGACCAAAATTAGTAATTTTGAAGGTGAAATCTAACGAGAGAGTCAATTTCGTCGGATTGCGTCGTATTTGTTCGTCGGAATTTGGGTTCAAATTTTGTTGTGTTTGAGCCATCATCCTAGAGAAAGCTTTCATGATGGAAAAGAAGGTTGAAATTAAAAATATGGAAATGACTATTAGAAAGGCATTCTCCAACACATACAAGGAAAATAATGTTCCCTCTTCTACACCACCACAAAGGTTGACACCTTAACAACTAGAGGAAAAAATATCAAAAGGATTATGCTTTAATTGTGACAACAAGTATAACAAGGGACATACGTGCGGTGAGAAGAAATTATTCTACATATATTTTATAGAGCAAGAACCAAAATAAGAGGAAGCATATCAAGAAGATGCGACTGCAAAATAAATAGAAGAGGATACTTCAGAAGAAATTACTCCCACCATATCTTGTCATGCATTGGATGGAATTAACACCCCAAACTCTCAAGATCGAGGGATACATTAAAAGTAAGAAGGTAATAATATTTATTGATTATGGTAGTACTCATAATTTCATTAGCTATAAATTATCCAAATTTCTTAATTGTTGTGTATATCTAGCACCAAATTTTCAAGTAATGATTGTAGATGGAGGAACTATAAACTGCTTAGGGAAATGCCATAATATAAATCTATCTATGGGGGAGTATGTATTAAATATTCCAATTATTTCTATCCCAATGGATGGCGATGATGTTGTCTTAGGTGTCCAATTGTTACAATCGTTCGGAACAATGGCTTTTAATTTTCAAAAACTTTTCATGAAATTTTCATGAGAAGGAAAATAATATGAGTTAAATGGTATTACAGGAAAACCAGGCAAGGTGATAAGCTCAAACGATATGAAAAATTTGTTAAAAAAGGGACATCAAAGTGTAGTTGCACAATTATGCTCATTATATGTTCAAACCTTAAAGTTCCCTATCTCCCCAGATCTCCAAAGGGTCATTAATAAGCATTCAAAGGTATTTGAAGATATTCCCAAAGTTCTTCCACCTATTCGAGACTTTGATCATGCTATACACTTAATTCCAGGGATTTTTCCTCCGAACATCAAACCTTACTTATATACCTATAACCAGAAGAGTTAAATTGAGTGTATGGTTGTTGAAATGTTAGAGGATGACATAATTAGGCCTCGAGAAAGTTCTTACTCTGCACCAGTTGTAATGGTACCCAAGCCAAATGGATCATGGCATATGTGTCCTAAATATAGATATCTAAATAAGATCACCATCAAATTTAAGTTTCTCATTCCTTCCATTGATTAATTGATAGACGAATTACATGGAGCAATTTTATTCACGAAGTTGGATCTTCGTTTCGGTTATCATCAAATTTGAATGAAGGATGAAGACATCCCCAAAACAACATTTAGAACTCATGAAGGTCACTATGAAATTTTGGTCATGCCATTTGGTCTCACAAATGTGCCTTCCGGATTTCAAGGTTTGATGAATTCTATTTTCAATCCTTTCCTTAGAAAATTTATGTTGGTATTATTTGATGATATACTAATCTATAGAAAGTCTTGGGAAGAACATGTTCAACATGTTGACACTAGGGTACTAAAACTACTAAAGGAGAAAAAAATGTATGCATAACCCTCAAAATGTTTCTTTGGGATAAAGGAGGTAGAGTAATTGGGTCATATTGTATCTCATGAAGGTGTTAAGGTAGACCCTAACAAAATCACATCCATGATGGACTAGCCGATTCCCAAAACATTGAAGAATCTTTGAGGATTCTTAGGTCTGATAGGGTACTATTGCAAGTTTGTTTAGAACTATGGAATAATAATAGCTCCTCTAACAACGTTACTAAATAAAGATGTGTTTTCTTGGACTATAGGGGCAACTCAAGCTTTTCAACAACTCAAAGAGGAAATGCATAAATATCATGTTATGGTGACACCAAACTTCACAAAAAAAATTATTGTGGAATGTGATGCTTCATGAAATGGAATTGAAGCTATACTAATGCAAGATGGACACGCTCTTTCCTTCACAAGTCATCTAATCAAGGGAAAGAACTTAAAAAATCCCATTTATGAGAAGGAAATGTTGGCGATACTACATGCCTTGAAGAAATTGAACTCCTACCTTATAGGGAGACATTTCAAGGTTAAAATTGATCATGATAGTATTAAATACTTCTTGGAACAAAAGATATCTTACAAAGAGAAACAAAAATGGGTGAAAAATAGGTTGGAGTATGACTTTGAAATCATCTACAAAAGGGAGAAGAAAAATGTTGTCACAGATGCACTCTCCAGGAAAGATGGGGGTGTTGAAGTATTACTCTATGCGATCTTGATCATCCAACCATATTGGATAGCCGAAGCAAGGGACAAATGGAAAAATGATGAAGAAATATGGACATTGATTCAAAATATGCAACAGGATCCTAGTTCTTCTAATACATTTAGGTGGAAATATGACTTTCTATGGTACAAGGATCACCTATATCTTGGTAAGAGTTCCGAGCTCAAGAAAAATGTACTTTTTGAATTCCACTCCTCTTCACCGATAGGAGGGTACTCATGTTTCTTAAAAACCTACCACATGGTAAATAAATATTTTTCTTGGGATGGTCTTAAAACTGATGTTCAAAAATTCATGACAGAATGTTTGGTTTGCCAACAAAATAAAGTGGAAATGCTTAAGACCCCAAGTCTCCTACAACCACTTTCCATTCCAAACCAAAGGTGGACATAGGTCTCGATGGATTTTATCATAGGTTTACCAAAGTAAACCTATGATAAAGGAAAGAGTGTCATCATGGTGGTTGTTGATAGAGTTACTAAATATGCACACTTCTGTGCACCATATCACCCCTTCAGAGTAAGCATGGTTGCGAATTATTTTATGGATACAGTCCAAAAACTACATGGTACTCCAGATATTATAGTAAGTGATAGGGATCCCATTTTGACTGGAAACTTTTGGACCAAATTATTTTCTTGTTTGGGTACTCAAATGGCTCATAGCTCATCTTATCATCCTTAATCAGATGGACACACATAGATCAAACACACATGTTTGGAAGGGTATCTTCGATATTTTGCAGCTGATAAACAAACACAATGGGTCAAGTGGTTACCCTTGGAAGAATGGTGGTATAACACTTCCTTCCATACATAATAAATAATACCCGATTTATGACACTTTATGGCTATCATTGAACATACATCACATTTTCATTGAGAGACTCCTCTAAGGTTCAAGTAGTGGAAGACCACATGAAGCATCAACAACAAGTTCTTCAACTTTTAAAGGACAACCTCAATCTAGCACAAAATTGAATGAAAAAAAATCATATCAACACCGCAGTGAACAGAGCTTTAATGTGGGGGATTGGATGTTTTTAAGGCTACAACCATACAAATAGATGTCCATAAAGAACACCAAGAAGGATAATAAATTATCGCCTAAATACTACGATCCCTACAAGGTGCTACAAAAGATTGGTAGTTTGGACTACAAATTGGAACTACCTGCATCTTCACGAGTCCATCCAGTTTCCTATGTTTCTTGTTTGAATAAGGTAATAAGTGACAAGCTACTAGTTAAAACGATATTACCAAAACTTGAGAAGGAAGGAAAAATAATCTTGGATCCTGAAGAAATCACTGAAATAAGAACTAGTAAGCTACTTGTAAGCTTTGAAATCGATCGATTCTAGAGTATCTCATTAAATGGAAGAACTTACCTGTGGAAGATTAAACATGGGAAGATGGATCCTTTATACAGAAACATCCATAACTACTTCAGTGTTGAGGACAACATTTTTTGAAGGGGAGGTGCATGTTAATCCCTTAAGAATGATACATTACCCCATATAGTGTAGCACATTACCCCCTATATTGTGGTGCATTAAATATTATTTATGTCGGCTTGGGTTTATTAGTGGGTCTATTAGTTGTTATTTTACACTTTTTTCTCCTATATATAGGAATGATATATTCTCATTTTAGTCATCATTGTATATTGTCTTTTCTTGTGTACTTAGTTCATTGTGTAAGGAGGTTCCTCCCTCAAAGAGGATTTATATTTATCTCTAGTCTTCATTGTTAAGGTGTTGATTACTCTCTTGTTGTATATTTCTTCTCTTTTTATTCTATTTCTGGGACTTGGTTGCATAACACATCAATATTTCATGTGTGCATAATAATACGAAGACATGGATCTCATGTTAGATGGAAATGATCACTATATGCATAATTTGTTTTGAATTTCATGGACATATCATCATGAAATACTTATTGTCACTTCATGAAAATCATTCAGGCTAAAAAAACAACATTAAAGAGTAGTCCATGGATTCATAAGTGTGATTTCAAACTTACTACAAAAACTCTAGTTTCGGTAGTATATTAGTGTGTCAAATCAACAAGTTTACTACAAGAATTGAAAGGTAGAATTGATTTGTTCATATCTTTCAAACCGTAAATCATATCTCCATGAAATTTGGAAGGGAAATGTATCAACGTAAGATGAAAAAACTCAAAAAAATTCAAGTCAAGAAAGTTCATATTTTTTTTATAAACAAGCCAGAGTCACCTACATCCAATTCTCAATTTTATTGAGATCCTTGAACTGGGTTTTGCTCAAATTTTGTGTGATTATGCATACTAATGAACTTAACATGCTCAAAAAAAGTTGTCCCAACCCATTTCGTATACTTTTAGAAATAAATGTGTAAATTGAAAACCAAAATTGTAGGATTAGTATGGGAATAACTGGTAGTTCACCAACGTATTAAATCAACCCGTCAACTACCAGAATTGTAAGTTTTGCAATTCATTACCAAAACTTCTTGTAACATTTAGTTTGAAAATTTGCCCTAAATAATGAGTATGGAGTTTGGTCAAATAATGATCAGAGGTTATTTATGACGTTTGGATACTAAATTTTGATGTTTGAGATTATTTATAAGACAAATTCCATTTGCTCATAGAGTGCATGGACATGGTTCATTTTCCAAAGTTGATGAACTTTTTGGGGAGTTCTTTGTTGCAGTGAGAAAGAGAATAGGTGCAAGGATAAGTTCTGACACAAATGAACTAACACTCACAAAACTAGTGGTTTCCACATAAGAACCAACCACAAGGAAGCCAACTGTAACTCAAATTCCATCTAGTGAATGTTCAAAAGAACAAGACCCAATCATAGTTAAGGGAGATCAAATGCAGGTTTGAATGAGGACATGCAACATGTTCAGTTGGGAGAAATGTTGGGTTGCCAAAATGCCATCTTTCACCTTCTTTCCCTTCACTTTTAACCATTTTTTGCTTTCCCGTAGCCTTACAATAAGCCCATTTTAATAATTACATGTGGGATTACGATTATTATTTTCCAAAGGATTTATTTTAGTATTTTAAGTGAGTCTATGACTAAATATTAGAAAAATAACATGTTTTTGATTAACCTTGAAAGTTGGATGAGTTTTATGATGTTTAAAGGCATATTTGAAGTAGGGATAATTTTAAGAACACCCCCGGAATTTATATATATAATAAATGAGCGAATCTCCCTAATATCTAGGAAAAATCGAAGGATATATTATCAATAATATAATATGTATATATAATTTTTGACTAATATTTCATTCTATTATATAATCTTGTAAAATCTTGGTGAATCTTTCACCAAATTATAAGATTGTAAAATTTTGGTGAATATTTCAATGAATTATAAAATATTGTAAAAACTTGGTGAATCTTTCATCAAATTATAAAACCTTGTAATGACTTGGTGAATCTTTTGCTAGGAAGACTTAGATTTTGATTCTGCAGATTACTACATTAGGGAAAGAGAAGAGCATATATCAGAGCTCGACTCTCTCGACTCCTAGACCCTCAAATGAACAAATGCACGAATGAGGAAATGAGGTATTTATTTATACATTTGACAAGGAATATTGGTTCACTCACAATAGGAGGTGTTGGTGCAATACAACTACACTAAATAGATTCAGGGAAAGTGGGTACTCCCCTTTTTATCTCATTTGTTAATGGTCCAATAGACATGTGGGGACCCGAACCTTGACATACCAATAAATTTCTAGAATTGAACACTTTACACTATGGAGTGATTCTGGCACCCATGAACCATTATTACAAAATGTAATATTATCAAGACTTTCAACCTTAATATAGTGTATGAATTCCCAATTAGCTTATTTTCCAAATTTCTCATTTTTAAGCTACCCTATAATAAAAGAAAAACAACCTACATATTTGTTTATAGATACAAATGCCACTTTTTCCTTTATTTTGTTGACAATCAAAATATGAATTATGTCATTTGATTTAGAATTTTTAGAGTTAGTTAGAAACTTGCAATGGTTATTAGAAATAAGAACATACACTAATGAGAATAGAAAGCACCTTAACGCATCATCATGCATATCATTATAACTACTCCGGTAAAGACTACTTTTTCTCAGAGAAACTGAGGAGTTGTTTGTATCCATGTCCTTAATATTTTTGAAAGCATTCAAAATGTGGTAAAATTGTTTTAGCACCCTCATTAAATGCAAAAGACTAGATATCAAATAGTATAATGTCTACATCTAAGGTTAAACATGCCTTGTACATATTATATACAATCATAATGGAAATGAGGTATTGTGTTCCAGCTAAATTATATATTTATCATACATAACTAGAGCCATTTCTCGATGACAATAAAAATTACACATCAAAACCAATTACCAAATTTTTTTTTACTTTTAAATGATCCTTACAAAAAACAAAATATCGTAAAACAAGTATGAACCTAACAAATTTAGGTCACAAATAAAGTTGATGAACTTGGAAATACAAATAAAAAATCTACCAGACACGGACTTCTGAATACAAATAAAAGAATCTAGTAGTATGCTTTGGGAAACTCTACAAGAAGACAACCAAAATAATGACCATTCCATTGTAACCTCGCCATTATAATCTTTGTACGTTCATTTATATTACAAACATCTCAAACATAAACATAAGCATACATAAAATGTGAACATATACGGGTGATTCCATGAAGATGGGTAACACTTTTTGGCCAAATTTGGCGATGAAAACCTGATTTTTTAATCATGTGCTAGATAGAAGCCCTCAAAACGCATA
>LPNX010362269.1:64199-80786 GCA_001517045.1 Pseudotsuga menziesii | reverse complement strand
AGAAGCAGCTTGCTTCATAAGGCTCTGTGCTTAAAACCTGGAATCTGAATATAGCTCTTCCTGTGCTGAAAGCAAAACTTTAAAAACTAGCAAAGTGATAAATCTGGTGACATTTTGAATCAGAACTGGTGATAAGTCTTATCCTTGCAAACCCTATGAAACCTTGACAGAGTATTATCAAAAACAGAGTATTTCATATTATTGCAGCATGCTGAAGCAATACCATTTTGAAACTGAAAATGCATGTGAGAAGATATACCATACATACAACCCTGCAATTACACGCTCTAGGGCTTCGCAAAACGAGCCTGATTTTCTGAATATTTACATAATAATACTCTTACCCAGGAAACTCTGTCAATCAGAAAACCCTCCGAATGTATATTCTACACAGGAGATTTTATAGAGCTATCGAGTCTTCACACTGTGAACTGAACCCAACACTGCTGCAAATGCAAATAAACAACTGAATATACACCAATGCTAACCCTGCAAACTCTAGGGTTAGAACACAAAAGAAAATATCCTGAAAATGATATAACACAGCTCGTGCAGGTGAACTGTGAACAAAACCAGCGCTCTCATACTTCTTTTCAGTAGCCAAATGAAACATGAATTGGGGAAAACTGAGTGTTTAGCTGTTTTTTGCCATGATAACCCATCAGCATTCATTGCATGAACGGCTACATTGGTGAAAGGACACCACGTGTATCCTTTTGTTATGCTACCGTATTGAGTCATCATTTTATGATATAGATCATTAAGACATAAGAATGCCGAAGGTTCATGCTCAAAGCATATATTCAATACTATGATCAAAGCTTATATTCAATCAAAAGTTTCATATCATAAACCATAAACCTTTCCAAAACACACCATATATCTATTATACCATCAAAATGCCATATGCTGCAAGCTCTCAATAAGCTGCCAGTTTGGGAATTCGCTGCCAGTTTGCAAAATCTACCATGTAACGCATAATTCTTTTACACATACATAGGTTTTTTATTTGCTGAATGGAACTTTAATGATTTAAGGTACCTAAAGGAATGATAAAGGCTAACAAACAATCATAACACTCAAAGCAAGCTGGACTTTAAAACAAGAAAAACCAATGCAAAGCAAAAATTCAAAAATATATACTAGGAACAACCCTAGAGATAACAGACACCAAACATCAAGTTGACTTACAAAATCCACCAACACCAGAGCATAATTATTGGCTCTTTGGGCTCTATTGTTTTTTGCAAAAGAGATCAACATTCCCACTCTTCATGTCTTTGGGGACTCATCCGTTATCATTAATTGGGCTAATGATAAGGAAACTCTCTCTACCCTCGACTTGGATGGTTGGTGTGACAGCATCATGGATTTGAAGGCCTACTTTCACACTTTAGACTTTCATCATGTCTTTAGAGAACACAATAAGAGGGCATACAATTTATCCAAGGAAGCGCTCCCCATGGCTGCTGGCCTTCTTTCCTTCACTGAATACTATGAGGAAATAACTATTGGGGAAGATAAGCTTAAGCTCTTCTAGAGCAAAGCTTGTACCTCCTCGTCTTCAACCTTTTGGTTGCTTTATTTTCGAGTATGGATGGTTGAGTCTTTTAGCATAATAATTTGATGTCTTAAGGTTGACATTGTTTCTCCTTTGAGAATATTGATATTAGTACACTTCCCCGAGCACTTCCTTGGATACACTGAACTGGGTCTTTATGTTTTCTCTTTAGACTTGTATGGACGATCTATTTTGTGAAGTTGGCCGATGTTTCTTCTTCAAAGTTCACAGATTGATCTCTCTTTCTTGCATTGTACAGACTGCCTTATGCTTCTCCTCTGATATGATATTTTGATATCATCAGGATGTAACAAGTTACCTTTGATTCTATTAATGAATATCAAGGAACAACTATTTTTCTTTTCGAAAAAAAATCCACTTTGAAAAGAAAGTTGACTTAACAAAAGTTCCACCAATATATATATATAGGGAAACTTTGACCCAATTACTCATATTTTGTATTACATACCAACATTTAACATTTTGTATCCAATTTGGACATCCCAACATCTAATTTAATGGCGATAATAAGTTAGATATACAACGAAGTGAACAATCATCATAAAATTTACCTCAATACCTCTAACATAAAGCTCAAAGCTCAAACTGCTCAAACTGTAAACCACTAAAGCAAGCTCATCCCACTTTTATTTAATTTACAAAATGGAACACCATAAATATGATGCAACTAGCTTAAAATTTAGGACTTCCACGATTACTATGAAGCTCTATTAGCTAGTGCTATGTGATATACTGCAATTCCGATTTCTTTTATTAATATAAATTATATATATATTTTATATAATATGACATAAATAAAAAATAATATAACAAATCCTCTTTTTATCATTATATAATCTAAGTATGATAATATATTTAATTTATTTATAATAAATTATTAAATATTTTATAATTAAAATAAAATATCACTATACCAATCACATCACTTTAAAAAATAGACAATAACATCAAACCAAAAGTGGAAAGTGTCCTGCAGAGTTCGACGGCCGGATATAGTTCCATGTTTCATTCTCGCCATTAATAGCTCTCACTCTGGTTATCTTTGTGTGTAGCTCTCAGTCTGGCCTATCTGTGTGTAAAACCCTCGTAACCCACTTTGCTCAATTCTCCGAAAACGCTTTCAACCGTTGCCGTGATATCCAATTTCCATAACCATGAGCGGGAGACTGGTATGCGTAACAGGAGCCTCGGGATTCATTGCCTCATGGCTGGTGAAGTTGCTGCTGGCTCGCGGCTATGTAGTTAGAGCTACCGTTCGTGATTTAGGTAGGCCACCTCATTCATTTTCTGCCTCTCTTCTTTGTTTTCACGATTGATTTTTCTTGTCATGACAATTTTTAAGAATTTCCAGGCAGTTCCGTGCAATTACGGAATTGTGCAACTCCTTTTCTCAATCCCCAGCTTCGGGAATACTTCCATTTAAGGAACCTGGGCTTGTTGGTGACCTTGTATAATATTTTATTCTCAATTCTACATGCTTATTGATGTACTTTGGAGGTCGTCACAGTCGTGGACAATGAATGCCCTTGAAAATGGGGATCACCTCATGGCCAGTTGTTAAAAGCACCTCATGGCCAGTTGTTAAAAGCATCGATCTTAAAAAGCAAAGAGACAAGGTTAAAATTTATCGAGCCCTCCTCATCTTTAAGTAGCTTATTGTACCATGTCAATGCTGAATTGGGGTTCAAACCTCACCACATATCAAACAAAAGTTATTGAACATATAAAAAAATGAATGTCTTGGAAAATGCTCTTCTGTTATTCAATGCGGGTTCATTATCATGGATCTATAAATCCCAAGTTTGGATTGGAGGCCCGCCAGTTTGGAGTCTATAATCGTAGAGTGGAGTCTATAATCGTGGAGTGCAATCACGGATATAAATTTCAAATAATAATGATGATGATAATATAGAAAATAGAACAAGTTTGGATTGGAGGCCCGCCAGTTTGGAGTCTATAATCGTAGAGTGGAGTCTATAATCGTGGAGTGCAATCACGGATATAAATTTCAAATAATAATGATGATGATAATATAGAAAATAGAACTACACTTTGGTATAAAAGGTTTGATCAGTCCTTTATGGGGTTGATTAGGACCTTCCTGGCTAGCTGATTGGTTGGGTTAACTGACTTAGGACTAACACATTTAAAGCGGGCATAGGACGTTATCTGAGAAGACTTGACGTGTTGAAGGGTTTATAAATAGCTCATCTGTTGACAAGGACCTCGTTACTGCTAAAGTGTACCCTTTTGCAATGCCTAGGTTTCATCTTTTTACTCGGTTAAGTTGGAAGATAAATTTTTTCTTTTATATTTTAGTTTTCAGTCCGACACTTAGTTCTCTATTCTTACTGTTTTGATAAATTTATTCTTTCATATTTTAGTTTTCAGTCATACTTTTAGTTCTATATCCTTTCTATTTTCATTATTGATCAAGGAGTTGCTTTCGCATTTTAGCAATGTATTTACAGTGGATGTACCCTTTAAGTCCTGTTGGCCTACTGGTATGGTTATTTGTTAGTCATTAATAAAATTATCTCGTCTTCTTACTAAGCAGTTAGTACATCAAGACAGATGCACCATAGCGTCATAGCATGGCCACATAGGCTACCCTCTCTATGCAGGGGAGCAGAATTAGTACGTTTAAAGAGAATCAACATCTTTCCTAGAAATGCTAATCTTGACTGACAAGTCACAATCCCTTTGGATAATGTACTCTGATATTAGTCAGAGGATTTGTATGCTAGTCATGAGAAATTTATGGCATGTTATGGTGTTAAGACATTATTGCTACATCTTATGTTCAAGTAGGTGAAAAAAGGAATGTCTTACCGATGGCAACAGGAATCTTGCTAGGTGGAAAAATCCTCAAGATAATACATGCATGTAAAGCTAGCTATCCCACATGCAAGGAATAAAGGGGCAAGAGGGAAATCAAATAATGAGTAGTCCCATAAGGGGCTATTTTTTGCAAAGATATTTTAGAGGCAGTATGCAAAAATCTCTCTTTAGCCAAGTTGAACATCCATACTGCAACTTGGAAGCTCTAGGTCTGGGGGTGGTGGCCAAACCTTATTAATAATGTCTTTTTTTTTAATTATGTATTTTTGAAAGAGTTTATCTTAGCTACAAAATTCTGTTTTAGGATTTCTCACAAATTTGTGATCTATTGTTGAAGTTTTAGAATCTGCGACATATGTTTCCTAGTTTCTAAAGCAGTTGTTACAGTACTTAATTGCTGCTGCAGAATATTATAACTATTTTATACAAATCCACTTCCTTAGTTGCAGGTTACATTTAAACACCATTCCTATCCATTATTAGGATTGCATGTAATTATATGTTGGTAGTCGAGTCTTTTAAGCCCTTGCCACCTCTTTTGGATGAATAGAAATTGGCTATCTTTATTGGCCATTTCAGGTTAGGATCACAATCATGGTATCGGAGCCACTTTCTTGGCCTTGTTGGAGCAACATCATCAATGGCACTCTTCTATAGAGAAGACTATGATTTTAGTATGTCGATGCCAATCACTTTTGAGAATATTGAGGTTATGAAGGACAATTAGGATTCTTACGCACATGATTCAATGGGTATTTAATATAGATAAAATTAAAACAACTTTGAATGCATAAAGTTGTGCTCTCCATCAAGTCTTTGCAATTAATGATGTAGGAATAACACAAATATTTGTCTTAGACTTTCAACCACAAGATAACTTTGGTTCGAGGAGTGATATTGTAATGCTTCAACAACAGAGGGTTATTCATGCAGATGTTAATGGCTGCTTTCAACTTGAAGACAATTTGGCAAAGGGTAAGAATTGCTTGTATTGAAAGGACAAAGATAATTTGGAATGAATGGAGGAAACCTTTGTGCTACAAGATCATTCCTGTAACAAAAAGCTTAGCTTGTTAAACAAAAGATATTTTGATTTTACACATATGTATACATAGTTATTGTGTCGTTATTCTTAGATTTTAGAGAGTGACCGACAATTCATCACAAAAATACCCTTAGTCATCACACATGCTTTGAGGATCACTTGTTTGGTTCTCTAAGTTGCTTGGACCATAGATGAAAAATCAAAGATGAATTCTGATCACAACATCAAAGTGATTAATTGCTTGGTAATAATCGTGATTAATTCAAAAAAAAAATCATGGTTCATACAAAAAATTGCGAGTTGATGGGTATTAATCGCTACTGCGTGGATAATTGCTAATAAAGGTGGAAAATTGAATTTCTTTGGGTTATTGTTATTTTTCGACTGTTGGGGTTGAGAGCTAAGTAGTCGGAGAGAGCCGAGCATTGATACAGAAGATCCAAGGAATCGTTTTCACTATCATCAAATATGTTTTTCTCGAAGTAAGGAAGGGATTGATTGCTTTCCATGATTTTCATTTCGTAGGTTTGTGTTAATCATCATAGCACTTCATTTTTCACCAAATTTATTTAAGGGTTTGCAGAGTGCATACTACTTGCCTCTTGTATCATTTTTTCCAATAGTGTTTTGAGTTCACATTTTTCTAAATTGGAGTGTATTTGAAAAATACACATAAAGAGGTGCAATAGTTTAGCTATTATGATTTTGTAATTTATGACCCTTTAACTTTTGTTATGACCCTCTTGAGTCAAGAGTCATTAAATTTATTATAACCATCTTACAGAGTAGGGTATCAATGCTTGGTTGATTTGGTTTTTGTCCACTATAATCTCTCACTGCGGGTGAAGCAGATCAGCCACCCCCTAGACATGGATGGCATTTCCTTAGAAAACATTCACACCTTGACTGAGTAGGGGTTGGAGTCTGCCAGGCCTATTATGGAGGAGGCACGTTCATTGTTAGAGCTTGAGAATAAGTAGCTTGATCATGTGCATGGGGTAGGGGAGGATCTTGATGACCCACCCTGTTATGGTTGGAGGAACTGGTCTAGCAGATGGACTTTGGATTGATAAGGCTTATGAAGTAGCCTCATCACCAACCTAGACACAAATTCATAATCAAGGACCCATACGTGGTTATCAGATTGATGTTGCAGGGCGTTCTAGTCGTAGGAAAGCCCTTAACCTTTTTTTGTAAAAGGGGAAGTGGGAATCTAGTTGCTAGATTGATCATTGTAAATGATTGATCATGGTGAGATATATTTTGATATATATTTGATGTCATTTTGTATTGGTTATTCAGTTTTGTGTGCTTGACTTGACAACTATTAGGATTTAGTGTCGACTTTGATGTATCATATGGTAAATTGTACATCTTATATAAAATGTTTTTCATAGTTATGTGGCAATGTGATGATTTGATGATGTTGTTGGTTTATATTTTAAAAAATTGAAAGCAATTAATATTTTTATATTTTTTTTGTGGTCTTTCGTTGGACATTGATAAAATATCTTATCTTGATTCTTATCTTAATGATTACTGATTTAAACTTTTCAAGATCCTTGCTAATCAATTGTACTGTTATTCATCTATGGTTTTGACATAGCAAAAGTGGAGCAATGAATGAGCTTTGTATCCAAGGTTAGGGCTATTATCAACCCTAGTATTTATTTACCTTCTCCAAGGTACTTTCACAAATTCAAACCAAATTGAGTTCTTTCGGCACTTGTATAGTAGAGTAGTGGCATTTTGCACTCTTTAAAGGACCATGCTAAGTTTCTTAGGAGGGTGACATGTACGATTGTGATACACACTTCATCTACTCAAGTTGAGGTTGTAGACACAAAGACCTTAAAGGAGATCTTTCTTGTAGGCTACAAAAAACCTGATTGACTCCTTCACACAATAGATTTGAAGGTTGTATTGGGTGATGAAAGCAGACTACACTGTCAAGAATACTTGTTCAACCTAGAAACATAGTCATCTAGAAATCTTAGATTTGGACATATACAACCTTAAATTGATTTCTATTAAAGTGAATGTAAAAGAATTTTAGGAAGGAGATGTTAGTTAATGCTCCACTATCTCACATTTTTGTCACCTCCAACTTCACCATTCACATTGAAAATTAGGACAAAGATATATAATCAACATAATACATCTCTAGAGGATCCTTACAATTTACAAGTCACCTTGCAGCTTTTGCATGCACGGTCAAGTAGAAGGTTTCTACAAAATTATTTCTATTAGGATTGTCCAGATGTTATGGAAAACTTACCATTGAAGTTCAGATTGATAAGACTCTAGTTCATGTGCTAATGTCCAATGCAAACATAATAGAGCATGAGGATATTGAAGATGGTTTAGATCGTATGGTTTGTGAAGATCCTTTCAAAATCCCTTGCTATCTATTTGCTTTGGTTAATAGGCAAATTAGTTAGTGGAAATGATGCTTAAATTACACAATCAAGACACCAAATTTTACTTCATATTTGGATTCCTATATAGAATGTATCAAACATTGCACATGTCATGTATTATCTCAAGGCAACCGTGATGTGGAATGAGGATTTCTTGGGTTTGGAGAATAATTCTGATATGTTTATCTCTTGTTGTAATACTTGATTTTAATATGGGAGATACAAGAACAAGAGCCTTAGCATATTCAATCAAGGCTGGCTTGTTTTGGCATCTCCATAAAGTGTGATGGATTTAGAGTAACTTATTATCTTGGGCATTATCGGTCATGAGTACCTCCACAACTGGACTAGCAATAAGGTAACATGTCATGATTGTTTTTTTAACAATAAAGGAAGGGCTTATTGTTTTTAATAGAGTTGTTATTCTACATGGCTGGTTGTGTAGTCAAGCAAATTGCAAATGTTACAAATCTTCACAATTATCATTTTCTTCAAAATGCGGGCTTCATAGCTTACCCTATGCATCCACATTCATATTGTAAGATGGATAGATTGTATGTCGTATTGATGTATGAGATGGGCACAAATTTATTAGGATGTATAAGACCTCCTTAAGGCAAGGGGGATTTTGTAAGGGGATTGACTTTTGTCTTCAAAGCTTTGATGAACAAGTAGTAACTCGTAAATATTTATGTCACAATACATGATGTTGGTAATGAAAATATTTCAAATTCCTTGTTATGGTATTCACACACTATGACTCTTGTTCCAAAGGTGAAATCACTCTACAACTTTGAGGCAAATACGTATATCTTTAAGTTCATGTAAGGAATTCCTCCTACTCTAGGCCAATTAATTGAAAAGCCAATATTCATACTTGTGGAAATTGGGCTGCTCAATAACGATGGAAAGATATGCCTATTACATAGGGCTATAATGGAGAATTTGTGTGGTTTATTGCAGGTGAAGATCACTAGTCTCAACAACAACTCTCCATATTGAAAGGGAGATAGAAGGCATTGGCTTTGTTGGCATTCTGTAAAGGCCAATTATCTCTCTACTACGCAAATTTGGGGCTCCTATGTGTCTTGTCTTAGATATCCGATGTTGTTATTTTTTCCTTTTTACTTATATATGATTTAGACAAGTATATTAGGTGGGAGCTTGGCAGTTATTACAAGAATTGAAAACTACCATCTTGGAAAATCCACAATCAACACTAAAGCTACAATCATGTTTCCCTTGGGTAATAGGCAAACTGCTAATGAAGTATATGGCGTGGAACATTCATGCACTTGAGCATTTAATTCAAAACTGAAATTTCACTTTCTTCCTAGAAGGCAAGTGGCATGTATCGTCTCGGGGAAAGTATCGGAAAATGTCGCAAGACCTAAAAAAACTACAAAAATACTCATTTTTTTCAATTTTTTAAACATCTAAAGCAACAACAACATCAAATAGACACATTGTTACATAAATATGATGATAACTAATAAATAAGATGAATAAGATGTCAAGTGGTACTGGTCACATATCGTTACTAAACTGGAAATTTTGAAACATGTTCCTGATAGGATGATACAAAATCACATCAAATGATCAAAATAAATGTATCTCATGAGATGAATCATCATGAGGCATCTAGATACTAAATAGTACATAATACAACGAAAATGATAGATCATAGGAATTTGAATAATTTATTCCCTCTATCCCTTTTACGGCTAAAGGGCACCACTCTTCCTCTGGAAGCAGTAGGTGGTTGTGGAGGTACTTGGGGTGACAATGGAGTGGAAGCTCCACTTGTTGATTAAGTTGTCATTGATGCCAACGGTGTCTGGTCATTGATGCCAACTGTTGAGTCCTTGGTGCCCCTTGTGGAGCCCTTGAGGGTTAGTGTTTAGTTTTTGGTTGTCTGTGTCAGAGGAGCCCTTTTGACCTTGTCCAAGCCCAAGCTTAAAGCCCTTGGAGGCCTTGGAACAATAGCAAAAGCCCTGGTTACCCATTGGCTTGGTCAAGTGCCCCTAAGTTGTATCTTGGTCCCATTTGAGTCCATTGTCAAGTTCCTTGATCCTGGTCGATCTTTGGTTACTAGTCTTTGTGTTGCTTGTTATGCTTGTACTTGTTTTGGTATCTTGATTGGTCGTTGGATGGACGATGTGGCTCATGTGTTAAGTCCCTTAATGTGTTGATGTTGGAGCCCATTGCTTGCATTGGATGGTCTTGAGGTTGTTGAGTTCTTGTGGGGTCCTTGAGTCCACAAGCTTAGATCTTGATCCTCTTGCATGTGGAGACCTGGGTCTTGGAACCCACACATATGGTGGTTTGATGGCCCTTAGACGCTATATGGTCATTGGCATGTTGAAGCCTTGTGATCATGCATATGAAGCCCATAAGGTGTTGCAAACTAGTGGTGAGGTCTTTGTACCCCTCTTTTGGGGTGTTGGTACACTTATTGTGACGAAGATATATAGTGGTACCATTGGATATGTTTTTAATGATATGTAGACCTTGAATATGATGATGATATTCTTAAAAAAGTCTTTGTTCCCACTTGATTGGTGGTGTGGGGGTCCTTGATACCCTTTATATGATGAGTATATGGTGGGGCCCTCCTCCTTGTTGATGTGAAGTCTGTGGATGTGAAGACCATCGAGTCCCTCATGCCTTTGATGATGTCCATTGAAGCCTTTGAACTTGGAACTTATGCATAAGGTAACATGGTCTTGGCACCTTTATGTGTGGAATCTTTGAAGTCCTGAACAAATTGAAGAATTTAAGGGTATTAGACCAAGAATTTGCAAATAAACCCATCATGGGGAGATAGTCCTCGTCAAGCCATTTTTGTTGATATGTGGAGCATCTTCTAACTCCTTATGGTTGAAGAGATGAATTTTTGAAGCTAGTGTACCCCACCTTTTTGGGTCAACCGACCAAACAAAAGAGAATTTAATTATTTGTAATTTTGAATTGCATGTGGGCCCATTTTGTGGTACTAACTTTACTCCACGACCTATATAAATAGAATATCAAACTTTTCATTTGTTTGTCAATCAAGTCTCTCTTTGGTATTTGCAACTCTTGGTGAAAAGTGCGAAACTTTGTGGAGGAGAAATTTTTGGGCATCTTTGAGGATTGAAGAGATTCACTAAAATTGGCATAACTTTCTCATACGGAATCAGAATTACAAAATTCTTAGCTCGTTGGAAAGCTTGTTGCGAGGGCTATTTGATGACATGATATAGAGTTTCTTTTGGTTTGTCTATTGTTTCTTCATCTCGTGATCTTCAAAAGGTATGGTTCATGCTTCTAGGTTTCTCTTGTGATGGCACATGTCTCTCATGGATAGAGTTCATCTTTGATCTTAGTATGTGAGCCTATATATTGGTATATATCTTTGAAGTCATTGAATATGTTATGGAGGCTATGGTGATGGTTATCTTGGAATATATCTTGATGTGATCTTAATATAGATCTTGATGATTATCTTGGATATTGTTGACATAGATTTTGGTGTTTATGTTGACTGTTGTATAGTCTAGTATTGAATGAGAAGTTGACATACAAGTAATAGATCTTGTGAGTGGTTTCTTTGATCAACCTAAGTGTTTTCTTTGAAAACTAGTTTGCCAAGTGTTGATCATTGTGTCTTTGACCTAAGTGGAGTTGGGCTATTGTTGACTGTTAATGACAACCTTTGACAGTATTGTAAGTGACCATTTGCTTGATATTGATTTGATTTGTTGACTTGATTTGAGTTAAGTGAAAAATCCTTTTGTGTCAAAGAGTTTATGAGGTTGACTGAGTTTGACATAGTTGGTTAAGTCTTTTATCTTCTTGGCTGAGGTTAGTTTGTTAAGGTATATCATGTTTAACTGTCAAGTGTTCCTTGACTATGATTGAGGTTGGTTGTGGTGTCATTGAGTTGAGTGTGATTGGACAAAGTTTGGTTGATCGTATGTGAAGTCTCTTGGTTGCTCAAATGTGTCTGTTACTTGATGAACTAGGCCAAGTAAGAAGGGTTGGTTGATTGTCAAAGCACTTGATTAGATTAACACAAGTATATGATTGATTTGGCACAGGTACACAAGCAGCTTGGTACAGGTTGGTTCAATTGAGCAGGATTGGCACAAGTTGCCTTATGTGTAGTTGGTTTGACTTAGACTGGCTGAGTTGTATGAGCAGTTGGTTTGACTCAAGTGTACCGAGTTTGGTGTGCAATTGGTTAGACTCATATTGGTTTAGTTGGTTGATGTGAGCAACAGATTGATTGGTACAACTTGATTGGACAGGCTGATTGTACAGGTTGATGAGCAGTGTGATACAATGGACAGTGATCAGTTGATGAGTAGTGATCAGATGATGAGCAGTGGTTAGTAGTGGTAGTGGTTGTGTAGTGTGGTACAGATTGTGCAGTGTAGTACAGGGGTTGATTAGCAGGTCTGCAAGATTAGTGCGGTCATGGTTCAACAATTTCTATCTTCATATCAGGGTGGAAGGATGAGGCAAGCAAAGGGGGTTGTAGCCTCCTTCCGGTTGTAGCCGAAGAACTAGGGAGTTGGAGCTTCCTTCAGGTTGTAGCCTCCTTCCAGTTGTAGCTGGAGAATTGAAGACATTGTAATAAGGGAGTTGTTTCCTCCTTACAGTTGTTGCTGGAAAACTAATATTATAAGGCTTTCGTGGTTTTTCCCACAGGACTTGGGTTTCCACGTAAAAATCTTGTGTACTATGTTTTGTTATGCTTCTTATGTGACGATGATATGATGATATGTATAATGATAATAACGTACTCTACATAATATTGAATGAGTTGCTGATGATTGTTAACGTTGAAAAAGTAACAAACACTATACACACTGTTCACCCCCCCCTCTCAGTGTGCTCTGTGTGTCCAACACCAGTTGAGTCCATATGTTCATTGCACCACCATAGCAAAATCATCAAAAGCTTAGAACCACTAACTACAATGTAATAAAGAAGGGTTTGAGTGTAGGTCTAGAGCCATAATTTTTAACACAAATCACTGACCATAAAAAGAGTCATGGGAGGATACTTGCCAAATTTCTCAGGGGTTGTTCCTCTTATTCAATGGTGTTGTGTGTCGATTTAGTATTTGTAGCTATCTATTTTGATACTACATACACTACAACATGTTGCCATTGTTGTAATATTCCTTGCATCTCTCCATTACAACAATCACAATTTCCAATCGAGCTACCATTTGATGGAATTACACAGGAAGAATGGTATTCAAAGATTAAATTGAACAAAACTCCAAATGATTGCCTTCAAATTTGTAGGTATCTGTCTCTGTTAAACACCATTGAGGGTATCTCTCTAGCTCCCTCACACTTCTGAAATCAAACAATGAATTCCAAAACCCAGCCCAAGGACTTAAAACGCAATTCGAAGTGAATTTTTTGCAATTTCGGTCAGCAGTTCGATATATACCTTTTACTCGCGATTTTTCGAATATATCGGAAATCTCGGGAATGTGTTGCGATACATTCAATATATCGGATATATCGTGAAATTTTCAATCCAATATATCGGACAAGGGAAAAACTCGGTGATATCTTCGATATTTTGCTGATATATCATATTACTATAAGGTTTCCCAGATTTTAGTCCTAGAGTTTTCAACCTTTAAGATGTGTTATCACGGATCTTGTAGTTGCCTCGATATAGATATCCAATACAGGATGGCAGAGGGGACAGGCAACCAAAGTCATGACCTATGAAAACCCTAACCCCCCAAAAATGGATGGTTGTCACGTCGGTTAGGTATTCCTTCACTTTATGCCATTAGAGAAGCCCAAGTGACAAAGGGGGAGACCCGATCTTATCCTGAAAGGACAGATCTAAAACAAATCACTAGATCAAACTCTCGACGAAGAATACGTAAGGTGAGTGCCTAAAACCCTAGATTTAAGGATAAGCCACAAATTAAGGATACTCGAGTAGGGTGGTGATTACAGACTGGAAATGTTACTCAAGTGATAATATCAAGTGGCTTTCAAAGATTTGAATTAGATCTCGGATTTAGTGTGCCAGTTCAAATGATCAAACCTAGACCTTGGGGGGATTTAAGCAGATGATTGAGAAATCCCTAGGACGTAGTTGATTTTGACTATTATGGCTTCTTGCACACTAACTTGGATGGAAGATTTGACAATGGAAAATACCCAAGTGAAACCAGACAAAAAACAACAGAAACTGGTTGACTGCTTAAGGAAGGGCGCTTTCTCCCAGATTGAAACCAGTCCTTGGAGATGGGAAGAGGAGTCCAAGCTTGATGTTTTTTGAGGGAGAGGGGTTATTTTGGTATGTTGGACAAAACACATATCACCAAATTTGCCAATTCTCAGTGCAAATTGGTCCGATGATTTTTCCTATTTCTAAATGTGGGCTTTTTAATGAAAGCAATGATGGGAAATGCATGAGAAAATTGAATAGAGAAGAACCAACCTGGGAAACGTACCTGAATCATTGTTGATGACCTCCTAGATGATGAAGAATGCCTTTCTTGAGATCAAATAAGAATTTCGAGTGTTGTCCGCCGATTGCACACCAGCAACAGAAATCAGTTGAAAGCTGTCTCCTCACTTGAGAAAGTGGGAGAGGTGTGACCTTGAGGGCAAGCACAGAGCTAGGTACTGTCACCTACTCCTAGCTCCTTCGTTTAGGCTAACTCCTAACGAAGCCAAGGGGGGTAGTCCCAAACAAAGAGTTTTCTATGGCTCAATGTTTAAGTTAAGTTTGAGGTGTTTTTGGATGCAGATGGGTGTTGTTTAGGAGTTATTGTGATTTAAAATGATTTAATATTAAGGGAATGATGATTAATCAAAGCAATCCACGTTGCTAACAAGAGATCACACAGATAAGCAAAGATTCTAGACTTCTAATTAAGCATTCAAATATAATCAATTGAAATGAACCATAGACAGTTGATCAAGATAGAAAATTAATCAAATATAACAAAGGACCAGTGCCTTATGGAGTCAAATAAGCGCGTGAAATAAAGTCTAGGAATTAAGCTAGTGAGTATTAGGTTTTGCAACTGCTCTTGGTAGATTTTAAGAATTTTAAATGCTCTTGATTAGGGTGTCAACGAAGGTTTGTCAAAGCCGGGAGACTCTTCTAAGTTCCCTCCGTTGAAGACATGTCGGGCTCGCCCAGTATCCCAGGCTGGTATCGCAAAGATTGACTAGCTAGCCGAGAATCTAAGACAGCGGGAGGTTCCGGCGCCTCTACTAGGAAGTACTTTGGAAGAATCCCTACAACGCCGGTGCGTTGGTTACGGGTGTTTAAGTATTATTAAGTTACTCTTATAGGGTTTAAAGATCTAGTGCCGTTTCTGGGTATTCCGATCTGGGATCGGTCAGAGCATACTCCGGCAAGGAGGGAAAGGAGTTAATTAATTAAAGGGGTGTGTGTGTTGAAGGTTTTATTAAGTTGATTAATTAGACTCTCCGACAGAGATCGCTCTTGACCCCGTCTTATGACAGTGGTTCAAGAGACTTAGCTAATCTAGATGAGACTAATGCAGGGATTATGCAAACCTAGGATGCTCTCCAATAGAGAGTGCTCTTGACTTGTGTTTTTGCAAGTTCAAGAGTCTTACTTAATAGTTAATTGATTAAACAAGCACAACAATTAAGATGAAAGTGGTTGATGAAACTCTCCGACAGAGAGCACTCTTGATCCACCTTATGGCGAGATTCAAGAGATTTAAGCAACTGATTTACTTAGGAAGATAAACAATTAGAACTTGAAGTAATCAACTCATTCAATGCATTAGATGTGATGGATTAATAATTAATATTCTAAGCATAAGACGCAAATGATGATGTAAACAAGCACATCTAATCTAAGCATGTGAAAGATGGACACAACACAATCCTCCCCAAATGGGGGAGGATGGGAGTGGGGACTTAAAAACCCCACTCAAACAAAAGATCTTTATTAAACTTTATACAATGTGCCTTAAGGATTTTAATCCTTGAAAGGACTTTTCAGATAAAAGCAAAACAACTCCATTAAGTATTATGATTTGTAAAAAGGAGAATGCTTTTACTTGAAACTTTGAGATCTTTCTGAAACCTGTGAAAAGGGAAAAGATAAAAAGTTTGAAGAGAGCAAAAAGAGCAAAGGAAAGAGGACTGAAACAAAAGAAAACGAGGGAAAGAAGGCAAGAAAACCAAGAGAAGGTCAAAATCAAAGAAAGGGAGGGATAGGGCAGCCAACTATGAAGCTAAAGGAGGACAAAAATTGAAGAAAACGGGGCAGCGAAAGAGAAAACAAATGGCTGTCATAAAAAATACAAAATAGGGCAGCGAACAAAAAGTGGAAGAAAATGCCAATAACAAGGTTGAAGAAGGCCCAAAAACTAGGGCAAAAAGAGGCAAAAAGGGAAGGAAGACTAGGGTACACGAGGGCTGTCCAAAATGAAGAAAAGAGATGGTAAAAGAGAGAAAAAACGGGGCAGCGATGAAGAAAAAGTGAGAAAAAGCAAACAAGTCAAGGAAGAAAGGGGCTAGCAAGCAAGGAAACAAAAGAAGTCAAGGAGCAAAGGGAGAACTAGAGGAAGGAAGTTCGGTAACCAAGAAAGTATTTAAATTTATGGATGGAACCCAAGAGAGAGAGTTAGACTCCTAGCTTTCTTTTTGTATTTTGAAAAAGAAGATCTCTGTAGGTCT
>LPNX010362269.1:1850-63887 GCA_001517045.1 Pseudotsuga menziesii | reverse complement strand
CAAGAGCTCATGGACCTCCAAAGTCTGATCTTTATTAACAAATTAAAGCAAATGCTTGATACAATTTTCTCAAAGTAACTCTACTACAAAAGTCCATCCTAATAGAGCTCAAAGAGCCTCTATTTATACAAAGAGAGAAGGCTAAAAACCTAAATTAAACTAAGAGTAACACCGGAGTAATTGAATGAGCTCGGCATGATGATTTGGAGTTGAATTGAGCTGCAACTGAGTGCTGGAGTAATGAGGGGGGGTGAGGTGGCTCATCCTCTCTCTTAATGATCACCCAACCAATAGATAACCCACACCTCAACCAAAAACGGATTTGACCAAAGAGGGCAAATTTCTGACTGATAGTTCAACTGCTACATTCCGATACTTGATCTGAAACTGACCGATATTGATTGGAATCATCATAAATGCTCCGTGCCATGTCATTTAGCCTTTTATTTTATTCAATTAGGTTTATTTTGGAGAGTTTTTTATTTTCTCCAAAATATTCATTTTTAATATTTTAATTAATAATTTCTCCGTAAATGACTTTTTGAGAAATTATTAATTATGAGGCTGAATGAACTTCAAAAACTTGGTGCTAGCTAGTTGGCTGACCATGAATGATTTTTGGCTTAAGGTTAGAGCCTTCAATCACTGCAAACGGACCCCGGATGGCTGACTTATTACAAATTGAATTTTTCCATTTAAATTTTGGAAAAATTTAATTAAAAACTTAGGAAAAATTAGAAAATTAAAAAAAAAATGTTGACACGTCCGGTAAATTTTTTTCGGATTTTTTTTTGAAGGTCCTAGTGACTTAGGACATGACCATGCTCTATTCTAACAATGCCTAGTAGGTTTATAAACACTTAGTTGGGCTCTAATAACCCCCCAAGGCCCAGAATTCAAAATCGGGCATTCCAACTTTGGAGGAAACGAGAGAAAACCTCGTCAATTATACTCGGCTATAGGCAAAGCATAATTGTCAAGGGCAAAAAACTCCTTGGAATACCTTATTTGAGATTCTACGTCTCAGGAGACCGAACCACTCAAAAATACCCTACTAGCACATTTTATTACAAACCCCGTGGGGCCATGGTCAAAACTATTCAAATGAAAAACTGGCTAGCCAATATTTGCTAGACATGAAGACGGATCAACTGATACACTGAAATCAGACATTGAACATGTCTGTCAACCGGCGGCTCCTCAGGTAACCCAACTATGGTACAAAAAGTTGGATAACACAGAGCAAGCTTTTGATGAAGTGCTGCTTTTGCCAGTGACCCTAACGCCCCTATTTTACTTGTCACACCAAGGAAAATCAATTAGTATGACAAATAAACAGGAAACACAAGCTAAAGCAAGTACAGGGAAAAGGAATCATAAAGAAATTGCAACTTCCTGATAACCAAAACCAAGTTGTGGCCACAGGGTGAGTCTCCCACCAATGCGCCTCTCTCAAAATTGCCTCCTTCAACCTGCAAATAAAATGGGAACAAGGAACGGTACAAAAACTATGCCAGATTTATCTTAGTGCAGAAAAAAAGCAGTGCCAGTCATCAACTCATTCATTCATCAAACAAGAAACAAGTGTGTAGTCCTAGACAAAGTCTTTTTATTCAAAATTCCGGTGCCAGGGCTCCTCCATTACAATGGGGGGGTCACCTCTCTTAAATAGTTTGAGAGAGACGCAAACCCTAACGCCCTTTTACATCTAACGATCGAGATTAAAACATTATCAACGGTGGAGATCAACAATACATAGATCAATACATGGATCAAGTGACTAAGTCAAAGAGGGGGCACACTTTGCTCAAGGACACCTCTTTAAAGTGAAAGTCACATTATAACATAAGATGTGACATGATAATACATAGGAGGGGGTCACTAGGGGCTTAATCAACCCTAGGCCCCTTTACAACTTCATAATACATCATATAACAATGAAATACATCAATAACCAAGTTGAGGGGCTGCCCCTTGGGGGGATTTCCTCACTGGCTAAGCCAAGATAAAATAATCCAGACAACTGCTGAAGGACTGTCCGGTATGCCGAGACACATCATCTGTCGAAATTCTAAGCCATTTCCTTGACCTAGGAGGCCAAATCGATTTTTTTAGTGAATTCTCTAGTTCATTTTTGCTGGTACAATCTTTGGAAAATGATAAATCCACCATAACTCTGTCCAGGGTGAAAACTGGGGTAAACTGACTGCTCTATATGATCTGGAGACATAGAAGAATGGTATAAGTGACTACTCATACCCCCTGGAACACTGCACTGATTTAGGAGAACCCAACATATTGCCATCTGTAATAAAATTTGATCATTTGGTCAATAATTAAGTGATAATAATCACTTTTCAGGAGAACCAAGGCCAAATTCTCAAATATGAATCCGTAGTATTGGTTTTGGGCATGTCTGGAACAAATATAGATCATGTTGTTTTTTGAGTCACTGCCTTGGGAACTGTGCTTAACTTGGTCAACTAGGTTGACCAGGTCAAAGTACCCAAAATCAAGGTGAGATACTGCATCAATATGATCCTGTAAGCATCCAAGGTAAGAAATGCTCCAATAATGTATATAACCAAGCTTGAATCAGTTATTCATAATCATGGTGACATAATAATAATAATAACAAGATATACCTGTGCTTCTGAAGAATCTTGGAACTTTTCTGGAAGTCTGCTTGTCCATGCTCTACTTACAAAGGGTAAACAATGTGCTACTGTTGGGTGAGGATGGACAACAAGGTTGAGGCAAAGGGTAATGACTTTTGACTGACTTTGACTTTGTGATTTATCCAAATAATGACAAGTACACACAACCAAGGTGACATATGCATGATAGATTGAACAATAGGGAATGGTGGTGTCTCACAGGTGGATGAGCGTATCTGAAAAGTGCCCATTCAACCTTAACAATCATGTCTACGACTCACATCCAAGCTAAAGATCAAGCTCCGTGAGGATCTTTTCTAGGACCCTTGCGTTGAGTACACAAGAAAACTGTAGTGAAGAGATCCTAGGGGAAACTTAGAATTAACTGTCCCTTACTCCATCTCACATCAAAACCCGTAGGCTCCGTGAGGAATTAATCATTACATTTCAATCAGATGGTTAACAGTCTTTAGATTTAGCATTTGTTTATCCGCTTCTTTATTTGGGCCTTTAGCAATTTCACTTTATAGCCTTTTCTACTTGTGTCTAAAGACACCGTTTGCAATTTCATAATATATATCATATAGCTCATAATGCATATAATGATGGTAGACATATTGCTTCAAGTTTTAGCTAACAACGTCTCGGGAAACTAGGGGGGAATATCCACAGTCAGGACCAAACATCAGGGGCAATCGACTAGAGAGGTCAAGGCTTCAAAACCCAACTTGCCTAAGCTCAGGAACCGACTCCAGTGGGTTCTCCTAGCCCAGAAGGATCATGGCTTCGACAAGTTTTGTTGCACAACTAAGAGCCGAGACACAAATCAACATGGGATCCATCATGCATAGAGGTTAAAATGGGGAAAGGATCTTCAATCTCACAAGTCTCAAACAGTCTAAGTCACATGACAAATTTTACAAGATGAAATTGGATGGATGGGGACAATTGATACATGGAACCAACCTAGCACCAAGGTTTACTATTTGTACAAGCATGGCATGAGCAACAATCTTCACATCAGGTCCCTTGATTAGTCATAACACAGGTTAAAGCAATAGTAGATATAAGCATAGGTCACCATAATCATCCTAACCTGATAAGCACAGGTGTTTGACATACATCATAGAGCAAAATCAAACCAAAGAAGCGTATGCCTAATCTCACCATATATACCTGTCTCCAACTGATAAGCCCCTCTATAATTGTGTGCACCAACTCTGATCGACTGCTCTGCTCCAATGAACTAGATTATTACCAAAAACATCTCAATGGACTCCTGAAACTCAGTCCTGGCAAGGAAAATATGATGAACAAGGCTCTGGAATGGCTGAAGCTGTAATGATCCATGCTAATACTCGATGTGAAACGTAACCCAGAATAGAATAAAAGATAAGTCTCTATGCTGCATCATGGTAGCCCAGCTGCAAAATGTATATGTGATAACCAGACTGTTGTAAATTAAAGTGTAAAACAACAATGGAAAGATCACAATAATTCACTTCCAACAACCCCAGACTTCATGGAAATTCAAGGAGAAAAGATACCAAACCAAGGCATAAGTTTTCAGCCCTTCTAGGGCACAACTTATTATCCAACAACCAGATCTGAAAATGTACGTTTAACAATAGTAAATAAAACAGTATAACAACAGTAAATGAAGCCTCTTATACTCCTCCTTTAGATGTTAAATCACTTGACAATTTGCTCTTTTACTTAGGTCATGTTGCCACAAAAACTAGCACCCCAAATGCAAGGACTCAAAGGGTTCTAGCTAAGTGCAACTATGGAAATAGAGTAGGTGGCACCTACAACTACTTCCCTTCACTTCTAGTGGCTTAGACAAGCCACTAAGGGGGGAATCCCTATAGGTAATTAAGTGAGAGATATGAAATGATTGATATGTAAACTAAGTTGAAATTGAAGAAATTTGTGAAAGAAGTACTTAGAATTTAATCACAACATCCATGGATCCATAAAATCATCAAGTGATTTTCCAAATGAAGGATAACAAACTTGTTGCATCAATAGATCGAAGAATGTAGAATGTGAGTTTAAACATAATCATTGTAGTATAACCCATTAAACATCATTGATCTATAAGAAATTGCTGACATAACAAGTGCAAAGTTACAATGCTCAACGAGTAAGACTGTAAACCAATCAAGAAAATATGTAAGAAATAGACACCATGATTTAAAGCCTTTAGGATGAATTGCAAATAAATTTGAAATGGAAAACTAAATATGTAATTCAAAGAACCACCTTCCTTGTTCTATTGCTGGAGTTGCCAATAGAAAAGAGTCATACCATTCAGAAATAACTCACAAGAAGGAAAATTTAACCATGAATGAAGATATGATAATGTCACTAATTGCATTGAAAATTCCAGCAACTTAATTAATAATGCTTAATGAAAGAAGATGAAAAAATACGACAAGTAACCATATGTAAATGATTTGAAGTGAGTGAGTTACTTATTCTAATTGTTGCTTCCTAATACGCATCTCGGGTAACATGGTAGGAATCTTCATGCCACTGGATGTGTCCTTAGGGGTAAGTCACGAGTCAAGTATTGTCACTTGAAACCTGACTCCTCTGTCTAGGCCAACTCCTAGCGAACCCAAGGGGGGATGGTCCCTAATAAATAAACTATCGTTGACTAAGCTAAGTTACATAAAATAAAATCTAGGAGTTAAATGATTTAAACAAAAGAACAATACAATTATTATGAAATCAAAGTAACAACTTTAATAGCATGTACATAATAATAAAGGGCATAACCAATGAGTATATAGAAGAACCTCTTGAATAAAACAACTAAATCACCTCTACTTTAGACCATCAGTGAAAGCAAGATAAGATATCACCAATGTATAGCCACCATGAACCAAGTCAAGCTACTAGAATAGATAAAAGAGCATAACTATAATCCAAATGTATAAACCGTATACTAGCTGGGTCATATACCTGCATTTGATCTAAACAACTGAAATGGCACTGGAACATTGCTGTTGTATATCATGGGCATTGTCAACATATCTTCTCCGAAAAATAAAGAATGGCTAACTTAGTCATCAAATCTGGGGTCATGAGGCTCAGTCATGGCATGAAACTAATCATCTGTATACTTTGGGTCCACTAACTATAGGAGTGATCATCATCTGAATGCTCATCAATTGTTGATCTCAATGTAAATGACTGGTTCAGGAATGTCCTCAGAATTTCTTTGGAATCATGGTTGCCCCAACTACTATGCATGTGACAACATATGTCTCCAATGGGGACAAGTGCTCTAAGGGAGAGAGTGCTTGAGAACCTCAGAAATCTCTGGTCCACAACATCCCTCATCAATCATCGAACACGCACACGGTTATCTGCTTCACCTTCAACATAATCTGTTTTTGTAGAACATGGAAACGGACACCACCGAGTAGTGCATATGGCATAAAAAATAAACTAAAATACAATATTGGAAATAAAATACTGAAAGTAAACATCTAATCTAAATAGTTGCAGTTTTATTAACTAAATAATATTTCGAAGAAAGGTGCCAGACTCAATGGCTTACAAGACTCAAACCAAAAGACAGAAAACTCAAAGGCTCAAGACCACTTAGCACTCATAAAAGAAAAAGACTCAAACCTACTGCTCAAGTGAGCTTATTTGCCTTCCTACTCTAAGCTATTGGATGGAAATCTTTCGCTAAGTCACATCATCACTGGGCGGAAAATAATGTTTAAGTAACAACCCATTTACCATAAACTCTAACTCATCTCCATCCAAAGTCTCTAACCAAAATGATCCCTTTCCTGCAATCCTTTCGATCCGATAAGGGCCCATCCAAAATATGTCTAGCTTTCCATGATTTCCAGGTTTCTCTTTATGTTTGTCCCACAAAAGGACTATATCCCCAACTCTGAACTGAGCCCTTCTAGTCTTTTGATCAAAGGTGCCTTTAATCCTTTTTTGTTCTATAACCATCCTATCAAAAGAGTCTCTCTGTGTTTCATCAAGTTCAACTAATTTATCAATTCACAATTGCATTGCCTCTTGATCAGAAGAACATTGATGTGATAATTCATAAACTGGTATTTGAAGGCTAATAGTTTATCTACAATTTTGTCCATACACTGGATTTATGGGGCCTTCACTGTTATCCTCTTTATCGTTGTCCTATCTTCCCATAAAGCATACTTCAGCTTGGTATCCCAACTCCTTCTGTTTTCTCCAACCATCCGTTTTAGTAGTCTTATCAAATTTTTGTTGCTAGATTCTGCCAAGCCATTTCCTTGGGGATAGTAATTTGATGAATGGGATAGAACAATACCATGATGGGCACAAAACTCAGACATTTCTGTCTTAATGAAAGTCTTGGCATTATCTCTAGGGAGCTTTAAGGGGCATCCATATCTAGAAACAATGTAGTCTTTTAGAACTTTTACTGTTACTTTTGTCATAGCCTTTTTAGTAAGAACAAATTCAACTCATCGAGTAAAATAGTTCGTGCACGTCAAAATATACTTATACCCATTACTTGAATTTTGATCAAAAGGTCCTACAAAATCCATTCCCCATTGCTGAAAAGGAGCCTCTACAATTATAGGGGATAAAGGCAACACCAACAATCTAGGTTTTCAGGAAAAGAACTGTCACTCTTGACAAACCCTTGCAAATGCGTGAACATCCTTAAACAAAGTGGGCCAGTAATAACCTGCTCTCATAATTTTTGACGCAGTAGTTCTAGGAGCATAGTGACCACCACACACTCTTGCATGCAACTCTCTCATAATTTATTGGGGTTCTCGCGGATTTACACATTTCAGAACTATCCCATCAGGGTTTTTCCATTCCAATCCTTCTTGAGTAAGCACATATTTAGATGCTTTTAATCTAAGGGTTCTTCTTTGATGGTCAACTAGATAATTTGGACATTTAAAAATTTTCAAATAAAAGATTATGTCCCTATACCATTCATGTTCTTCATCTATATATAATACAACCATTCCTTCTGTATTTGCCTTTGTTGGTGACTTTCCTTCTGAAATGAGCTAAGCAAGACCTTGTCCCTTAACAATCTTGATGGGTTTAATTTCTAAATCATACTCTTGAATCCTTGATATCCAATTTCCTCTAACACCAATGCCATCATGTTGAGAAAGAACATCCTTGACTGCTTGATATGGGACATAGGCTATAACTTTCGAATATCCAATATATGTTCTAAAGTGCTTCAAGGATTTCACCAAATCATAGGCTTGTTTTTCAGTTGTGGTGTAATTTGGTTCAACATCTCTCAGATTCTTACTCATAAAAGCAATTGGTTGTTCATGACCCTCATGGTTCTTCTGCAACGGAACACCTGCAATTGTATCTTTAGACGCATAAGAATAGATTAAGAAATTTTTATTGGAGTTCGGGCTTTACCAAAACAGGGGATGTGGAAATAACTTTCTTTAACTTGATGAACGAGGTATTACACTCTTTATCCCAAACAAACTTGGCATCCTTCTTTAAAAGTGTGTTTAAGGGCTTTTCCAGTTCTGCTAGGTTTGGGATAAAACTTCTCACAAAGTTAATTTTTCCAACAATCAGTCGTAACATGCTAACTTTGTCAGGGGTAGGGATAGCTTCTATAGCTTGAACTTGTTATGGATTAGTCTTAATCCCATCCTTAGAAACCATATGCCCCAACAACTTTCCTTCATCTACACCAAATGTGGACTTCTTCGGGTGTTACCCTTCCAAATGCATCTCTGCATTTGGAGTGGTTAAGACACTATTTACAGGGATTTTCAAGTAAGTGCTTTCTCAGGTGTGCATTTAATGATGCCAGTACCAGAGTTTGGGGTGCTGGGCTTTTTTGGTTCAGCATTACATAGCTCAATATGATGGTGACCCCCCATCTATGAAGTCATTGCAATCAATGATATGGATCTCAAAGTAAAAGACGGGCCAACAGAATTCCATGAAGAGAAGCTAACTCAGATGTGCATACAGATGATGCAGAGCAAGGTGACAACATGTTCAAAGATGATAGAGTTAGAAAAATGCAACACAACAGCAGTTTGAATAATGCTGATGAACGTGAAGAAGATGATAACCATGCAGGCAGGACAAAAGCAAATTTTGATATCCCCAAATGTATCTCTTTTGCTGACAACATTATTGTTGGTTGCTTAAATTCTACAAGACCAATTCTCTTGCTACAAACCATTATATAATCCGCATGTTGCAGCGTATTTGTGATGATTGCATGTTGGCACCAATGCTTTACCAGCTATCTCTACTTTGTATATTCTATGAGATTCTTTCTGATCAGAAGACATTACAATCAGATAGATACAAAAATATTGTTGAATTCCTTACAAAACTGTTACGTGCATTTTTCAAAAAAGATGAAGGATAAGCCGTTTCTTTTGCTGGAGATACTTTTCTAGGAGACCCACAAGGAGTGTAATTTTATTAGTGCAGATCAAATGCTGTCTGAGATGACCAAATAGAAGAAGACCCTTGCAAAAGAGCAGAACTAGAGATCTCCTAAGAAGAGGAAGAGCCTTCTTTTTTTTGAAGAACAAGAAGCTCAGATTAAAGAGCAGAATGAAGATCTCCTAAGAAGAGGAAGGATATGTGAATAGACAACACCAAGAAAGAATCACAGAGTACGATCCACCTTCGTGGGCATATAAGTTCGTTTTGCATGAGTCATGGAGCTTCTTGCGAGTATTTGTTCGTAGGCGATGGACTTTCAATTTTGTGCTATGACTTGATGAAGTCACTGCGATTTTGCACGGTAAAGAACTTATTTCACCTGGCAAGTGGCAGAGCTTATACATGCCCAGATATGGTGTTGCATTTCTCCATGTGGAGCTTAGATCCACTCTCACGCTTTCCATTAGCAGCCAACTGCACCTTTGGATCAGTCGTTTTTGTTTGGCAACTAGGATAGATTGGTCGCAGTTTCGGCAAAGTTGATCTTTTGTTTTGTGTTCGATGCCAATACTTGGATTTCAGCCAAACACGTGACTGACAGATAACTGGTAGAGATCGAACCCTTTAGGGATTCAATCACGGCTTCATCGTGGTAGCCCTTCACTCCATCATGAGCATCTAACTGACCCACGTATCATTGAAGGAGTTATCACTTTTTTATTATTATCGCTGACGAAAGTCTTTGTGATAAACATCTGGAACAACTACGTATTCGATGTGTTCATTGGCTTCCCTTTGACAAGGTTTTTGAGCCTCCTTTGGTGTCGTGGTAGCAGGGAGCGACTGGTTAGTCATTTGTAGTCCACTCACAAATGGCGTCCCAGGAAGTCTTAGTTAATTGGTGAAAGTGGCGTCTAGTGGGGAGTTAATTTGCCTTTGTATTCAATGCCAAAATTTAAGCATTCACTTTGTTTGTGACAAGGTGGCTAGTATTGAGTTTTCTGGTAGTTACGCACAATGCTAGATCCAGGTGTAATTGAGAAGGCGCCAGACTGATGCAAGAGTGACAAACACTGTTAGAAGAACATCCCCTTGCATTTGAGTTTGATTTGTCTTGCATGTTTGCCAGCAAAAAATGTTGAGATCAACTCTTCATGTAATTCGTTGTGAACTTAGATGATGGAGGACTTTCAGTTAATTTGTAACAATGGCAGCCAAGCCCGAGTTCTAAATTTGGTTAACCTATACACTTGGCACGCTTAACTCCCTTTTCGACTTTGGCAACAATAACTTTGAGTCTGAACTAGGAAATTTGTTTTTTAATAAAAAATCAGTTAGGTGATAGATTTGCTGTTTGAAGGATCCGCTGCTAGATCGGGCGACCTTTTGGAGCCTGTATGAGGTCTAAGGTGGCACAGTTGTCTCCATGAGTCTTGCATATCAGCTTGTTCACTTTAAGTTGACTCTTACACTTGGCACACTCTTTTATGACTCTTGTAAGCCCTAGTTAGGGCATCCTGTTTCATTGTTTAGGCTATTTAAGCCAGCTCTTTCCTTTTTGGAGAGATGGAAAAAGTTGGGAGGATTTTTCCCATCAAGCTTAATAAAAAAATAATGTAGGGTTTTCAGATACATATTGGGCATCTCTTTCATGGTTGTGTGTTTCATTGTAAGTTGTAGAGTAAATCTAGCATAGAAGGCTATATTCTAGTCCATTGGGCATGCATTTTCAGTTGTCAAGTTGCTTATTGATGTTGTGTTCTCAAAAGATCTTAGGAGCAATAGACAGTAGTCAGTCATACTCATATTCTTCTTGTCTTTGATTATGGAACACACTAGTTTAATCTCACTTGCGTGAAACACAAAGCCCCCTTGAGTCCTCTTTTGACTCCATTCTCCCTTGTGGTACTGACACTGGTTTTCCCTTGAGGACTGATCCTCCCTTCCTTCCCATCACTCGATCAAAATTTCCTTTTTATTTACAACCGTTTCTCTAAGGAAACCTCTTTAGTTCACCTTGCCCTTCGTTGCACTTGCCTTAGTGATCCTACCTTAGGGAAGCCCCCTTAGAGTTGGAGAAGAGCCAACCTGAAGCCCCCATGACTCTAAGAGGCATGCTATTTATCTCCGCACCAGAATCTAACATGCAGTTGCGCAAGATCAAACCATTTACTTTCAAGATTATAAAGAAAGGAGGATTTCCACCAAGGCTTCTACTCGACACACTCTGAATCATAATAGGTTTATCCCTTGGTTTCACTAAAATCTGTTTTGGTGAGATCCCCAAATGACTTATAGCTCTTCCATGCACCGAAGGCAACTCCAATATTTCAGAAAACTAGATAGGCATATTGAGTTTGGCAAGAAAACTGGATACATCAATATTTAGGCCAATGGGTTTCCATCATCATTGTCATTTGTAGCTAAGCCAAGGAATTTCATGACTTCATGTTTCGATGGGGATTTTGATTAGCTCTTTAAAAGGAACCAAAGTATGGGAACTTGACAGTTTTCCATGCACATTGGTTTCCAATATCCCCTTATCCTTTTGATTTGCTACTAGAGAAGTCTTTGCCATATCAGGACCATTATCCTTCCTCCACATGGTAGCCTTTGGAGGTTTTGACTTTTGCGATGGAACAAGCTTAAGGGTGTCCTTCTGAGTCTCACGAAAGTTCTTTTTATGGAGGACTTGATTAGGGGTAATTTTTTGAGTTGGTTGATCATTAGAGCGCTTAGGACAAATCAGTTGGTTTTCAACGGACTTGTTATTCGAAACTTCAACAGGACTTGAGTTTGTGAGAGCTATTTTATCACACATTATTCATCTTGTTGCTTATTTTCTTCTTGTTGTTGTTGGACTATGCCAACCATGTTACTAACAAGTTGACATATAGAGTACATCATTTTCACAATCGACTCATACATATCATCCTCTTGTTTGTAAGCATCCATGGTATCAGGGAAAAGGGTATAGGGTCACAAATTCATAAAGACAACCTTCAGTACGTTTAGAGATGATGGAGACAGTATAGATGTACAAATGAAACCCAGATGATCATGCTGTTGATGAGGACCGAAGATTACCTTCCTTGTTGAGAGGGAGTGTTGGAGTTTGTGCAACTCCAGAAGCTATTCTTATTGTCCTCCTTCGGCAGTTGAACTTGTTATAATCATTCATACAAACCCCCGAAAGAACAATGTAAGCCTTGGGGTGAAAAGCCAACAATAAAAGAATAAAATATAAATTATATTGCTCCCCCAAGTGAAGTCGGCCCCAGTTAATTTCTGGGTGGGAAAACAGTATAAATAGGAGGTGCCCCTCCTCATTATTACACACAACAACAGTGCAGCAACATAAGTGAAGTGCGCAGTTTTTGGCAGAGTGTAGCTACGCAGCAGCTCAGAGAAGTTCGCATACACTGCAGAAGAAGACTGTTTTCAGGGTTTCAATCTTTAGAAAACATTTCCATATATTTCTTTTCTTTCTTCATTGTACTTTGATCTTAGAATTATTATCTCTAGACGAAGGTTGCTGGGTTTTCTAGGTGAAAAATACTTGTGTTATTGTTTTGTGCTTTGTCTATCTTCTAGTGATCCTATTGATAAATGCAATTAAGATATACTGCTATAAGTTTAAGAAAATCTAACATGGTATCAGAGCACTAGTAGAAGAAGCTATTGCCAGAACTTTGTGGGCAACCTGTCGAAACTAGGGTTTCATCTTTCAAGGTCTTCACTCAACCTTTTGGTAGAAAAAGAGCCTTGAGAATTTATCTCTAAGGAAGGCACATCTTTTGGTGAAGACATAATTCAACTATGAGAATTTTCAATTTTGACCTAATTTTGCAATTGCATCAGAAATTAGGGTTTCCAATTTTGACCTGCTTTCTCCACACTTTTGGCTCGACTCTACCTCTACTCAACTCACCTCCCTAGGGCGCATTATCTGTGGAGTCAGTTTTCCAAAATTCCAACTTTCATTTAAGACCTAGCCTTTGCTGGGGTCTCAGATTCAGATTTACAGTCAAGATGATCAGCATGAAGGTTGAAGATTGTTTGGAAGGGGTTTCCAATTTCATCCCCTAGAAGTCTAGGGTTCTTCTTCTACTAGAAGAAAATGACCTATTAGAGTTTGTGAAGGCAAATGTCCCAGAATCAGAAGCCGAAGAAGACAAACCTCACTGGAGAGAGGATGATGCCAAAGCAAGGAGGATTTTAGTGGACTTAGTTAGAGATCACTTGGTTCCTCATATCTCAGAAAAGTCGATGGCGAGAAGGATGTTCAAAACCGTAAAGAAGCTATTTAAACACAGTAGCATCAATGTGACTCTCACATTGAGGAATCAACTATCGAATATGAAGATGACGAAGTCTGAGAATATTGCCTCATATTTCATGCGGATCACCGAGCTCCAGGATAAGCTAAAGTCTAGTGGAGACAATCTTGGAGAAAAGTATCTTGTCATGACCACCTTAAATGGTCTTCCACCTTCTTGGGAGCCTTTCATCCAAACTGTAAGTGGTCGAACCAAGTTGCCCAAATTTGATAAGCTATGGGTAGAATGCACTCAGGAAGAAACAAGAATCGCAGCACGCCAAAGACTTCATGGTACTCAACCTGAGGAAAATCAAGCGTTCGTATCTCATGCCAAGAAAGGCAAGGGAAGGGGAAGGAAGCCATACATTCACAAGAATCAAGACAAGAGATCAAGTCTTCCCCCCGATCAAAGAAACAAAATAAGGATCTATCTCATATCCAATGCTATAGGTGCAAGAAATACGATCATTATGCCAATAGCTGTCGAAGTTCCCACAAAAGGAAGCATGAAGCTTCAACTGCTGATGTAGAAGAAGACCCTCCTCGCAAGGAGCCAAGGAGGGATGATCGTTCAAAGTTCTTATTCTAAGAAATGATTTGAAGATCCAAACTTTGATGATCATCAAGCAAGCATATGAAGATCAATGGACTCTGACAGTGGTAGCCCACCCACAAAACTACAAAAGATAAGTATTTGGTTTTACGTGCTCTAGTAGATTAGATTTGGTTGTTTTTGAATATGCTTTACACAGACCTACATTTCTAAATTCAGGTAGTTAAGTAGTCTGTCATGCTGCACAACCCATCTAGGATGACAACTCCTTTATAACATACTGGAGTGGTACACACTCTTAATGGTATGCTATAATGGGGACCATAAGCATCCGTATAATGACCTTACATTTGTTGTGTCGAAGCATTGACTAAAAGGTTGCCTACATTATTTTGTTAATGCATTGATTATGAAATATTGCTAACCATCTGACGGGACTTGACTTGTAGGGAATGCCATGATCTACAAGGACAAGTGATCCTATTGATATACAGATGGAACGGAAGTAGAAAGCCTCTAGAAGCATGTATTATGACTCTCAGACCCAGGATAATCTCATGCAGAGATTTGGTGATCAGAAGCAGAAAGCTTCTATGAATGTCGGTCTATCTGCTGCTTCAACAAAGATTTATTCAATCGACTTCTGAGAGACAGAGGGAGTTGTCCCTCAAATACAAGGATTCGAGTCTATAGAAACCAGATGACATTGCTGTCATGACTCGAAGGATCCTTGATGAACTTGGTCGTCACAAGGATGGACAATTACTTTTTAGTCTACAATCATGTGCCCAAGATAGAACCTTCAGGAAAGAAGGGAACATTCGTGGGATATTGCAAATCTTCAAGGGCTTACAGAATATACATCCCAAGATCGAGGAAACTCGAAGTCAGACAGGATGTAACCTTTGAAGAAGAAATGGCTATCCGAAAAGGATGAGGATCAGACATGGAGATTGATGACGATGAAGAGATGAGATCATCTCCCCTCCAAACATTAAGAGGGAGTCTGAAGAAATGAATAAATTGATCAGTCGCATTGATCTAGTTGAGCCAGATGATGCTCCCATCGATATGACAGTAATTTGGAAAAGACCTAGACGGGCACAACATACCTTACATGATGCAGAGGGGCATGAAGCTCCACATGGCACTTTTTGAGAAAGCAAAAGACCTTAGAGGTTCTCAAGTTATGTTGCATTGATGAGTCATATCATTGACTCAGAACCCACCACTTATGAAGATGCATCTAGACACCAAGTTTGGTAGGATGCCATGGTGGAAGAATATCAATCCATCATGAAGAATGATGTGTGGGAGATTGTACCGAGACCTGAGGGGAAGTCAGTTGTAACTTCTAGATGGCTATACAAAATCAAACATGGAGCAGATGGGAGTATTAAAAAAATACAAGGACAGATTTGTTGGCAGAGGTTTCTCTTAGAAAGAGGGAGTCAATTATGATGGGACATTTGCTCCTGTGGCTCGATACACTTCTATAAGATCGATCATTGCTATTTCTTTAGCTATGGGATGGAAGTTGCATCAGATGGATGTCAAGACTGCCTTTCTCAATGGTATTATTGAGGAAGAAGTATATATTGAACAACCAGAAGGGTTTGTTGTCCATGGAAAGGAGTCTCACGTATGGAAGCTGAAAAAGGTGTTATGTGGACTCAAGCAAGCACCTCATGCTTGGTATGGGAGGATAGACGGATTCTTGTTGAGTCTGGGATTCACCAAGAGTGATGTAGACCCCAACCTTTATTACAAGGTTGTGAATATCGAGCCATTGATTTTGGTACTATATGTTGATGACTTGTTTCTTTTCGGAAATGAGAAACTTATCTTATGGTGTAAGAAGAAACTCGCCTGAGTTTGAAATGAAGGATCTTGGATTGATACACTACTTCTTGGGATTAGAATTATGGCAGAGGTAGAAAGAGATTTTCCTAGGACAAGGAAAATACACCATAGATACACTAAAGAGATTCAGAATGTTGGACTGCAAGTCCATAGCTACTCCGATGGATGCAAACTTGAAGAAGCTATAAGGGATTCTGCTTCAGATTCAAATTTGATTGATCCCACCATGTATCGCCAGTTGATTGGGTCCTTGATGAATCTGACGAACACCAGACCAAATATTTGTTTTGCTGTGAATGCTCTCAGTCAGTTCATGTGTGAACCGAGGTAGATTCATTGGATTGCTGCAAAACATGTGCTCAGATACTTACGTGGCACTGTGGGATATGGTCTACGATATGATTCAGAATGTGACTTGAAATCGCAAGGGTTTACAGACTCAGATTGGGCTGGATGCTCTACTAATAGGAAGAGCACTTCAGGATGTTGTTTCAGTCTGGGTTTTACAGTTATTTCGTGGTGCAGTAGGAAGCAGAACTTAGTAGCTCTCAGTACTGCAGAGGCCGAGTATATGGTTGCTATTTCAACAATTCGAGAAGTAGTTTGGCTTCATAAACTTCTTGCAGGATTGTTTGGCCAGATTCCAGAGCCAACTGTGATTCACTGTAATAACCAGAGTTGTGTGCAGATGTCAGTGAATCTTGTATTTCATGACAAGTCATAGCACATAGAGATTCAGTATCACTTCATACGTGATATGGTGCAGAAAGGTGCGATCGAGCTACAGTGTATTTTGATAGATAACCAGACTGCAGATGTTCTCACCAAGCCTCTTCCTAGGGTGAAATTTGAATACTTTCGTGAAAGACTTGGAGTAGAAGAGAACATATCCCTCCTTGAGAGGGAGAGATGACTGAGAGACACTCACTATACCCTTGCCCAGGTACCTCTGCTTGTCCAGGTTCTCACCTAGGTATGGGAGAAATCCCATTAGCAGATGAGACGGACAGGTAGTAGATGGTTCAAACAGGTGCCTCTGCTCGTCTAGGTGCTCAGCCTGGTATGGAAGAAATCCCATCGGCAGATGAGTCAAACAGGTAGTAGATGGCTATGTGATTGCATAGGTACCTCTACTCGTTCAGGTTCTCAACCAGGTATGGGAGTACCCCATCGGCAGATGAGATGAATAGGTAGTAGACAGTCGTGCACATGTACTCATCCTGGATCTCTAGCTAGGCATGGAATTATTCCATTGGCAGTAGAGATGGATAGGTAGCAGAATATTCTCTCTCAGACATCCGGATAGAACAAATTCATAAAGACAACCTTCAGTACGTTTAGAGATGATGGAGACAGTATATATGATATGAAACACAGATGATCATGATGTTGATGAAGACCGAAGAATACCTTCCTTGTGGAGAGGGAGTGTTGGAGTTTGTGCAACTTCATAAGTTGAACTTATTGAAGACCGAAGAATACCTTATTGTCCTCCTTCGGGAGTTGAACTTGTTATAATCATTCATACAAACCCTAGAAAGAACAACGTAAGCCTTGAGGTGAAAAGCCAACAATAAAAGAATAAAATATAAATTATGAAATATAAAATTATATTGCTTCCCCAAGTGAAGTCGGCCCTAGTTAATTTCTGGGTGGGAAAATAGTATAAATAGGAGGCACCCCTCATTATTACACACAACAGCAGCACTAGTGAAGTGCGCAGTTTTTAGTAGAGTGCAGCTACGCAGCAGCTCAGAGAAGTTCACATACACTGCAGAAGAAGACTGTTTTTCAGGGTTTTAATCTTTGGAAAGCATTTCCATATTTTTCTTTTCTTTCTTCACTGTACTCTGATCTCAGAATTATTATCTCTAGACGAGGGTTGCTAGGTTTTCTAGGTGAAAAATACTTGTGTTATTGTTCTGTGCTTTGTCTATCTCCTAGTGATCCTATTGATAAATGCAATTAAGATATACTACTATAAGTTTAAGAAAATCTAACAGACACCAGGTGAAATGAAAATCCTAATCACCAAAGGATAAATCGTCGGGGAGGTAAAATGCGAGAGAGAGAAATAGGTGATTGTAATAATCATGCAAAGTAAAATGTAATTACTGAGTTTAAGTCTAGATGTGGTATGATTTGGAAGATAAACGTGAAGTAAACTACTCGCAACTCCAGAGGTAAGCCTCTACTTCTTTGACAATGACGCCAAAAGATGTTATCACTCAAAGTGTAGCTACCACCAAAGGTATCCTACCCGGGAGGGTAGAGGTAGGGTAGCTAACCAAGTGACACCGCAAGGGCCTTGTCCACTACTTGTAGAAGGGTAGTTGTTACAACGGATGGTCTCTTCTCATTTTAGATCCAGCTATAAGCAAAGATCAAGGGGGAGACCCTAATTAGCTGGTGAAGGCCAATGACTCAAATAAGACACACAAAGCAAATGATACAAGATAAAAGAACAATGCCTTGAATGATCGAAACCCTAGATCTATGGAAATACTAAGGGATCAAGGAATTAGGGTTTAGCTGAGGAGGCTTTAGCTATCCAAAATACTCAACCAAGAGATCCAATCCCAATAGTGAAGTTAAAATGTTAGATCTAGAAGATCAAGTGCCTTAGAAAAAGACCCAAATTGTGCCACCTAGGGTTTAGTCAATAAAATATAAAATGGACACAAACTAGGGTTTGATTAACGAAAGACACTTGAGATTGATTGCTTGACACTATATTTGACAAGTCGAAAGGGTTCAAGTGATACCCAACTAACAGATCTAGAAAAATAACTGAAAGCCCAAGGAGGGCGATTTCCCTAAAGGAGCCTAGTGCTAGATCGAGGGGTACATGGAGTTGGTTCTTGCTCAAACTTGGTTCCTAGAGGTTTCTAATTATTTCAGACTTGGGTTTTAAGTTTCAAACTAAAATAATCGTCGACTCTATCAGATTTATAAAATGGGTTTTAAATGGTGACAGTTGGAATAGATGTTAGAAATGCAAAATACAATTGGAACGTACCTGGAAATGCTTGCAGCTGCAAGTGTGATGATGATCTTCCCTTTCTGATCAATTACGAGTGTTTTCCATGCTTCCCAAGATGAAATCGCTATGCCTCCCAAGTGACCAAGACACCCTCCTCCTGCAAGAGATGATCTATAAAGTAAGAATCGATTTTTCAAAATGAGAGAGAAAACTAATGAAGAAAATCCCAAAAAGCGTCAAGATGATCACAAGATTCAATAAAGATATTCCCTGAACCAAAGACGATTTGCGGAAAAGTATGGAGCTCAATCATACTAGCACCCTCATCAAATCACTATCTCCATCAGTGGTATGACCCCATGCAAAAATGGTTTGGCAAAGCATAGATTCACAAGAATGCTAGAGAGAAAAAGACTTTCCAATCTTCACACAGGAACATTCGACAAACCTTCCAAGTATTTCTCAAAAATATTTTTATTGTTGCCGGAATCCAAGAGCTAAAAGTCCCATTTACAAACGAGAGAGCATCTCAATAAATAGATCTCTCAAATACAAAATCCCTAGGTCCAAAAGTATAGACGGCTAGGATCAAAAGATACATCATAAAGATCAACGACTAAGATAAGCTAGATAACACACATATGGATCACTCAAAATAAGAGGGGAGCACTCCCTCAAAGATGCCTAAGGGGGACATAATGACATAACAAATGACTAAAGGTCTTAACATAGCACATGGTGGGAACTAAGAGGTGAAAACATATCCTTCTCTACCCACACCCCAAGGCACAACATCATAATATATCAAAGTATAACATAAAGTGGCCAAAAGTCACTAAGTCGTGGCCCCTCAATAACATAATAAAATGCCCAAAATGATGAGAGCTTGGACATGTGGACCCCACAAAGGGTGAAAACCATGCCGAAAGGTGTAGCATATATCAATGCAATGCCTCGAACAAGTTTCATGCCATTTCCTTGCCTCGCTAGACCAAATCAACTTCCTTTGCTAGCCAATTCTTTATTTTTATATGCCTGAAACATCATCCAGGAAGATAAAAATGGCTGTAACTCACTGCTGACCACACCTGGGGCAAATCTGAGCCCAAAATAAATATGGGAATATAACAATATGGTTAAAACAAGTGGTCGCACCACTATGTCCTTTGATGGCGCCCTAGGAGAATAAAATGTCTTAAAAAGGAATAAAATACCATTTTTATATGGCATCCAGCAGCTGGAAGATGAACTGGCCATAAAATCAAACACCTGTGCCCAAAATTGAAAACCAAGTGTACCAATGGACTCAGAATGTCGAAAACAACTAGAGACAAGTGTTGATTGAATTTTCATTGATGCCAACATGGACTTGCAGTGGCCCCACAGGTTGTCGTTGATGCCACCAAGTTCTTCTTGCAGTGCACAGGTATGGATGATCCTAGTACCCTCACATCCAATGCCTTGGAACCCTTACAGAGATGGTTTTGTGCTTTGGAGCACCTTGTATCCAGTTGACAAGGTCCTTGTACCCACAAGGTTGGATCTTGGAGCCATCACCTTGTTGACGATGCTGAAGACCCTGCTAATGATGTTGAAGATCTTGGTTGTGGTGCTGAAGCCCCTTGTGGAAGATGGAAAAGCCTTGGATGGGTTGGAGAAGCATTAATGACCCATTCTGTGGTCATTCATGCTTTGACAGGGTCATGGTACCCTAGGAGAAGTCCTGGCAACCCCATGGAAGGTAGCAGGATGGATTTTGACCCTTGGAGGTCCTCTTGTGTGGTTGAGGGGATTGAAGAAGCCCATGAATCCCCTTGGCATGTCAAAGAAGCCTTGAAACACCAAATGGACCAAATGAACCATTCTGTGGTCATTTGTGGTTTGCATGGTTATTGATGGCTTGATGGAGTCCTGGAACTCTTGAAGATGGCCCTAGGGCATGAGAAAGACTTGGCACTCACTTATATGGTGGCATGATAACACTTGGACACTTGGACACTTAACACACTTGGTTGATTGTGGATGATGACATAGCATCTTGATGATGGGGTCCTTGATTAAGCCCTTGAGGCTTGTGGTGAACTTGATAGAGTATGGTCAACAAAACCCTAATGATGACTATTTGTGGTGATCTTGATGGCCTGCTATTGAAGAAGTGTGGGGTAATAACAAAATAAAACTACATACAACTTGTTGGAACAAACCCTAAGTGAGGAGGACACCCTTGCTTTTGGGAACTTGTTGGAGTACAACAAACCCTAAGATTGACTTGGAAGGGTTAGTGTGACAAAATGACAAAAACTTTTGTTAACTAATTTATGATGACCATTGAAATGGTGAGGTTATGTGTCAACCAATTAAAATAATAATAAAAAATAAATACACGCTACCTTCCTATTCTTGAAATCGGCCCTAATTCAAGGAGATGACAATGTTGAAGAGTATATAAATTTAAGACATCCTCACACTCCATTTGTATCCAACAAAGAGAAGAGATGTGAGCTCGCTTGGCTGAGGGAAAACTCGGGTGGACTGAGGTGGACGAGCAGTCCCAAAATTTGCAGCAGCAGTCAAGGTAAACAGTCCGATTTTTTTATTTGTAGCAGACTAAGGTGATCTCGGTGGTGATTGAGGTAAATTTGGTGGTAGAAGGAGCTATGTGGCAGTCCAAATCTTGGACTTGTCTGGGGTTTTAACTAGTACATCATACACTCTGTTGTCGCTCGAAACTGGCACGCGAGTGTTGAAGCCCAAAATGCGGGCTCGTCGACCTGGTGACAACTCTCTCTCGAGAGGCCAATGTCACCACACCCCTCTCTCCTCGCTTCAGGCTGGCTCTTCTCCAACTCTAGGGGGGTTTCCCTAAGCTATGATCGTTAAGGCAAGTGCAACGAAAGGGCAAGGTGATCTGAAGAGGCTGCCTTAGAGAAACATGGGTAACAAAAAGGAAAAGAATTATGCTTGATGGATAGGAAAGGAAGGGAGGATCATTCCTCGAGGGAAGACCAATGTCAGTGCCAGAAGGGAGAATCGAGTCAGAACGGGACTCAGGGAGGCCTTGCGGTTCACAGAAGCAAGACTAAGCTGGTACGTTCCATAATCGAAGGCAAGGAGAATGGAAGTATAACTGACTACTGTCCATTACTCCTAAGACCTTCAAAGACATAACGTCGACAATCAAGTTGACAACAACAAATGATTGCCCAATGGGCTAGATTATAGCCTTCTATGCTAGGATTATTCTATAACTTATAAAGAAAACACATGACCACGACAGAGATGCCCAAAATATCCGAAAAACCCAACGGGACCTTTTCTATTCTACTCTGGGGAAAAATCCTCCTAGCCAAAATTTTCCATAGAACTTGGGAAGAATGTCATGCACTTTCCCACGGTCGTAACACTGATTAGGAAATCCATGGATTTTTGAGAAATCCAGCGCACTGTAAGCTTCGCGCCAAATATCCCACAACTTTTCCGTATCATGATCCATAAATCAACGAGGTACTAAATCTGAAAAATGCATATAATCATACCTCATACCAAACTGTGGAGTTGCCAAGGTGAGCTTGAAAGCCTTTTGATGAGTGTGCTCACCTCTACACCCAATAGGATCTTTATATCTGCAAAAGGACAAGGGCTCTGTCCCTTCGTGGAGTCGCCATGTGAGAAGAAAAATCTGCAATGTAATCTCCCACAAATGTCAATGAAGTATAGTCTTCAAAATCCGGGAACTGGACCTTGTCCTTGGCAACGATGCCAAAATGTTGTCGCCCAAAACTGGCACGCGTGTAAACAAGCTCCACATCTGTACTGTCATATGACAACTCATGGTTGGTCTCTAATGCAGCATAGACTCTCTACAAAAAACTTCAATGAGCCTCGGATGGCCACTAAAGCAAGATAAACCAAAACATCATTTTTTGATTGTATTACACCCATGTCAAAATGGGAGGTAACACACTCCACAATGATGCCAAGTTTGACTTGCTTGGGGTCTTTCTTACCATCAAAACAATCCCTAATTGTTGATGAAGTTTGGTGACCAGCATCAGTAATATCTTGAAGTTTTTGCTTGGTGTTTTTGTAGTCCTAAATTTGGAAATGAGGCAGCAATCAAGGGTTTAACAAGTTCGGTTTTTAGAGCAGTGTTTGAGGATGTTTTGAAGCAGCCCGAGTTTATGGAGAGTGAACAGTCCAGGATGCCATCATTCGAGTTCTTCCATAGAGATTCTTTTTGGTTTAAAAGAGTGTATAGTTCGAGCCTGCTCACAAGACTGTTTTGTGAGTTTTTTGGAGCTTGAACAGTCCCAAATTTGATGGAGTTGAAGGTTTCAAGCGTACACACTCAACCCTAGCTTTGACACATGATTTGGGGTCTCCTCTAAGCAAACAGCCCAAGATTTGAAGTCCCAGACAGTCCGAAATATTGATGAAGGTGACAACTGGATGATGACTTCCGAGGTGAATGTATAGTCAAGTACACCAGTCAGAGTTTGACATTAGTTCAGGACTTCTTCTAGACACAGAATTCAATGATGCACAATGTTTGAGACATACATAGACATGCACTAAGGTAAGATCACTGAACACTTTATGATATGCACAATGATGACTATGTATACAGTGATGTACACATACAACGGTAGATGAATAGTGACACAAACAGTGAAGTGTATGTACAGTGATACATATCAATGTTGAAAAAGTCGGCCTCGGCAAAAAGTTGGTAAGGGTCCTGAATACAACTTCTCGACAACATCGGCAAAAAAACGGGAAAAGTCGGCAAACATTAAAAAATACAAAATACATTCATTTTTTTTAGAATTTTAAACATTTAAAGCAACAATAACATCAGATAAACACATTGGAACATAAATATGGAGAAAGCATTGATATATATCATCATCATGTAGTCATGCCAAATGTAAAATGATACATCAAAGTCGATACTGTATCATGAAACATCATAGTTGTCCAATCAATGACTCAAAAGTGGATAACCAATAAAACATGACATCACATATATAAATGTATTCGAGGAAAACTAGCATATAGCTATCTAATATGAATGCTCTCTTCTTGAGTTTTCCTTTCATACTTCATATTTTTCCCTACTCCAATGATTAGGATTATAGAAGGTTTTCCTAAATACTTTTTATTTGTCCCTCCATCTTATGACTTAAACCTAATTTTTGAAAGGTATATTTTATTGATTTGGTTATTAGCAATTAAACGTATTACTTGTTTTGTATTGGTGATAAATCATAGATGTATTTTTCACTCCCAAATTCAATTTTTGACATGAGCCTCACATTTAGCCCTAACTCATCTAACACTTGAAACATTGCTCTTTTTTTCCTACAATGTGTTAGATGATCACTCAAAATATGTTTGCTCAAAAAATTCCCTAATAGTGAAAAAAGTAATTCAATTACTATTGTGATCTTTGATAAACGGATACATAGTTTGTATAGATTATCTTTGCATGGTTTGATATTCAAATACAACAAAGTTTTGAAATATTTATACAGTAGAGGAAAGGTGTTAGTATACGACAAAATGGCTAAAATGGCAAATTTTTGGAAAATTAGCCATTTTAGCCATTTTAGCAAATATGGAGATTTTTTGAAAAAGTTGGGAAAAGTCGGGACTTTTTGGAAAAAGTCGGGACTTGCCATTTTTAGCCTCTGCGACTTTTTGAAAAGTGAAAAAGTCGCGATTTTTTCGAGCTGATTTTTCGGCCAAGGGTAAAAATTGTGACTTTTTGAAAAGTTGGCGATTTTTCGGAGAGTTTTTCAACACTGATACATATAGTGGTGTATGAACAGTGAAGTATATAGTAAAGTGTACAGTGGTGTGTGTGTAGTGATATATACCTTATGATGTACACCAAGACGATGATTTGATGATGCACATATACATTATGATGATGATGTATGCTTGATGAAGGTGATGCATACTAATACATACTCTACAATGGTGATGAGACCTTGATGGTGATCTTGATACCTTGATGGCATGTTCAAATCTTGATGTTTCAGACCTTGATGATGATGATGCATACTTGATGCATACATGCTGCTACTCTTGATGATGATGGCGATATGTACATGAGCAAATAACTAACAGTATAAATGAGTAGATTGACAAGCAGAGATTGGCCAGCTCGACTAGCAGTAGTGATGAGCAGAGATTGACCAGTTTGACCAGCAGTGTTGATGAGCATAAGTGGTTGAGCAACAGATTGATGACAATTGGAGATTGGCATCAAGCTTGGAAGTAGAATCTTGCACTTGAGGATTGGACTCAACCCTTTTTTAGTTGGAACTAAGAAAACCAGGTTGGGTCCTGTTATGAGAGTTGGTGCTCTTTTCATCAGTTGGTGCTAATTGTAATCGAGAAGATTGTACTCTTCCATTACCATAAATAAAGATTAAAATTACATATGTTCTTGTGGTTCTCGTGATGTGATTATTATGCTTATGCCTCATGGTTGATTTAGTTGATGAATATGGTGATGAGATTGGTAATATACTCTGATTGATTAAAAGAAGGTAAAAAGTTTATAATTGCTCTCACACTGATTCACCCCCCTCTCAGTGTGACCATTGTGTCCAACAATGAGTACTCATGCACCATGTGCCCATCAAAAGATATATCAAAAGGTCTATCCAAGCTCAAATAATAAATAAATAAGGCCTGTAAATGTTGATAACCATAATAATAATGCAAGCCATCACAAGAAACCACCATCTAAAGCATGAAGTTATCTAATGAAGATTGATAGGCCATGAGTAAACAATATAACGCATTATTGACCAAACCTGAGTTGCCGAAGCGTCCCCCCCCCCCACGGTTCCGACCCCGGAACCTCGCTCCGAGCGGGTTCTTCCCGGAAGCTTGCATGGAATCGCGCTTCCTAAACTTGGAACCTCGCACCCTCCCCAAAATCCACGCTTCCTGCCTTTCCGGAAGCTTCACGCTTCCGATTCCCCCGAACCTCGTTTCCACCACGCTTCCACCACGCTTCCCCCCACGCTTCCACCACGCTTCCACCACGCTTCCTCCAGAAGCTTCCCCGAAGCTTCCTGAAATGAAGTCACGAAAAGTCATATTTTGACATTTTTTTTTATTTTTTCTTTCTTTTTTGGCTTTGTGGGCGGGCCCTAAGGCTTTCTTAGGGGTTAGAGAGGGCCTAGAGCTTGCAACTACTCATGCACCCCCCCATGTTGGATTTGTAGGCTCTTCAATAGGTAGGCCTAGGTACCATACTATGAGATTAGTTTGGGAGTGCTATGAGCATGTGCACAACCTCTTCACTAGTCTACCGTAATGAATGGGTAAGGGCTTCGTGATCCTGACTTTTGTAATCTTGGAGGGTGTTATACCACATGTGACTTTTGATGGATGGGATGTTGTACAATCCATGGAGGCTGATCAAGTGCTTACTATATGGGGCCCATCCTTGGATGGCTATGACACCAACCCCCACTCCCTTGCCTTGATGGCTCGGGTTAATGTTTCATGTTTGTTGTTATGATGTTATATTTCTCTTTGTCTCGAGGATACACACTTTGCTACTCTATGAGTGTTTTGGGCCTTTGGCATAAGCCAACTTAAATTGTTGACTTTGCTATTTAGGTGTTTTGGTTGTAGTCAACCCATGTTTATGCTGTATTTTTTTATGCTTATGGAGGTTGCACATGCAACTTGCTCTTTTTCATTTATCGACAAAGAGACATCCACTGCATCTAGCGAATCAACTATATGTTAAAAAATCAAGGTATAAATTATAGATTGTGGAACCCTCACAAATGCAATCGAATATGAAGAATTGAATGTCACTAATGTTGAAAAATTGTCTACTGTCAAAAAAGTTAAATCATTGATCAACAAAAGCAACACCTACATATATAGTTACATTTGAAGGTCCATTTGCCATTTCTAATGAAATTGTATCTCAATCTAAATTTGGAAGTATCACAAACATACATGTTTCATAAATTTTGCATCTAGTTTGACATTCTACATGTTTTCTTTTGAATATATATATATTTATATATATATATATATATAAACGCTTCCGACCACGCTTCGCTTCCGGCCATTTTTTGAAAAACACGCTTCCGCGCACCCGCACCCGCTTCGCTTCCACGCTCTGGCAACACTGGGTCACCAAACTCATTCCGGAAAGTGTTGTTAACTTGGTTAAATTGAGTTGAATAGGTAAAAAATGATCAAACTGATGACCCAACTAAAAATATCTGATACTGTAAAGCACAAATGCTTCCTTATCTATGTTAGTAGTAAGACTAAATTATAAGGTGGCTTTTAATTAGTGATCGTGAATAATAAGTCCAAATCAAAGTAATAAATCAAAGTAATCAGTTACTTCAAAAAGAGCCTCAAGTGTATACTCATTTATAGACTTAACCATTTTTCTAATCATGGGTGAGAGTGGAAAAACAAGGTTAAGCTAAGGGAATGACTTGATTCTCAATGCTATGAACATCTCGGCTGAAGGATAGAGGGGGTCCACACTACGCATATGCTAGAATTATATGAACACTAGGGAATGGTAGTGTTTCATAGATGGGTGGAATAATGAGAATGTTTCAACTACACTCTAGACAAATAACCTTTATTTGAATTTGTTTTTAGGCAACTTTGCACTTTAGATTTAACATTTAGATCAACTTTCACTAACCAACCTCTGAAAAAAGGTGCCTTGAATAGCCTTGTGGTCCTTAGATAATGACTCAATATGACCTCCATTGCATCGTCCATAGGTGCGATGGAGTGACCACCTTGTTGCCCTATATGGGAAAACAACCTCACACCATACAAAGGATGAGTGCGCGTCTTCGGCAAGTGACTAGCTACTTGAAGATAATTTACCTTATTTGCATTAGTGTTTAAAAACATTGTTTTTGTTGATTGGGCATCCATTTAGATACAACATTTAAGCTCTGATGCCTTAGTGTCTAAAGACACTTTTGGTTAGGACTACTTGTTTTCAAGGACTAGAGGAAGACAATCCCTGTGAAGAGAATCACATAAACCAACACCGAGACACAAGTTAAACATGGGATCCAACATAGAGGTATAGGCATGGGAAATCCTCGATGTCACTAGTCAAAATACAAGTCAAGGATAAACCAAACATGGATGACAACGGATGAGTGAAGAAAGTGATAGGGTGATTCCAAGGCTAGCAAGCTGAGTCCCTATAGGGAATGACCAAGTCCATACTAATAAAGGGCATGACCAATGAATATACATAAGAACTTGAATAAAACAACTAAATCATTTCTACTCTAGATCATTAGTGAAAGCAAGATAAGATATCACTAATGTATAGGCACCATGAACCAAGTCAAGCTACTAAAATAGATAAAAGAGCATAGCCATAATCCAAATGTATAAACCATATACCAGTCGGGTCGTATACATGCATCTGATCTGAACGACTAAAAGGGAACTGGAACACTCTTGTTGTATATCATGGGCGTTCTCAATGTATTTGCTCCGAAAAATAAAGAATGGCTAACTTAGTTGTCAAATCTGGGGTCATGAGGCTCAGTCATGGCATGAAGCTAATCATCTGTATACTTTATGTCCAGTAACTATAGGAGTGATCATCATCTGAATGCTCATCAATTACTGATCTCAATGTAAAGGACCAGCTTAGGAATGCGCTAAAAAATGCTTTGGAATCATGATAGCCCCAACTACTATGTATGTGATGATTGTTCTCAAGCTAGCCCCTATGTATCATCTTCAAGTTGCACAACCAAGTTCCTTTGCTTCCATTCACTATTGATTTATGGATAAGCTTTGACATTAGATACATCGTGCGCTTACAGAGTCTTTGCAGTCCTTTGGCTCTTTATTTTAATTTAGGTAAAACTTGTGAATTTTCTTAAGCTTACAGATTTGATTATAATTTCGATCTTTTGCTTTAACCTAGAAAAGATAAATGGAAACACATCGACAAGCATCCATAAAGAGAAAACCACAATCCAAGAATTTACCCTAGAAACCCCAAATCTTTGGGGAAAACTAGCAATGATTTTCTTCTTCTTATTACATGATTTGATTACAAAAGTAGTACACAAGTTCTCTTGATAACCCTTCCGAATCTAGATAAAGACACAAGACAATGCTCCAAATCCTATCTGCAAGCTTAGACACAACTTGTAGATCCACCTTAGATCTAGATTACTCACTACAAGAGGAAAGTCGTCTCTTGCAATGATCCTGACCACTATAGAAGATCTCCTTTACTTCTATATCTGTGATATGACTCTAAGGCTCCATTTATAATCTCACACTCATGCAAATACCATGGGCACTCCAATACTATGCGTCAAAAGAACATTTGCATGAAGTGTTATAATTTCACCTTTACAATACATGTCTACAAATCACATCGGCTCCTTCTATGTTTCTAGACACCCTCAACATTGAAGTAACAAAAACTACAAAAACTAGCACTCCCTCTTAGTGAGGGAGGTACTTCTGGAGACACCTCCTCCATGATCAACCTGGTCGCCTATTGCTACAGTTGCTTCCTCTGAATGGGGAGACCCTGCTCCCTTTGAACTAGAAGATCATGCTGTTGCCTCTGCTGGACTTTGATTTGGATCGCTCTGCTTTGCCTCCATCAATGTCAACTCATACCATGTAGGCCTACTAAGATGCCTCATGCTTCCTCTCAGACATTGATTCAAACTCCAAAATCCTTCTGAAACTTTGCTCCAAACTCCCTTTGAAGCTGACTATTAGCTATCCCAACAACCTATATAATTTGCCCTCCCTGATGCAAATCATCACTGGATTTTGGATACCTACTGTCATATGGCGAATGAATAATGCTCCATCCTGGAAATGCAGTGCATAGCCCTCATCCTTCAGGATTAAAACTGAGAGCACACTGATTCTCATCTCATGGATATACGATACTCTTGCTAACCTTAAAGTATAATATGATTCCAGCTGGAAGGTGACTGCACCCAGTCTTTCTATTGCGAACTTGATGTGGGATCCACATCTCACATAGCAAGTAGAGTTTGCCTTTGAAGCATTCTGAAGCACTAAACCCTCTCTAGTTATGTGGCATGTAGTTCCACTATCTATGTACTAGCCATGGCTGACCACACATCCAAGTAGAACAATGAGTGAAAACTCATCATCAAATTTGGCAGTGAACTCATCCACTTCATCCTTTCCTTCTGTTGCCGCTGCCATTTGCTTCTTCTTCTTCCCTTCATTACCTTTCTTCCTAGTAGGACACTGGCTAGCATAATGGCCAAACTCCTCAAGCAAAGCACTGTATCTTGCTCATATCCTTCCTTTTGATGCCACTAGAAGGTCCTTCTCCTTGCTTCCCTTTGCCCTTGAATCTAGAGGCCAAGGTAAGATTCTCCTTTTCTTCCTCATCCTCTTGTTTCTGAAATCCTTTCCAGATTTCCTCGCGAGTGAAGTCATCACAAAACTTGCTCGAATTCTGGAGCTTTTCTCTGCCAACCACACATGTGACAAAGACTTCCCAGTCTTTGGTGAATCCCTTCAAGGCTATGCGCACCATCTTTAGGTTTGGGATGTTGTCGTCAACTGCATGCAACTCATCCTTCACCTGTTTGATCTAGGTGAGATAGGAGGCCACTGTTTCTCCTTTGGCCATCCCAATGCTATGGAGTTTGTCTCGTAAGGCCATCTTTGTGTTTTCATTCTTGGCCTCAAAGAGGCTTCTCAAAGTATCTCACATCTCCTTAGCAATATCCTTTACACCAAGGTGAGATCAAGTGGTCCTTTACTCCATCAAGGAGTAACCTTTGCACCTTGAACTCATTCAACTCATGAGTTTCCTTTTCCTTGGCATTTGTTGGTATTTCCACTGGAGTTTTTGCATTCACTAGGTACCATAACCTGTTCTCCATAAGAATGTCACCCATCCTTATCTTCCATTGAACAAAGTTGGAGACCCCCACCAACCTGTCCTCATATCTCAGACTGGAAGCCATTTTAAAAAAAAAATTCTCAAAGGTTAAAATTTTTTTTTTGCCAATAAGTTACCTGCTTTGCTCAAAAGCCACTTTTCTTATCTTGACGATTGCCTCTTAACCAACAACTTTGACTTTCTATTGCCACTGTAGCATCCACGCCTCGTTGACGATGGCTCCAACACTTGCAACATCCTCTCTTCACGTGCCTAGCTCCTCATTTGATTATCTATTAGCCTAGTCCTTTGCTGTAGTAGCAGCTGCTGGTATTTTCCACCATCGGTGACCATTACTATTCGTTGCCTATTGTTTCTCTTTTTCGTGCCTTGACGGCTTCACATGCCTGCGTCACTCTCTCGTCGGTGGTCAAATCTAGCCCGCGACTGTTTGTCTTGTCTCACACTTAAACGCGGAGCTTCTTTTCCATGGGATCGAATGCCTTACACACATAACTTCGCACGTCTGTGCCCACTGTTAGCCATCGCCTTTTGTTTTCAGCTAGTGGCTCAAACCTCTCGTGCTCGAGCAAAGCTCCTTCCCTGCTCCTTGCATCCGCTAGTCGCTGCATGGCTCTAAGAACTCCTTTATTTCTATATTTGTGATATGACTCTAAGGCTCCTTTTATAATCTCACACTCATGCAAATACCATGGACCCATACCATTGGCACTCCAATACTATGGGTCAACAAAACATTTACATGAGCTGTTATAAATTGACCTTAACAATACATGTCTAGAGATCATGTTGACTCCTTCTATGTTGCCAGACACCCCCAACATAGAAGTACCTGTCGAGCTACAAAAACTAACAAAAGTTTTAGGCTTTGAATGTTATACTACTTAGGTTTTATTTAAAAACAAAGTTTTGTGTTTATCCCAATTTTACAGGATTCTAACCCAGATTTGCATATTTTGTTTTTAATTACTAGGTTTTGTTTCCCTTTGGCTGGTCTTGGCCACTTACTACAGTTAACATAGTTACTAACAAAGCCTTAAAAGGTTTCTTGCCATATCGAAGATTAGGTTTGAAACGACCATTTGAGGTTAAGCTAGACTATGGCTTGTCGATGATATCTCTAGGTATTCCTACAGCTTGATATTTCCTCTGGGTATATATATATATATATATATATTGTGCTTAAATTTAAAATCGGGGTATATATCTTCTTGTTATCTATATATATATGTAGGTTTTGGGTTTTAATCTAAGTCACTTGACATGAGGACACGGAAATACGAGTGTTCAACATGAACATGGTGACCCCAGGAATCAGGACACGAAGGACACGTTATATATATATATATATATATATATATATATATATATATTAACAAAATATAGACATATAGATCCAATTTTTTTAGAAACTATAACATTTACAAATATTCAATAGAAATTAGAATCAATACACATTACAGATTCACAAAACACAATGAGAAACATAGATGGCAGCTCAAGATGTCGGAACCATATTTCTCATTAAGTTATCAAAATCAAAATGTATTACATAGTTGTCGGAATGCAACTAGCAAATAGTAAATACAAAAAGGGGTAGATCAAGATGTAAGAATCTCGCCTTTCAATAGTCCTCCTCCATGCTTGAATCAACAAACTCATCACTTCTCTCTTCTTTGTCCTCTTCCTCCTCCTGACGATTTGCATTTGCTGGTGTGGAGGATGATCCTCTAGAGGATCACCATCATCAAAAGTGACCAGTTCTAGCATTGGATCATTAAGATCCATGCTGGCTAGCTAATGCCAACTCAATATTGCTTTCCAAACCCATATCATCAGGAAAGACATACCACATCTTTGCCTTTCCCTTCACCCAGTCCCCCCTCTTCTTGTAAATAAGACGAAGGTTGGAGTGCACATAAACCATCGTCTATGCCCTAGACTGCTCAAGCCTGCTCTTCTTCAAACTATACAAGTTCCCGTATGTGCTCCAATTCCTCTCACAACAAAAGGGTGAAATAACTTGAGAGATGACCCTCAAGGCTAACTTCTGTATAATATGGCATGTTGCCCCATGAGTTTTCCACCAAACATAGGGTTTCTTAACCCTTTGTCTTTGAGCACCTCATCGCCTCCAAATCTCCCACTAGCAGTGAAAACTCTACAAAGCCTTCCTCCACCTCATCAATGAAGTCTCTATCTTGAAGTAATTGTCTAAATGCTATCTTCCTCTCTTGTGAAAGCTCTCCATCCATGTGAGGAGGGACTCAATGTGAGGGCGTCGATCCACCATTGAGCCAGTCATAACTGTAGAACTTGGGGTTCAATGAGTGGGCCAATTGAGCCAGTCATAAAGGTGTGCAATTCTTATCCCACCTGGAGATAAGAATATCTATGTGGTGGACCATAAGTTCTTTGCCGAAGTCTCATATTCAACACACTCATTCTCCATAACAATGGTCCTTGTTACTGGATGAACTAGCAGGGCTAGTATCCGATGAACAAATGCACGGAGAAAGTGGCCACTATCAATTTAGTCACTCCTCCAAACTACTTTGGAGTGTCGTAACCTTATGACAAAGAAAAGTATTGCTCCTGGATAACCATGTTAGTGACTATTGCCTTTAATCAATGAGATTCTATGAATGAAGAAGACATACTACTTAGATTTAGTGCTTGTAGATGCAAATGTAGATGATATCAAGTCAATGTGTTCAATCCAAAGAGATGCAAACTAGTGATAGATGGCATTCAATAACATTATAGCACATAAGAGATCATTCACCAATAACAAGAGATCATCAACCACTTAACCATATACCATTCAATATGTGTGTAATGATAGTAGTATATAACCAACCAATCACATTTCAATGGTAAATATGAGGACTAATGTAATTGTAGCAGCAATGGCAGTCCCCTTTTATGACAGTTAGAGTGATTCTTATGAAATCAAGGAAGATGTATGAGATAGGTTTTATGCAATTTAAGTACACCACACTACTTCCACGTCTTTACCACAAATGCATGACTGTCAACATCTATGCAATAAGAGTATGTTTTCAGATTGTATGTAAGCAAAAGATATGTAGTTTCAGACCTTGAAATCACCAATAATAGGACAACCAATAAGCAATAGCAAGTTTCAATTAATGATTGACTTTGGTTTGTTGTCTTTTGTGTGTTTATGTTGTAGGTAAAGGGCACTGTCAAAATTTGACAGCCATGCAATTTATTGCAGACTTTAGGCAGCAGGTGGAAGAGGGGCTGTAACAGCCCTTGCGTGACTGCCAAAAGAGAGGGTCGAGACCCTAGGAAGGGAGGTGAGGGAGGAGAGAGGAATAGGAGGATGGGAGAAGAAGGAAAGAAGACGAGGTCGTTAGGGCTTTTAGGGCAGATTTAGGACTGTTTTAGGGTAGTTTTTAGGGTTTTATAGCATTTTGTATTTTTAGGATTTTTTTAGGGCTCCTAAAATTTCGCCCTAGGGTTTTTAGGGACAAAAAGGGCAGGCCAAATTTATAGGAAGAAGGGCCAAACTTTTAGGGAGCCCAAAAATTTGAATTTTTTATTTTTATTTTTAGCGTTTTAGACATAAAATCACAGACCTAAATTTAACCTAATTTACCATGCAAAATGCAATAAGTACACATGAAAATACAAGAGTAATTTGATAAGAATGACAACTTAGGGTTTTCATGGATGATACCTTCCTTTCGGAGGTATTTCTCCTTGCCTACTAGATTAGGGCTTCTTGAAACAACATCTAGGGTTCGTTTCAAGAGCCTAAACTAGGGCAAAGTTGGATATCCAAGGCTAAACTTTGTAAAAACCTCCTCATAGGAGCATTTTTATTGTGCTAAGGGGATAGAAAGTAGATAAAAGGCCCTTTTCAAAGAGAATGCAACCCTAGGGCTACCATTCAATCATTCAAGAAGCAAATTTTACTTACGATTCACCAAGCAAGACTAAAATATGGAGTAGACTTACTTGAGCATGAGTTGTTCTAACCATTCTAGCATTCACAAAGCATGAGCTAGCAAAGAGAGCATCCAACTTCATCCATAAGAGCAAGAGAAAAATTCTCCAAGAGGTGCACATCACTCAAAGAGACCATCTATGGTAAAAAAGTAACATAATGAAGTTTTTGTCCCATAAGTTCTGATTTGAAATGAAGTGAGGAGAGCTTATTTATAGCCTCTCACATTCACTTATACAATATAACCAAGTCAACATGCCTTAAAATGTAAATTTGAAATTATAGGATGTCAACTTAAAATTATAACCTAAAATGATATAAAATAATCAAATTTGTGGGTGACTTGAGGCATTTTCCCCAGAGTTCACCAAAAACTGACTAAAATAGCTAAAAATAAGCAAATTACTTTGAATTCAATGCTAGAGTAAGCAAAGGGGGGGGGGGGGGGTCATGCCCCATCTAACCCCAACAATGCTGGTAATCCTTCAACCCCCCCCCCCCCCCAAAACAAGCAATACGACCTGGTGGAGATGATGACGTCATTAGTGGAAGAGGCCCAAGGAGAGAGGGTGCTCGTCTGTAGAGGGACCAGGAGGGTGCCTGAAGTGACCTGGAAGAGAGACAAAAGACTCACAACTGAAAGAAATGTCACCGGAGTAATGAAACAAGTGGGGGGGTCATGTGACAATGATCTGCCCATAGGAGCTCACGACACCAACTTCAGGGTTAAAAACCCCAACAAAGGGTAGTCAACAATGCCACTAAGCCATAATACTCCTAAAGACAAAACCAAAGGGTCTGGCCACAACCATCCCTAAGAAAATGTTGGATAACACCCCTCCTGGTCTGAAAAAATGACCCTCGCTCCCTGGAGACACATTTGAGGGTGCGCTGGTACTGGTACCATGTAATAGTTCTCATGAACTCAATCATGGAATCCCACCCCTCATAAATATATGCTAGGATGGGTTGGTCTGTTTCTGCAAACCGCAACAAAGAAATGATCGGATCCATGATCTTAATGGTAATATCTAGCCTCTCCCACCAACCATCCTCTAACACTGTGTCTTTTACATTTTTTGAAGCAATCTGATCCGTTTTTCTCCAAAAATACCAAAACTTGAAATAACCATGGCCCTAGAGCGGTTTTGACCTCCCTCAACCTCTTAAGCATGATGAATGAGGAAGTAAACCTAGTATCTGCAATCTTCAACAATGAAAGATGCGTGTACTATTTGTAGATTGTGAGGGCATTGGTGTGGTTTTGTACAAATTTATTAATATGGTGTGCATCAATAACAAGGTTGCCAATCCATGTCACATCTAAAGCAGTAGATTTCAGTGTTAAATTCAAAGAATGAACAATGCAAGGTGTCCAAAATACCTGTAAGAGCAATACAAGCAAGTATAAATGAGTCTAGACTCTACAACTAATAACTCAAATTTATAAAATGACCTTTCCTCTAGGGCCTAGATGAATCTTGTGCTAAATTCAAAGAATGAGAAAATTAGTAGTGCAAGGTGTCCAAAATTAAAGTACTTGTGGATATTTAGCTTCCATAATCATTCCAGTAGCCTTGCAAACAAGTGTATTGTCCGTGATGATTTGTACACAAGAATCAACACCTACTTCTTCAATGACTTTGATGAACAACTCACCTATATATTGTGCACCTTGTATTTCCCAAGAACATCCACTGCGCTTAAGAACACTGGTCCATTTTGGGAGAACACCATGAAATTGATGAGTGGATGGCGCGCTGCATTCATCTATCCATCAGAAACAATACTGACACCGGGCAAGGACCATGCTAATCTAATTGGCTCAAGAATTTTATCCAACTCCTCCTTTGCCTTAACTGACAATGCGGTTCTAAGCTTCTCTGAACCAGGAGGCATATAACTAGTTGGAGCTTGTTCAATTAGATTTCGACACTTCTTAATTACAATGGTGAACATGCAACATTGAATGAAATGAAGTTGAGGTAAAAAAATAATGCAATGGTAAGGTCCACCTCTTCTCACACCTCTTGTTGGAAAATCCTGTCCATTGTACCACTTGGAGTTGGCCTCTTTCTTGGATTTTCAACCTTTGAAAGAACTTGAAAAGTTAAAATGGAAGGAGCCTTAACGGCTTTTACAAAAGGAGAGTGTTTTTGTTATCTTCTTTGGTTCACAACTTCTTCTTGGTTCTGCTCTTTTTGGTTTTGCAATCTTGGTTGTTTCTTCTTCTCTTGGTTTCTTCTTCAAGTTTTCTTGCTTCTTGTCTTTTATAGATCTCTTCTTTGATCACCTAAAGCACAGCAAAGCTCATAGACCCGTCATTGTCAATCAAATCAAAGAAATAAATTGAAACTAGCTAACTTAATGCGAGTCCTAGACTTTGAAATTTGAGATCTATATGCAAGGAAGCAAACTAGTCTATATGCCAAATCAACTTCTAGATGCAAGCTTTGAACCCCCCCTTTTTTTAGATGAAATCTAAATATGAAATCTAATGCAACTTAACAATGAAACTAGATGCAAGCTAACAATGCCAACTACTTAAGATCTAAATGCAAAACTAGAAGACTAGATGCAAACTAGTAAATGAGTTAGAAATGCAAACTTTAAAGATGCTAACCAAATCTTAGATCTAACAAATAAGGGAAAGGGAAAGTGGATAGAAAGGAGAAGATCTAAGGCTAGAAGGAAAGTAGTAGAGAACAATGGGACATCAGCAAGAAGGACAGGGCTGAAAAGACAGAGATGGACAACAAACAAATAAAGGAAGGTGACTGAAAAATGGGGCAGTGAACAGTAAGGAAGAGGACTGAAAAAAGGGGCAGCAAACAGAGAAGAGGAGGACAAGCCAAACAAGGCAAGAAAGAAGAAGCCAAAGGGTAGATAAATGGAGTTTAGGGCCTCTTGTAGTAACTAGTAACCAAAAGAATGTTTTTATCTTGTGGATGGAACATAAGAGAGGGAGTTGCTCCCAGCTTTCTTTTTTGTAAAACAAGCCCTGTAGGTCTTGCAGTCACAAAATATTAAACTCAAAAATGGTTGTTTGAAGCTTGGGATAGAAGCAGCTGAGCTCGCACCCTTCTACAATTGGTGAAGCCTAATAACACACAAACACTCAATACGAGATCAAAAAATCATATGCTAGTATGCTAGGAAAATCAAATCCAGATCAACATTTCGTATTACTGACTACTCATGCCCATTAAGATATTAATCTACTTTGCATAAATAGCCAAATTGAGACAACAAATGGCTATTCTACTGTGCCAATAATGACCTTCTTGAGCTGGCAATTTAATTAAACACATACAAGTATTGAAAGAGAGGAGTTAGAGATAATACCATCTCAACCATGAAGAATTCACCACAATCAAAAGTCCATAGACCTCCAAAGTCGAATATCTTTATTAACAATTCCAAAGCAAATGCTGATACAATTTTCTCAGAGTAACTCTACCACGAAGATCCATCTTGAAAGAGGAGGCAATGCCTTCCTTTTATACAAAAAACTAACAAACCTACAACCCTAAATCAAATCGGCAATGAGGAGAGCCAATAGTAAAATTGAATTCCAATCAGATCCAAGTTAACTCATGGCTTGGAGTGCAAACTCCAACAACAACTTGAGCATGCATTGAAGTGGATGGGGAGGTGGCCTCCACCTTGGCAAGGCGCTCCCCACCCTTCTTTGGAACCATCAACCATCAAATACGGCAGCTACAAGTGTATACGCGTGATTCCAAACAAATCAGCGTGAGCCCTTTTGTGGGAGTTACGGCTTGGTTGAAGTAATTGATAACTCACCATTGGAAAGAGCCGAGCCATGTGATGGCCATAGATTAAGGAGAAGAGCCCACCAAACAGCTCAAGCTCCAATTAGCGTGAACTCCAATCAGCGATGAACTCCAATCAGTGATTGGCGTCGCCACTAACTTGAAGTATTGGGATGATATGACATATGGTTTAATACTATAGGGGCCACACTTCATACAAGACGTAACCCACCATACTTGCCAGCGTGAGCTTCAAAAACAGCGTGAATATTTATCCTCACGTGATTCTCTCCTCAATTCGTAAATATCATGATACTATCAATGTGAGCTCAATTACCATTCCATGTGATAAGACATAATTTAAATATATGATGGGGTCCACCCCACTCCTACTCATCAAATTCACACCACTCGTGCTAGCGTGACCACTCCCATTCATGTCATCCATTCCTTTAACTTAATACAAACTTCAAATTTAATCCAAAGTTTCAACTCATATCATGTGGAATAGAGTCGTAACTTAATATGGGACCCATGCCAAGCCATCCCCACCATTAATAAAATATTAATTTTGACTTCGATTTTGACTTTTTAAAATTTTTTGTACTTTATGCAATTTGCCCATTTTTAACATTAAAATGCCATCTTGATGCATTTTTAGCCAAATACTGCCTTACGGGGGTGCTCTGGCTGCCCGAGTAATGGTGAAAGTAGCCCCTGGGGTAAAGATGCTGCTCCGGGCTTGAAAATGAGCCCAACCACGCCAAAAACGGACTTCGGATCATTCATTTATTACATGTTGAAGTTTCTCATTTAAACCATTAAAAAATGGCTTAAAAACGGAGAAAACTATTTTTTCTCGAAATTAAACGAAACTTTAGGGGGACCTAGTACATGTTCATATGACTCAATCAGAATGTCTAGCATGACAAAAAACACTGACACGAAGGCTCTAATAACCTCCCAAGGCCGAAACATCAAGACAACTACCCTAGCTTTGGAGGAGCGAGTGAAAAACTCAGAAATTATTGGTCGTTTGTTCAACAGCCAATAATAACCAAGGGGATAAACACTCTGGGCTAGTCGGCTTGATGCCCAAGTCCGAGAAGCTGAGCCTTTTATAAAAATTCAAATGCTAGGACATTTTTTACAATTTCTAAAAGGGGGTATGAACATGTATTTTACAAAAACAAACAGTTCAATAAAAAACCGGCTAACTCTGGAACACACTGAACTTCTGAACTCTGGAGATGAGCATTCATCATGCTCAATAACTGGCGGCTCAATAGGAAGTTCAACTATTGTACAAAATAGTTGGTAACATACCCCTCTTGGCTTCGTTAGGAGTTGAGCCTAAACAGAGGAGTCAAGATCAAGTGAAGATCAAGTGACAGTATTTGACTCAAGACTTGCCCCCAAGGAGGCACCAAGCAACTTGAATATTTCTGGTGCATTAACCTCAGGTGCGTAAGAGGCATTAACAAGCATAAAACTTCTTATACATGCATTATGTCAAACACTCTGAATGTCTAGGGTTTTCATTAAAATTTGCTCATAAACTTTAAATCGAAAACCACAAATCCAAAGACACTTCTAAACCACTGAAGATGAAGCAAACACATTGTACACAGATGTTTTGGTCAAATGACCGGGCAAAACCCCAACTTGGGGGAAACCCTGAAGAAGAAAATTTAATTTAAGAAGAATACTATTTTTTTTTTCAATACATTGAATTTTTCCTTCAACCCTCAATGACAAAATTCCAAACATTAATTTCAGCAACACTCTACCTCGAAAACTGTGCCAACTAACAATTGTACGGTTGTCCACATGTAATGTTCCATTATTGATAAATAGGGAATTGACCGAGGACATTTAATATCAGGAACATATTAGAACAACTATTTAGTATTATTAAGTCATTAGTGTAATAAAGAGGGCCATCAAAGTTATTATCATAAAGCATGCAAGCCTTATTTCTTTAGTCTTAAGTCAACGAGCAATTAGAATTGCATGCATACAAAAAGTAATGTGTAAACCCTAAAAGTAACATGCAAACCCTAAAAGTACATGCTAAAGCTATATAAGAAGGGTCATTGAACCAAAAGGATTATCTATTATTATTATTGTTGATTTGGAGTATTTGAGCAGCAGCATAGTGTGCAGTAGCAGCAGTTGGGGTTGAAGACAACATCTTCAACTAACGAGGGTTCAATAGTGAAATATTTGCCGTAGTCTCCTTCAGGGTAGGCCATTTAGGTCCACCATCAGCTTTCACCTTAGTTGTCAGTATCTAGTGATCCAACATTCCCAGGAAGACTGTTTGCAGGTTCACGTGTGCAGCCAGGGATTTCGCTGGAAAACCCCAAAGTATTCGCTGGGTCTCTGAATCCCAATTCCTCTACCACATAACAACTTCATCTTCACCAGTAGGGTCACTCCACTGCATTGAGTGATTATCAGTCCTCAGAATGCTCATCTAGAGCAGTTATTAGCAGATCCGTGCAGTTGGGGGCGTGAGCACCAAACAGGAGGATCAATTCGCTAGCCAACTTAGAGGGGTCAAAAACTCTACATGCATCGGCCATTCTCTCCGACACAGGAAGATCTACATACCAACAAAATCTCAACTCCATCAGCCACCTCCTTCACCAAAAACGTCACCCTTAGCTGAGGACAGGGTTTCTTACTAGTGGGCGGTAAAACCAGGAAGGAAGCATCATTACCTCACCGATCCAACGTTGTATGCATGTATCTTATCTCTAGAGTATCTTCAGCTTGATTATCAGTGGTAAGTGTTACCTTCTTTCTGTAAGTATTTTCCCTAGTTTAGCTATAATTAGGGCCATTGGCTCGACACCTTGCATGCAAATTTTTATTTAGTATTCTTGCACATTTTTTAAAGTATAGGTAAGCCTTAGAATAGTGAAACAGTAGAATATCAGTATTTGGGATATTACGGTGGTATCATAGCATGATCCTTGCCAGCTGTGGGCACATAGCAATTGAATAAAAGTGCATGTTGATGCATGCTTGTACATGAAAATGCATGCTAGTGATGTTGGTGAAGTGTATGTCAGAACAAAGGTTTTGTTTTGCTAGCTTGTGAGAACATGAAGACAATGAGAAGGATCTTGACTGGAAATTTGCAGAGGTTAGCAACATTGCAACACTTGCCTCGATATTGGGAATATCTATCCTTGGGTGATGAGGTATATGCAGCATTGTCCTTTCAAGACTATTACACCATCATGTTCGGGAGCCAACCCAAGGACTTGGATCAAGATTTCCTTAAAAACATAGTTGGAGGAGTGGAGAAAGATGAGCCCGAAGTATAGGTTGATGGTGAGCTTGATTTGGACTATGGAGTTAACAGTACATGACGAGGATGTGCACGAGGAGATAGCATCAGACTCATCCTGTGAGTCTAGCGACACCAACCCATTTGATAGTCAGATTGTGGACAAGTTGTGTGATGAGTTGGAGTTGGTACACTCTTCATCACCTACAACAGGAGTCCAGATAGTTATGACAGGTGAGATACATGAGGTACAAGGAAATGAGCACAACAGTCGAGACAGTGGGCAGTTGTACAGGCAGGTTAGGGACAGTTTATACAGGCGTGAGATAGAGCTCCCAGATGATAGTCACCGAAATAAGATTGAACGTGATAAAGAAAGCATTCTAGCAATGAAAGAGAGGACCAAAATACTCCGGGACACCATATTACAGCGAAATGTTGAGCTTACAGCTCTTCTAGTTGTATGTACCGAGTCAGCAGTCAGGCTTTCTAGTATTGAAGAGTAGTTAGATTCCTTGATGGGGCAACATAAGAAACATACTATTGCATTTCAAAGCAGTCATCTTCAGGAGTACATAGACAAGGCTTGCAGTAACGAGGGTTCGGCAGTGAAATATCTACCTTTGTCTCCTTTAGGGTAGGCCATTCAGGTACACCATTAGCTTTCACCTTGTTTTTCTGTATCCAGTGATCTAGCATTCCTAGGAAGATTGTTTGCAGGTTCACGTGTGTAGCTGGGGATTTAGCTGAAAAACCCCAAAGTATTTGTTGGGTCTTTGAATCCCAGTTCCTCTTCCGCATTACAACTTCATCTTCACCAGTAGGGTCACTCTACTGTCGTGAGTGATTATCAATCCTCAGTTTGCTCATCCAGAGCAATTATCAGTAGATCCGTGCAGCTGGGGGTGTGAGCACCAATCAGGACGATCAATTCGCTAGCCAGCTTAGAGTGGTAAAAAACTATGCATGCACCAATCATTCTCTCTGGCACGGGAAGATCTACATCCCGACAAAATCTCAGCTCCATTAGGCACCCCCTTCACCACAAACGTCACCTTTAGTTGAGGAGAGGGTTTCTTGCTGCTGGCCGATAACAACAGGAAAGAAGCATCATTACCTCACCAGTCCAGCTCTGTATGCATGCATCTTATCTCTGGAGTATCTTCAACTTGATTATTAGTGGTAAGTGTTACGTTGTTTCTGTAAATCTTTGCCCTAGTTTAGCTATAATTTAGGGCCATTGGCTCGGCACCTTGCATGCAAATTTTTATTCAGTACTCTTGCACATTTTGAGAGTACAACTAAGCCCTAGAACAGTGAAACAGTAGAATATCAGTATTTGGGATATTGCACCACACCTGTTATATGTCACTGTACTTTTTTCCTCGAAATTCATGCTCTCACGTGTCTGCAATAAATGTTGTACAGTTGATACAGTATGCAGTTAATGCTGTTGTCGCTTTCTTAGTATTCGTGCCCACATGTGTGACTACAATTAATGCGTTGGTATTGTTGTACGGTTGATATAGTATGCAGTTAATGCTGTTGTCACTTTCTTGGGTTTCGTGCTCACACGTGTGACTATGATTAATGCGTTGTTATTGTTGTATGGTCTCTGCACGCTGTCTAGGGAACCGTGCTACTGTCCTTCTCTTGGAATTCATGCCACCTTTGGTAGGGTATCTCTTCTTTCTCCTACACTTTTCTTCTTTCTCTTTGATGGTGAGTGTCATATCTTTGTCCCTTTCCTTATTATTTTATACTTTAAATTTCTAACTACCCTAATTTAGGGTTGAGAATTAATTACCAAATCAAGGGTCATCATTAAAACTCACTTTTAATAATTAAGTACATTAATTATTAAATACATTACTTAAAGTGACCCACTTTATAATGTACAAAACAACATTACTTTATCTATATAAAAAGCGATTTTTTACATAAATATACAAAGGACAAAGCCTTAAGTCCTTCTCATCACACCCACACCGAAAATATGAGTAAGGATCTTCAGATTAATCATCTTCCAACATAGAAGTGGTTCTCACAGCGAAATGTGGGCTAGATGGAGTCGTGGGGTTGTGTTCAACACTGCACCAACAGGGATGTAGCTTAATGGGGTCCCATGGTCACTTTCTAGTTGTTCTCGCTTCACTTAAAGATTTTTCCCACGACTTGGCAATATCGAAAAAGCGTCGGATTTTTGCTTGCAGATTAATCGTAATATGAGACTAATTACTAGTCACTCTAATGCCTTTTTGATTGTCCCACTGTTCTAGCCAAAGGCCTGCAGTGTTCACAAGAGCATACGAGGACTGTTGCCCACCTATTTCGACTAGGTGGCAACTTCATGTACATGAAGATGTACATAATTGTACAAGTTGTACCTTGGAAAAGTCTGAGGATTTTTTCACTTCTGCAGGGCAATTGCCCCTTTGTAAAACGAAATGTCCGCTCCCATGCGTGGGAAAATTAATGTAATTATACGTGCTAGTGTGGGTCATATGATATGGACGCCACACCATGGAACTGGTTGTTAGGGAAGTCCCCTCATCGAGTGTTTTTTCCCCTTCCAATTGATCTTGTTCTTTAACGATTTTTATTGGTTAGGTTTTTAACTCAAAATCCTCCAAAGTGGTGACGGGCGTTCTAACAGTCAAGTCCATGGGGTGGCTAAGGTTTCAAAATGTTATTCATGACTATGCTAGACATTTGTATAGAGTCTTGCGGAGTTTCGTTATGTTGTATTTTTATTAATTTTTTCTAGTTAATTAATTTCACCCCTTGGTGGTTAATTAACTAAGTTTTGATGTAATAATGTAATTGCTCAAGCACTGGCATTTTGTAATAAGGGCTATGAATGCAAGGTAAATTGCTATGAAACCCCCTAAGCCACTGCTTCGAGTCCCATATCATTCAGACAAGAGGTTGAAGAGATAGACCATTTTTGGCTAAGCAAGGTCTATTTTTCCTAGGGAATTAATTAATTTCCCTAAGTCAAAAATTCATATTATTTGATTTTGAAGGAAAAAATCAAATAATGCCATGGTAATTTTGTTTGGGGGTTGCTAAGCCTAGGAAAATTTACTTCAAATTTTTCCACCCCCCCATGGCCAAGATATGATTTTTCCAAGTTTATTTTTAATTTTTCCTAAGTCAAAATTGGAAAAATTTAAAAATTAAATCTAAGGTGAAATATATATTTAGCCTAAGTCTAAAGGTTAGATATTTACCTTGGAGCAAAGAGATAATGTCAAAGCCAAGTTTAGAAGGCAAAAAGAGGAGGCGCTAACCTTAGAGGAGCCAAAATGTGGGTTAAAACCCTTGCTAAAGTGGGGCGCTAATGTAAAAAGGAGGGCGTCTAGCCATTTAATGGTTCATTTCAAGTAAAAAACCCCATTTTAGTGGAGCGCTAGTGTGGAGAACTCCTCTAAAGATGGCGCCTAGCTTGGGTGGGCCCACATCTAAACCACAAAAGCAATCTAAAGGAGGAGCGCTTGGTCAAAACCTTAGATCCAAGGGTGTAGATTGGTTAAGCCATGGATCAAGCACCCAAGCCATGGATTAAGAAGATGCCTAAGCTATTTGATTGGTTGAGAGGGGTGCAAAGTCAATATACCTAGATCTAGTGGTGGAGATCTAATCTAGATCTAGATCTAATCTTGGCCATTGATCTTTAAGGGGTTGGGGTTGCTCCTCAACTATATAATGGGGGTCTCACTCCCTCATTTGACAACATCTCTCATGCTATTGTTATGCTGCTGAAATCTTTCCCTATTCTCCTTTCATATTCTCTCAAGCATTTGGCCCAAGCCTCTTGCTATTGTTGTATTGAATCTTGCCCTAGTTGAGCTATAATAGAAGAAAGCTTTGGAGGCAAATTGTTGGTGTGGATCTCTCATTTCATGCTTGGATTAGTGAGGTAACCTTGTGGATTTATCAATTATTGTTGCATTTGTTTAGCTTGGAAGCTCTCCACAAAGTATTTTGTGGAGAGACTTGTAGGTAGAAGTATTTCTATCTTCATTTGTGAGTAGATTGGTAAGATTCTACAAAGTATTTTGTAGGATTTATTTTTGTGCTCATCTCTTTGCTTACTTGTTGCAGCTCTAATAGATTTGTTTTGCAGGGATCTAAAGCTAAGAAGGGCTCCTCCAAGGGTTTCTTTCTTCAAATTTGCATTTCGTCCATATTTCTTTCTCTCTCTTAAAACTGAGTTTTATTCATTGTATAGTGAATAAAACCCTTGTTTTAGGGCTTTCTTCCATTATAGATTAGTATAGGATTATAAATCTGCTGTTAATACATCATTTAGATGCTTAAAAGTTCATTTTCTGAATGCTAAAACTTCATTTTTTTCAAAAATTTCATGTTCAGATTTTTAAAGAAAATTTCTGGGTTTTACACTAATCTGTGCTAACTTTCTGTTTTAGTTTTCTGCAGTAATTTCCAGCAAGTAAAGTTGCTAGTTTTTTGCAGGTTTGTGCACAGAAGAGGGGGTTATGCTGCCAAAAATCGCCTAGAAAAAACCCAGAAAAGTTTTGGTCCAAAAGAGGCCCAAAAACATCAATCTTTCCTCTCTCTTCTATAAGATTGTAAACCCCAAAAGAGAAGTTCTCTTTGGGGTATTCTCTAAAGCTTTAAAAGCTGCTGTAAATCTGTATATGAGTAGTGTAGAGATAGCCTAGGTTTATTTCATTGCAAGTTTTATTTCTGTTTACCCACCTTCCCTTAAGGGATTGAAGTGAGGTTAGTTTAGTCATTTTTATTTCTGTTTACCCACCAATCTCTGTTACAGACCACCATCTCTGTTACAGAGATTGTTGTGCGGTTAGGCATTGCTTTAGCTAATTACATTTTCCTTTCAAGTTTCTGTATTTTTATTTCTGTCAAAAAAGTAACCATACAACCCACTGATCTGGTGTATCCTCTTCCCACTTGTCATCTCCCTTTAGGGACTTCAAGTTGGGTATGAAAAGCAGGAGAAGTGGGGGCTTAGTTTAATTAAAACAACTTTCTTTTTTCTGCTACAAACCTTCACATTTTGCTTTTCAGTCCAAGATCAAGTACCAGCATCTCCCATAAGGGATACCGCTTGGTTGATCTTGTTGACAATATAAAATTAACCTTGCATGCTAAACACCAAGATTAAAATTTACCCCTAAAATTTACCAACAACAACTTCACTACCCTCTGTTCCTCTACTCGGTTATCACCCTTCGGGGTACTCATGAGATACGACAGGGGATAGTGGAGTTTTAGTTTAATAGGCATCCATCTTGTTAATTTTTCCGGTTGATTAAAAACAGTGACCTCGGAAGCTAGAAGGGGTAGTAGACCGTGGGGGGTCTCTAGGCGTTTTACGTCCTCCTTGTTGAGCACCGTGGCATTGGGGTTTGACCTGGGAGCTACGAGTGGGCTTTGCTCCTACTTTGTTGAGCGCACCAGCATTCCCTCTTTGACTTGAGAAATACTAGATTGGGGTAGTCACACCACCGGTTCGAAAACTAAACTTCAAGAGGAAAAACCTTAATAAAATCTACCTAAAATAAACCAAGAGACATTGCAAAACTGGTTCTATAACATTTTCACTCCATTATTGCACTTGTTTCCTTTCAGTTGTTGTTGCACTTGCAAAGCAAACTTAATAATTTTTTAACTTGTGAATATTAATCAACTGGTTTACTTTTTCTGCTATTTATCTGAGCATTGTCAGCATCAAGCTTATTCATAATTCTTGCTCAACTGTTTAATATTGTCCATATTGCTCAACTGTGATTATATTATCTTTCATTTATCATTGTTCATAAATCTTGCATAACTGTGTATATTGCTCATAGTTTGTTTGTCATCTCATTGTTAGATAACTTAAACTGTGGGATAATTAACTTAGATTGCATCCATTGAAAGTTGCATTCTCTGACTCCATTATTTAGGCACTGGTTATATTAAAAGGATTGACTGTCATTGAAATATTGCATCTTGCATTGGTTTGATTGTCATCTCTCGAAACCTTAGCCTCACACCTTAATAAGATCCCTTTAATTTGTAATTAATTAATAAATCTGGAACTTAGTCTTCTGTAGGGACTTCCCCCTTTGGCTCTGTTGGGATCTTGCCTAAACGGAGGAGTTGTGGACTGTGGTGACAGTGGTCCCTAGCTCTCGCTTGCCCCCAAGGACACACATAGCAGGTTGTGACTTTCCTATCTCTTAAAGTGTGAATTAGGCGGCAACAGGGACTAAAGCCTTGTTAAATTTTAAATTTTTTATATCAAACAGGTGTTTTATTAAAAATCATAGTACTAATACTCTCGTTTCCCTTTTCAGGTACTTCGGGAACACAAACGAATTTGTTGATTTAAAAAGCAGGAAGAATAAACATGAAAACGAAAATTTAACGAAGAAAATGAAAACAACTACTCTAAAAGAGATCAAACCACGAAAAAGGCAACGACACAACTTCTCCCCTTGGGGGATGGGGCATGGGCGCTTGGTTTCCCACTCTCTTGAGTTTGTTACAATAATTATTACAATGAAAGAATACTTTTCTCCTTTGTCGAATATAAAGCACAACTTCACAAAATTTAAGGCTTTAAAGTTGCCCAAAGAAGAGGCAAAGAGAAGGGTGGCTCCCAGATGGCTTAAATCTTTGAAATTTCGCCAAAGTGCCTCTTCTCCTGTTCATCAATTGTTGCAAAACAACCAACAAATGTAACACTAAGATGCCAAATAAACCTTTAAAAGAAAAACAAACACTAGCTTTAAGTACCGAAAGATAGACTTTTATGAATTTGAAAGGTAGATGCAAAAGATAGATCTATAATGAAATATTTGAGCTCTAAGTACTTAGATCTTATGTTTAAGTCTTATACTAGAAAAGCAAATTTTAGATCTGATTTCTAACCTGGAAATACTTTACAACTAGTATAAGAAAGGTAACCAAGAATATAGTGTATAGAAAGAGAGAAGGTAGAAAGAAAGCTCATATCCCAGAAACTTGGGCAATGGATTCCTCTGGTGGAGAGTGGAGGGATTGAGATCTTCTTCAAAGAAACATAAAAGTGTGATGGAATCAAACAAGAACCAACGCTCCTTTATGAAGGATATCCTTGCACAACTTGAACAAAAACTACACCAAGAGATTTATATCTGGTATTATCTATGCAAGAAATTGGAAAAACATGCATACGAACAAGTAAAGTATACACCTTCAAGATTTCTTTGCATAAAGAAATAAGAGAAATAAATAAGTAACAACTTACTTAATTTTTTCTACTGATTATCATTAATCCTTTCAAGGCTAGTTATAACATCAAGTAAAGTAGCAAGAAGCTGATACAGTTTTACCTCATAAAGCACAAAGATCACCACACACTGATGCACTCCAAAGCCTTTTATTTTCATGCAAAGATTCAACAAAAGATACAAAGAGTACACGAGCAGAGTTTCCACAATTCTCACGTCAAATGAGGTGAACTTGCTCTGTTTAAATAGCAAAAAACCAAGCATGAGGGGGGGGGGGCAAACTTGATAAAGGAGATACGCTGTGATTGCTTGGAATGAGATGGGAAATGAGGGTTGTCTAATAGAAAAACAACACATGGCGAAAACACCAACTCCTAAAACTTGATCTTTTTCCTTAAAGGATGCGCCCCATCTTGGAAAATGCGCCCAACTTGGAGAGATGCACCCCAATGTGGACAAGGAAAAAGCCATCGCTTTGTTTTGGTGGAAATAACATGCCTTGACCTTCCAAAATCCTTAGGATACTTGCTGCTTTATTTTGCCAACTCACAAAAATTGATTTCGGCATGTTTCCATGTTTTTATGAGTTGTCGAATTTTTTAATTTATCCAATTATTTTGGTCCTTTTTGGGTTTCTCGAGTAATAATTAGTTTTGGAGATAATTAATTACTCAAAAACTTAGGAAGGGGTTTAATGGGTGCTCTGAGTTAGAAAACGAGCATGCTTGTTGCCACTCCTGACCGACGTGCGTGTGTTAAAGCCCAAAAGTAGGCACACCGGTCTGATGGCAACTGCGAAAAGAGCAGCCACAGTCACCACACTTCTCTCTTCCTTGCTTCAGGTTGGTTCTTCTCCCACTCAAGGAGGGATTCTCTAAGGTTATGTTCACTAAGGAAGATGCAATAACAGACACGGTGAAACGAAGAGGCTTCCTTAGAGAAACAGTTGTTGTATAGATGTAATTTGAATGAGTGATGGGAAAGAGGGAAAGATCAATCCTTAGAAATAGACCAGTGCCAGTACATCAAAGGAGAAATGGAGTCAAAAGGAGAACTCATGAGGGCCTTGTGTCATGTGTGACTAAGGGGGAGAGCGCATGATTGAGCCAACCCTGATTAGTCCATGGTGCAGCTACTAGATTTACTTCTTGCTAATTGCAGAAGATGTGCTATGCAAACAAAAGATCAATATTACACAATCAAACTAGATTAAATGGAAAGATCAATGCCCGTGTATGCACGCTTACAAAGGGAAAAGGCTAGCAACTGCTAAGGATTTTCTCCTTCCAATAAGATGATAGCATCTGTTTTATGGTCTCCGACACAAACATAGAAAAGAAAAATAGATTCTAGAAACAATCACCCATTCATTGAAGCTCCAGAAGTTGACACCACACATCAAAGACAGTGCTCAACTAAACATAAAAAAAACACTTGTAGATTATTTTCTATTAAACTTTGGGGAAAGAGTCATCCCATTTTTTCCATCTTTACAATGAAGGAGGAATGGTCCTTTCATAGACACATAAACCTCTCATACCTTTTTCTAAAAAGAGAAAGTAATAATAATAAAAATAGAAACAAAGTGTGATCCTAGATCCACTTTTTCCTCCACTAAAGTTTAAGAAAACTTTATTACATCACAAACTTGACAAGAGTGGTTAAAACTAGAGGGCGGGGATGGCGTCCTCATGGGCGAGTATGTGAAAAGGCTTCTTTTGTATGCAGATGACCTTATTTTGATTGCTAAGTTTGCTCTTGGCTTGCAAGAGCACTTGATTTCCCTTGAGCACTTTTGTAGAGCAGTGGGGATGCAAGTAAATACTAGCAAGACGAAAGTGGTAGTTTTTTCTAGCAAAAGAAAACATAGACAACATAAGTTCTACTTTGAAGACAATATCCTTGAAGTAGTGGAAGATTACAAGTACCTCGGAATCGACTTCAACAAAAGTTTGAGTTGGGAAGGCTGCAGGGAAAAAAGAACTCTGAGAGGTTGGAAAACGTTTTATGCTTTCCAAATTAGGTGCAGAGAGGCAGAGTTATGGGACTGAAAAACTATGCAAACCCTTTTTGGGCTCTTGGTGATCCCGGTTGTTCTCTATGGTTGTGAAGTTTGGGCCAGTAGTATCTTTGACTTAGAGTGGAAGCAAATAGAAAAGATTCAAAAACACATGATTACAAGCAAGTTCAAAATTAAGAGTTCAGTGCCATACGAAATCATGCTAAGTGAAATGGGGGTGGCTTCTATTGAAGCAATCGCTATGGTGAGACTCATAAGATATCTAAAAAGAGTTGAGCAAATGGAAGAAGGTAGATGGCCTAAGATTGTCTTCAATGACATATTGTGCAAAAGAAAGAAAACTTGGATGCGGCAAAAAATTAAATGGCTTAGCAAGTGGGATATGTGCTTGAGCACGTGTCCTATGAATAGTAAGGAAATAAAAGCTTTTGTTATCAATAAGTTACACAAACGAACTTGGGATAAAGAGCTAGAGAGAAAGAGAAAGTATTATATTGAAGAGTTTAACCCTACCTACAATCAGCATTAAAAGGCATACATAGGGGCCAATATACCTTGGAAAGCCAAAATTCTCATTGCTCAATTGAGAACTAATTCCCATCAACTTCGTTGTGAGACCGGGCGCTGGAAAAGGCCAAAAGAAGCTTGGGCAGAAAGAGTGTGTATTTTTTGCACTGTTGGTAAGGTGGAGACAAAAAAACACTTCATTTCAAAGTGTGAAGCCTTTAAGGACAATAGGGACAGGTACGCAAATGTCTTGGCAGATAGATCTTGGGATGATTTATTTAACGAGGGGACTGTGGAAAAATTGGGGGCGCTCATCATCAAGTTGAACAAACAAAGGATTGAATTGCAGAAAACAACGTGCGAGTTGGTTTGTCCCATAGGCTATTCTTAGCCTCGCGGACGTTAAAATATTTCCTTCCTTCCTTCCTAAAGGGACTATTCATGACTATCAAAGCATTCTTAAAACACTAAAGCGGGCTTGTCTTTGATTAGATGATAAAAAGCCAAAACGCCCATATTGAGAATCGATTTTTCTTGAGGTGGAACTTCGATCAAACACTTGTCATTCTTATTTTCCACACAATCGCTAATTGGCCACGATTCATGGTTTTAACAAATCGTGTCTCAAACAATTAGTTCACCCCAAATCGTAATCGACTGCCCAATAATGAAGCGAAACTCCACAACTCGGCTGTCATCACGAGCTGATCCAGAATTTAAAGTATGTGTGATTGGCGTTTTGCATGCTGAGCCGATGGAGATATCCATTCGATTGGCAACCACTGTAAGTCACACGGGTTCAAACAACTACATGATAAAAAACCACCCCAATTAAGAATCAAAACATCTAAAGTTGGCTTCATGCAATCGACGGGTAAAGAAAACGTGGGTCATTCGGGTGAGTTGGCCCTGGTGCAAACTCCACATAGCACTTTCAGCAACCCGAGAGGCATTAGAAACTCAACCAATCACGTCTGGAGATGTCGCCATTTTAACCACCGAATTGAAACTCGGGCTTGGTATTGCATGCAAGGGCACGCCAGTCTCTAGACTAGTCGCCATTTCTATATCTTGAAATCTACGTCGATTGTCAAATCGACGGACCAGCAATTGGATCTTTGAAAACTTTGAGTTGCTATTTGTCGTGGATGGATTCCACAATGTCATCCCCTGTCCATGAAATCGCTGCAAGGAGAGGATTGTCGAGTTGCTGATCAAGGCACACCAGCATCTGCAGATACGGATCGGAATAGCTTCGACTGTGTGTAATTTAGATGAAAACTTATGCTGGATGCATCTTTGAAACTAGGAACTCGTCTGCATAGAGATTGGGGTCCAGTTTTTGAAATTTACAGGAGTACACTGGGAATGATCCAATTGGCTCCAACCGTGATCTGCATCGCTAACCATTAGATCCCTCTTTTGTTCACAGCTGCCCAAAATTGAAAAGAAACCACAATTGCGACTTGCTTGTCAAGGAACATGTGTTCAACAGTCAATAAAAAGCATGTATTGCTCCACGTGAAGATACCCTTAGCCATTGACAACAAGAAAATCGTAGAACCTTTACTTTGTAATTCGCCGAGCCCCCAGGAGAATTGTTGGAAATCATTTTTAACTCTGCAGGCTTGCAAGTCATCGCTAAACAAAGCGGTAACTCTCCACATCATCTCGAGGCCATCTTCATATGGTGCGTTGGTTGCTTCAATCATTACAGTTCCGAGTAAATCCATAGAAAAAGACACGTGCCGTCTTTGCAAATTTTGTCGAGGATGGCGTGCCTTGATGTGCCTTTACATAGTGGACGGGCCTCCATAATTATACGTTTTGGCAAATGCAGGAAAAACATACCCAAAGGTGTCCGCTGAGGAAGGATGGCATGGAATCTTCCACTTTCGCCTTTCTTCAATTTGCATGCTTCCAACACCCTTATTTGCATCTTTCAAATATCATGAAGAACAAAGGCATGCAAATCTGCTGTAATAATCTGAAGATGACGGTTTTAGACTGTTTTTAAAAAAGTCTCTCTTTATGCCTCCTTTGCTGGCACACTAACTGCTGTAATAAAAATGCTCCAGATTGAAAATAAAATCTGCTGATGTGCATGGGGTGTAAAAACCCTAGAAGGGAGTTCCCAGCCATTAAAAAATGTGGACACCTATGTCATGGAAAGGGGGTAACAACGCCCATGGTCAATTCTTCCTCCTAACCACCTTTTAAGGCCTTAGAGAAATTTTACAATTAACTTGTTAAAAATAAGCCTGAAAAAAACGGAAAAAATATATTTTTTTCCCGGAAATTAAATAAAACCTATGGGGGACTTAGTACATGTTCATATGACTCAAAAACAATGACTGGCATGGTAATATACATTGACACTTAGGTTTTAATGACCTCCCAAGGCCTAACCACCAGGACAATTATTCCAGCTTTGGAGGCTTGAGTGAAAAACTCAAAAATTATAAATCGTTAAAAAAACGATATATAATTAACAAGGAAAAAACACCTTGGAATAGTGTATTAATGACCAAGTCCTAGGAAACCAAACTTTTTACGTAAATTCATCATGCTATGTCATTTTATTACAATTTCCGGTGGTGTATGAACATGTGAAAAAAGGGGTGGCCTAGGAAGTCCTGAAAGGACTTCTAAACTCGAAATTTGAACAAGTAATTGTTCATCTTTGGCAGCTCACTTGAAAGTCCAACTGAGTGCAACCTAGTTGGTAACATGAGGAAGAGGAGTGGAGACACTAGATGGGGCATTTCTCCCTTTCCTTTGCCCTTTAGATGCTACCCTAGTTGATTGAGACATTCTTCTTCTTGATCGACGGTGAGCTTGAATCCTCCCAATGAAATCCACCCTCAAAGGCACTTGGAAACCCTTGCAAATCCTTCAAATCCTCTTCACCTGCGAAAATAATCACTCTCACACCTCTCTCTTCGATTGCAAATGACCAAATGAATGAGAAAAGTCGGGTTTTAACCCCTCGCGGGCCTCATTTGCACCTTTTTTGTGTCTTAGAATCGGGACACGACCTACACAGTATGAGACACGATGCAAACCCGTGCCTGCCAGGTGTTTTGGTTGTGTCCTAAATTAGGACACGATCAAAACACATGTCGGGCACGTGTTTGCATCGTGTTCGTGTCCAGTATGCTGACACAAGACACGGATGGGGTTTTGGACATGTCCAGTTTCCTAGGTTTTAATTAATTTCTAGATAATACAAGAGTTTGCTTGTTTCATGAATACAAGGTTCTGTAGATATTCGACTTCAAGATGGTATATGGAAGTTATTTGTTTCTAAGATTTAAAGTTCTATGGTTTTCGGTTATGTCAATTTCTTTAAGATAACAGAATTTTTCTGTTTATACTATGCTATATTCTAATTGGTTTCAATTTATTCAAAAAGTGTGTGAATAAAATTCATATTTTAATCCAGATTCTCTTATTAATAGCATCTTAGCTAATGCCTATGAAATAAACAAAAGAGTTGTTTCCTTCTCTGCATAATTTAAATGAATACGAGAGCTTTCGATTTAACGTTTTAACTCATCATGCACAGAAAGAAATCCACAGTTTCTAGGATTTATGAAACTAATATATGTATGGTTTTGAGTTCTGGCTCTAAGCAATCTTTCCTCTAATGATTTTTATCTCAATTACATAATGTAACTAATCAAGTATTTTAGCAGTCAAAAATCAACTCTATAGCAAAAACAAAACTATAAAATTAATTATTTGTTTCATAAAAACTTATAATAAAAAATTAAATAAACATGTAGGGAAATAACTTATCTATTCCCAGAATTTAACATGGTCAAGGAAAACTGACTTGGGCACGTCCACAATCCTCCCTACCACAGGCTACTTGAGACACTTAACCTCTCTGTCTCAAAAGCCACCCTCGAGCTAGACTATTATACTACCAGGGTGACGTAAGATGTAGGTTTTCCTTAGTTTTTTCCTCAGAATGCATTTTTCTCAATGGATTCGAACTAGTTCTAACAAACAAGGTACACTCTTAATACCTGCCAGACCTAACGCGTACAGTGTTCATGGCAGTGTGCATAGGGAGTTTTGTACTCTTGTTTTACACCTGTTTAAGGTATAGTCTTTTTACCAATCTAAAGGACTGAGTCAGACACTCACATTTTCTGCAACATACAACACTCTAAGGTGCTCTTTAGTATAACCATAGAGAGTCCTGTTCATGTTTTCAGTCAGATTGAACTTGGAACAGATTTCTACTGGCATCTGGTAATGCTTACTTCTCTTTCAAATCAGTTTGCAGTTAATCTCTTCAAGAATCATTACCAACCCATTGCCAACCCCCTTGCCTTCTCTCCTTCCATCCTTATTTGAGTAACAGGAAAAAATGAGTCCTAGTTCGATTCAAACAAGTCCCTAAAAGATAGGAAGACACTACTCGCTAGATTTTAGGAGCATAACTATGTTTAATTTTAGAAAGAGATTTTGACCACTTCTTCACCTTAAGGGAGAGGATGAATCTGGTTAACACTTGGATAATCTAGAACCTTCACTACCTTTCCCACTTGTGGTATCATGGTGTGTCACTACTTCGGTCCTGCTCAGTCAGCCTTGGATACCTCTATTAAAATATATTTAAAAATATTTACAATACAATGTTTCATGGTGTGTTAATTCTATTGTCATGTAAATGTTTAAATTAAAATAATTAACAACTAATATAAAAATAATATTTATTTCAAGGGGTAATATCTTGGGGTATTACATTGATAGAGGGAGATCTGCTGGAAAGAGAAGGATGAAAATTCTCTCCAACCAGCACGAATCACATATATGGGTAGTACAAATAAGTAATTGATGTGATAGAATTTCGAAGTACAGACTCTCAACTTGGCTCAACTGCTTCAGACTCAGACTCAATACATGACTAAATCTGTCTCCAATATTGTTTGACAATGCTATGAAGATGCACTAACGAAAGAGAAGGCTATTCTGCCTAAATGATGAATATATGAAATTCGATCTCTCTCGCTCTCTATACACTTTTTATTGTGAATCTATATATTGTATACTGAGGGGTTCCACTATCTGTAAGTGATGCCAGGTACTCCTTTTACATTAAGCCTGGTTTTGTTTGCTAACCACCTAACCAAGATGGCTTCCTTAGCAAGCCAACTGTTCAAGCTGGCTTTTTTAATGGTTGTAAGGAGTTCTAATGACAATGTTAATTACTTTTACTCCTTTTCAAGGTCAAATTGGCTATCCTTCCTGGCCTCTAATGAAGGCTACATATCTACTTGCAGTGTTAGGTTGTCAGTAACGTATATGGAATACTCTCTGTGAATTCAAATGAGGACAACTTATTGCAATGTTCCAGAGACAGCTGTAGCATCTACCATATGGGACTGTCTCCACCTCCCACAATATTAATTAAGATTTGGCCTGCAATGATGACAAACTGAAGATTACATAGACAAACTGAATTATCTACAATTATGATTCATCTTAACAATTGAAATTGGTTAATTATACGATAACTTTATTATTGACTCTGACTGTCATGTGGCTTTAACAAGCCCTGGTTATCTCAGAATCAGATAGTGATCAGGTCCATAACTTTAGTTATACTAATGCCATATCCTGAAGTGATCTGATGCCAGAGAGTGCTGTACATGCTTAAACATTATGCTGTGTTGATTCTTAACATGATCAGCAAATAAGAGGTAAAGTAACTAACTCCGGTGTACTAGTAAAAGGCTGTTGCCATGATTTATCTTCCAAACTGTTCTCATTCACAGTCCTTTCCCAACCCTAATCGTTGCAGTTGTGGCATCCATTAAGAAAAGTTGCAATTATGGCATAAACCATACCAGCAGGAAGCACTATTAGAAAATTAGTGTGAAATAGTTCTTGATAGAATTGCTTAAATATCCCATGTTGCTCAACAAAATCAGAAACTATAGAAAGTATGACTATATATCTTACTGGTTAACCTGCACACCTAAAATTGTATTTGTTCCAAATTCAAGTTTTAGGATGTGTAGAGTATGGCCTGATGAGAATGCTAATATTAGTATTTGTTGGAGAAAAGAAGCTGGAGGTTTCCTATGCTCAGGTTGTAGTGATAAAATTTAACATACATCATCAAGCATATATAAGATATTTCACATGTTGCATCAATAGGAATTGGAATAGTCTGGATAACTCATTTTGAAGACATTGGTTCTTGTCTCTAAGATTCTGTTTCAAATTATTATATTTTTGAACTATTTCAGTTTTTAATTTATAACAACTATTTTCTTTAGGAACAGGGACTAATTAAACAGCAACCACATGCTTTCTTGAAGTTTATTTGTGTTGTTTGGTTCATTATATGTCAGGTAATCCTGAGAAGACAAAGCACTTATCTGCATTGGAAGGTGCCAATGAAAGGCTTCAACTGGTGAAAGCAAATTTACTTGATGGGGGAAGTTTTGATGCAGCTGTGGATGGCTGTGAAGGTGTTTTTCACACTGCATCACCTTTCTACATTGGTGTCAATGATCCCCAGGTATGACTGCTTTAAAACATTCTTGATAATAGAAGTGCATGTGATGTCATGTAATGACAGCAATGGTGATACATTTTCTTCTAAATTTTATCGTTTACTAAAACTTACTGATCCATTTATCCTTAATGTTTCATTATTCTTGAGTGCCATTTACATTTGGCCAGATGGAAAGACTCCTAGTCTTTAGTTGCCAACAAAAATTTAAGGTTGCATGGGCTCTGTATTGAAGAAAGCTGAGAAATTTAACTCAGATTGAATTGTCTATAAATTTAACAGCCTAGTTGAGTTGCACCATCTTGACTTATCAAAAACATTAAAAGGAATTGAGGATGATTGGAATGCACTGTTTGAGTAAAAGGTGTTGAATGCCAAGGTCTCTTTGTTTAATAATTGTTAGGCTCAAAATGGCCAGTGGTGTGGCTATGTCAAGTCATTTAAACATGTTGAGGTCCCTATTCAAGCTATTAGCAAAGGTGGGTGTAAAGGTTGAAGTCTTGAAGAAGAAGAGATGCTAAAGTATATTATTAAATACATTGCCTTGAAATTATTGCAATGTGGAATTTGCACTCAGTGAATTGCCTTTGCAATACTTAGAGATCATCATACCAGCTCTTGTTGTAGAAAAAAAAACAATTGAGCGAAGAGGAAAATTCTCAAGAAAAAACCCTTCTTGCTAAAAACAAAGCAAGCAAGAAAGTATGTAAAGGCAAGGCCAACAATATGAAGGAAGCATTACATTGCTATTATTGTGAAAAGCTAGGCCACATGGCTTGGAATTATGATGTTTTAGCAAACGATCTTCTCAAAGGAAAGGTTAAATAAAAGGATAACGAAACATGCGATATTGTCATTGATAATAATGCGGACGAGAAGGATGAGGGTGGCAATGATAGTGACAAAACTCATGATGGTTTACTATTTTGAATGGTTGTTTCTACTTAGGCGGGTCCGTAGACAGTGGGAATATTAGAGGGATTGTTTGACATGGATGGTTGTCTAGGAGAATTTGGTGGAATTGAATAAATTCTACCTTTATTAGGGTGATGACACCTTGATAGAGCACCTCTACTAGAGGAAAAGAGCATCTAGTGTTCAAGTTTTTGTATATCATCATCAAGGTTTTTGTTTAACATTTTCTTTTGAATAATGTTTTAAGCAAAAAAATGACTATTACCTTTTGTATTAGTGTGGCAGGGTGAAATAAAAAGTGTTATTTCATGTTGGGGGTGTGTGTGTTAGAGGTAACACTCAATAAAGTGTTGTTAGGAGTCCTAATGTTAGAGGGTCATAGTAAATGTTAATGACCAACATAAAATATAGGTTAGTTGAAGAGGTATTAAACAACTTATCACTTGATGTTTAAAAAACCTTATGGTGGTGTGTAACACCCCGGTTTTGACCCCATGGTATTAAATTGCATATGATGTAAATATTGTATTAAATCATGGTGTGGAGCTCAAGGCAAAGGCCCCACCATGGGTTTAGTGTTTAATGTTTCGGCGATTAAAATCGATGCCGATGGTTTCTGTGCTAGCCAGGCACAATGTGTTTTGAGACATCATGTAAAATGCAAATTAATGAAAATACCACAACTAGCTATGCGCCACAACGTTAAAGAGATGGGGGCATGATTTCACATGGAATAGGGAGGGGGAATTATTCAAACCTTGAGCCTATGGGGAAAAAGCCAAATGTCTAAGCTAAAACCCATAAAGTTGTCAACTACCCTTTTTTGTCTTCTTGTGCCCATTCATCTAAAAGTGGTTGAAGAAGTTATCTCCTTGGGATGGGAAAGGCATGGAGGTCAAATTCGAATTTGGGAGGACACCCATTTTTGAAAAGTGTGTTTTTGACTTATGGGGCAAGTAAAAGCTTGGGAAGGCATGCCCAAGCCATTATCCACCCATGTCTTTCATTTCTCATCCATCCTCATTGAGTTTTGGCTCCATCACGTAGCAGGAAGAGACTGATCTCTCTCCTCCACAGTTTGGCTGCCGTTTTCTTCCCTTCTCCATACTCAGAATGCGTTTTGGGTGTTGCTAGGGTGAATGGGAAGGAAGGGGCCACGATTTTTGGGGTTTGAGGAGGCCGTTTTTGCCCCTGTGAGAAAGCTAGGAGTTCTCCACGTTTTTCTGCATTTTTTTTCCTATTTTCTCCAAGTTGGGAAACTCGTTTTTGGGTTGCCAGCGAGTGGGAGAAGAGACCCACGAATTTTGGGTGTTGTTTGAGTTCGTTTTGGCCATGTTAGGGCCATAAACGACTCTGGAAAATCGAATTTCTGTCAAAGGGATGTTTTCCCCATTTTATTGTGTCGGTTGTAATTGCAAATCCCATTTTTGGTAATGCCTAACGGATGGGAGAATAATCCGTAGCGTGAGGGTTTGATGAGGTCGTTTTTACCTCTGTGAAGCCCAAGAACGTTTCCTGAAAACGTATTTCCTCATGCTGGGTTGTTTGCCCCAATTGCCATTTCCGTTTTGGTTCCCAGGAACGTTTTGTTCATATCCAACTGTTGTGTATGACTGTGTTTGATTAAATGGGTTGACTGTGTATTTGATGCAAGTGTGCCTTGGCTGGGTAAGTCTAAGGAACCCATGTGTTGTTGGTTAGTTGCCTTAGCAGCCTGTAAAACCCAATTTCTTATTGGCTTGGCTGGATAGTCTGTGAAACCCAACGGTGTGTTGGCTTGACTGTGGATGTTTTGGTTTTGGGCTATGTGTGAGCCTGTTATTTCTCTAGTGCCTTGTGGAATCATGCCCAGCTCGGGGGTGGCAGTGATGCTGAGAGATTGATGAGCATATTGGCCTATGGCTGGGTGGAACGTTGCAACGACGTAGCTAGTTGCGGGCTAACTTCTTTTCCAGATAAGTATTCTTGTGTATTTAGTCTCTTCAATGAATTGTTTATGAATTAAAATGAACATGATGAATGCATGAGTGAAATAAATGTGTTGCTTCCGCTGTAGATTGCATTTTGTACCTATGTATGTTTTTATATTAATGCATTTTATTTTTATGTTTATGATCATGGGGCTAGATTGCCTAGTTTGACAACAATAGTGTGTTGGTCGCGTCCTCTCCATTGTCGGTATGAGGGGTGGGGATGTGACATGGTGTATCCAATGACACTAATTGTTGTTGTCGGATACACACTCGGGGTCACGTGGCATAAATCTTCAAGCCACTGGGTGTGTCCTTGGGGCAAGTTAGAGTCAAGTGCTATCACTTGAAACTTGAATCCTCCGTCTAGGCTTCCGCTTACTCCTAGCGAAGCCAAGGGGGGTGGTCACTATTAAAAATAAATCTAAGGATTTTATTCTAACAAGAAAAAACTTGAAAAAAAAACTAGGAATAAATTATTTTTTCCAACCACAACCACAACAACAATATGAAATACTTTAGATCAACATCATATAATTTCCATCATCATCATCTTTGCATAAACAAAAGATAAGAGCAAGATAATAAGTAAAAAGACTAGTGCCCAATCCAAATTGCAAAAAATGTAAATGATGTCGATTGTAAAAGTGAATGCTTCGCAATGATGCTGTGTCGTGAAAGTATTGCAGTTGTCTTAGTTGGTAAATTTATGACTATTAATGAGTAATATGCGAGTGGGTTTTGTTAAACAAAAGTGATCTTGATTATTGGGAAGGGGATTCCAAATATACCCAAAGAGTACGAGGAACATGTTCGGATTTATGCAATGTGGGCCAACACGTGAAATGTGGGCTAGATCGGAGTTGTAGGGGTCTGTCCAACACTACACCAAATGAGGGTGCAACTTGAAGGATCCATGTGGTCACTATCTAGTGGTTCTCGCTTCATTGATGGATGTGACCACAAAAGGTAAGATGTTGAAGACACCGGATTTTTGTCTATGGGAGGTGTTG
>LPNX010362257.1:576394-605032 GCA_001517045.1 Pseudotsuga menziesii | reverse complement strand
TGCTCTGGAGTTTTCTGAGCTGGAGTATTGGGGACTATAACACAGCTAGATGAATTCCATGTTGTTTATTGGATTCTAGGTCTAGAGGTCTAGTGCTTATCCATGGTGGGGACTTCAAGAGAAGGGAATGTTAGATGGGTAGTTCCATAAACGGTTGGTGTGTCTACATTGAATCGTGCCTGTGTGTTCATTTATAAGTTGAAATGTTAAACGCCAGTTCAATTCCAGAAATGGCAACGACAGCTAATGGAGATCAATCTTGAGACTCCCCCGATCTAGGCACTTCTAAAAGATATTACATTTATGTCTCCTAAAACGTATAGAGAAAACCTACATATTCGATTAAGTTGGAGCAATTTTGTGTAAATGAAAAACTTCTAAGAGGAATTCAAATTGAAGAAGTTGAAAATGTAGATATATTTGGGGAGTCAGCTATCTACCTGACCATTTGCAAGTAGGCTCACTTTTTTCTTGCATTTTTATTCTAGACCAATTTTACGACAAACTATTATTAACCTCCCTTATCATGAGATGATAAAGATAAAGAATCCAAGGTTTAAACTTGGATAGGGTTCCATAAATTCCATAAAACAAACAAAGGAGTTGATTAATTGTTACAAGGAAGTTGGTAAAACGTTCCAAGTTTTAGATTTTTCCAGATATTTTTATGGAGTTGACTAAAATTATACAGTTCTAAACATACATTTGCAATTTTCATAAAAATTCCAATCAAAACTTACACTTAAAAAACAAGATTTTCCAGCGCTAAATTTATGGATGAATGAATTCTAGAGGGCACTTGATGGAAAGATAACGGAGTAAACTATCACCCGAAGGCGTCGGGTGGGCCTCGATGCAAATGGTCCAGTAGATAGCTTACTCCTATATTTGGTGGTACTCTTGAAAACCTACAAAAATATATCACTCTCATTCTTCGTTGATCCAAAAATACCCTATGAAAAAATGTTCACTAAAGATCAAATAGTACCCTCTTCCTATTTTAATTTATATCTTGTACTATTAATAAATTATATAATAATAAATTATATAATACATTTTAGTAAAATATATTTTAATACATTTTATAGAGTGAACTAACATAGTGACAAGTAAAGTGTACAAGTAAAGTGTTCAAAGGATGAATATAAATATAACCAACCCCTTAGTTTTGTGAAGATAGCTAGTTGTTAAACAAAAGCTAAAATATATAATTTTATAATAAACAAAAGTGACTATTTACATCTTAATCAAGATGTATTTAAGCATAACAAGATAAGACGGCGATGAAATGAATCCTTGTTGTATACTTGTTACACTTGGGTTAATGTTGTTGATTAACTCAAGCAAGTCCAAAATCTGAGATATCTAAATGCCTATCAACATAAATATACTATTTTTTAGTATTTGTTATTTTGTTTATATTTGACCCAATTAACATTCTTTAATTTTTTTCATTAATTATTTACTTTCATCAACTCTAACCAAATATTATTAGTTACTAATATATTTTTGTTTATATTTAAGGACTTATAAGTTGCAATTGTGTTTCATCCTATTTAATATTGCATAAAATTATTTATATTTTAAATATGCCAAATGTCATGGAAAATGGTGGAATGCATCCACTCATGGTAGTTATATATAGGTCACACCACTAATTAATTTATGGTAAGAAATCTTAAATTTATTTTTAAAAAATAATAATTGTCCACTTTGTCATTAGAATAATCTAAAAAAATATGGTGTTTAGTTGGTAGGGCTTGATGGATTTCAGTCCATTGTCATTAGAATAATCTAAAAAAATATGGTGTTTAGTTGGTAGGGCTTGATGGATTTCAGTCCATTCACTATGGTATGTTAAGAGATGCTCTGGCTTAAAAATGTTATATTTATTGTTAAAAGAAAATAGTTATCCACTGTTTTCAGTGGTATATAGATATTTGAAAAAATAACTGGCTAAATCAAACTACCTTTTATATATATATATATATATATATTCCTAAGAAATTACAGTTTTTGATATTTAATCTGATGGGAACCAAAGAGCTTTGCTTAGATCTCCAAGAATGGACCTTGGGAACCGGTGAGCTACCTTCACATGTCAACAGCAATTATGTTTGTAACTGTAGATGTTATGGACAAAGAAAGCATGTGTGTTACTGACATGTATCCCACTGCAAACATATTGAGATGAAGTTAAGCTGTTGGCAGTGCCACTACATATGTGTCAGTTACATGTGTCCCAGAGATGAAGTTGTGGTGTTACATTCAACAGCTTAATAATTGCATACTGTGATGAGGTTGTGCGCCTGTTAACGCAGTACATGCAGCTCAATGGCCCCATATCCATAAATCCCACAGAGTAAGGCCAGGCCAGGCCAGCGCTGGCAACTGTAGCAAGCTGCTCCGGCCTGCCTAGTGCCGCCTCATGAACAGCCCATTTCATAATGGTATCGTCCATTTCATCCCAATACGGAATGAAACAAAGCTTTATAAATAGACTGAAATTTTTCAAATTTTGGCCATCCTACCATGATTTTGCCTTTTCCAATGCGAAAATCCAATAACACGAAACGCCAAAAGCATCGCTGCAGGTGAAAAGAAAGTCATGTCACACATAAAAGATTTTACTCCATTAACTTGAGATTTGTTCAGGCTAAAATACAATGCAATTGCAGGAGTCGTGGCAAGTTGGGCTTCTGGGGTTTCCACCATATCGAAAAAGAAGCTTCGAGTTTTGGACTGATACGACCAATGCGAAATTCACTGTCTCTCTGAGCAGGCCGCCTCACTAATCGTACTCTTACTCTTACTCTCGAAAAAGAAGCTTCGAGTTTTGGACTGATACGACCAATGCGAAATTCACTGTCTCTCTCAGCAGGCCTTCTCACTAATCGTACTCTTACTCAGTCTTGTTGCACATGCCTGTACATAATCCGAGTCTTCAGTAAAAGCTCACTCCCTGGCTCCTGCAAGCCCAACATAATGTTCACTAAAGATCAAATAGTACCGTCTTCCTATTTTAATTTATATCTTGTACTATTAACAATACTTCTTCTACAACAATCAATTCACAATCCATCTTCGCATACAGCAATCAAATTATTATAAGAAATAACCTTTGCCTCCTATCAGGTCTGACCTAAAATTGTTTCTCATTAATGACTAAGTTATGATATATTTTTCTCTTTCTAAAAGAACAAGTAATAATAAGTGATACAAAAATGGTCTTTTAAAATATAATAATATTTTATTTATAATTTAATTGGATTTAATGGTATATTTTGGATATATATATAAAATTTAAATCCATAAAAATATGTTCCTGTCTCATAAAAAAAATATCATACATTAATTTGGTGCTTTTATTATTATTATATAAAAACATTATAAAAAATTTCTATATAATAAAGACTTCAGAAAATAATTATGAATATAAAGTAAAATGTTTTATTCAAAATAACCAATAATACATTTGCAAAAAGAAAAAACCAAGAAAGCAATATAAATGAAATGTTTCAATAAAACCAAGCAAAAAAAGCAATATAAATGAAATGTTTGAATAAAACCAAGCAAAAATTAGTAATTGAGATTAGAAAATAGTGGCAAAGGAAATGACTCCAAAAATCAAAATATGACATCTCAGCCCGCTTATTCTTTTTTCTTAATTGACTTATATATGAATTAGGAATAACATGGCAAACTCAACTTATTATTTTTTCTTAATTGACTTATATATGAATTAAGAATAACATGACAAACAAATGACTTATATATGAATTAAGAATAACATGACAAACAACTGAACCAATACCCAATTGGTCCACAAAATAAGAAACTAGTTTCTCTATAGCATCCACGAAGAAAAAGTTGTGTAAGGCAGGTTTTACTTAAAAAAAAAACACTAAATCCCACATGTGTGATTACTAGCTTGTACATATTTATACAAAAGTTAAGTTATTATATAATCTATTGGCCTGTAATTATAGAAAGGATTAGCATAAATTATAAAAAATTAAGTTATTTTATAATATATTGGTGTAATTATAGAACATCATACACCAAAGATATATAAGCAATCTAAATTATTCAAGGGACTTGGGCTATTTCTTGACTTGACTTTTATACCTATTATTTGACATAAAAATGAAATATAGTAATGAGATTTTTGTAACGTTCCCCTCAACTAATTCAAACAACGGGAGGGGACGTTAGACCGATTCGAGCTTCTAAATTCTACACCATATCCAATTACAATTTCATAATAAAAAAATATACATAAACAAACACACACAACATAAATAAAATCGATCCACACACATGCATTTAACAACATTATCATTACAAGAATCAATTAAAAACATTGCATAATCAAATACAAGAGAATAGTTATCTTTAAATAATGCAGATCCAAGTAATTGGTTGTGTAAGAGCGATTTTTCACTCAACTTTAGGCACTCTGTCCAACATATACTCTTTCTACTAAGAGAGAGCCCCAAGCTTGGTTATGAGGCCACCAAGGCGAAGGACACACCTATAGGCTTCTCTCTCTCAATCCACAACCCAATAAGATTAAACAAATTCAAACCAGCAACTTAAACAACTCAGCCATTTATTGTATATTAATCAAACTTTAATTATAGTTCAAACTCATTGATCAATGTTAAACAACTTAAAAGAAATGATTCCAATGGCCTTAATCCACCATATTGAACATAAAACATCGATCCCGACTTTACTGTGCCAATATCGACTTTTCCATGCTAATCCTGATATCGACATTCAAGAGTTAGCACAACTAGGCTACCCAAAAACACAAACACACCAATCTCGGCATTCCGATCCTGACATTGGAACTCGGGAGTTGACACAACCAAAAATCAAACATTACGTCCTCAATGTTTCAATCCCGGTGTTCTGATCCTGACATTATCAATCAAAAGTCAACAACCTCAAACAACAAACATAATAGCCCCAACATTCTAATTCCTACATAAAAAATCAGAAGTCAGAATTCGGTAACGCGACCAAACACAACGGTCCATCCCGACTTCTGATTCCTGATGTCGACACGTCGAGAGTTGAGAGTTGGGACCACAACCAAAAATAACGGGTCATTTTGAATTTTGATTCCCAACATCGGCATGTTGGGAGTCGAGAGTCGGCTTGAAACAAAAAAACACGTGGCCAATTACACTCTCGACTTTCGATTCCCGACATTGGCATGTTAGAAGTTGGAATTCAGAACGAACAACCACTAAACAAAAATTACACTCCATACTTTCGATTCCCAATGTTAGCATGTCTAAAGTCGGGAGTTGCCACGAACAACTGCTGAACACAAATTACACTCCCAACTTCAGATTCCCAACGTTGGAATGTCAGAAGTCGGTAGTTGGCTTCAACACAAAGACACATAGATCTACGGTCATGATTACACATCAACACTATGTTGATGCCTGAAAAATTCCCAGGGATCAAGCAATAGGGATTCTCCTCGGTGAACAATCCCAATTAGATCACACACCGTTTGGTGTGGGGAATCCGTCTGGTTCACAGTTCCAACTACCATATATTAAGTTTTTTAATCTTTTACTGGTTACGGCCTAGTCCACAGTTTATAATATTTTTGTTTAAATAATGATATGTAGGTGCTTAAGCTAAATGCAAGTCTAATCTAGATCTAAAACTATACTATTATATCCCCAGATAAGGAGAAAATTTAGAGTTCATGGTAATATACTATAAATGCTCATAAAGGTCTAACAGATAACTGAACCAACACAATAATCACATTCACAACAGAAAGAATACTAGAGGTAGCTCTAATATAATTAAACCATTTATTACCCCGTCAACATAGAAATTTATACAGATACCAAACATTCATGACCAAAGAAATAGTTACAAGAGGTTAGAACAATATCACTGTATCATGTATAGAAGCAAGAAGAAATAGTTCTACAATATGCATTCCACAAATTCCAATTAAATCTCTGTGCAAGCCCTTTGTTCCAGCAAAATTATCCTTCTTATTAGCAAAGAGGTAGCTCTTTTACAACAATAGTCCATAATTCTTTCACCAGGAAAAAATGTCTTCCTATGGTGCTCTGAACCCCTATTTATACTATCCTCATCCATCACCCAGGATATTCCCAGGATTCTTATTTTACCACCTGGATGAATCTAACGGTTTCATAATACAACAGATAAAAGAAAATACATAGGCCTTGCCCTGATGGAAACACATGCTCCTTTATTTTCCCTACACATTTGCATTGCGAAATTGATTTTGTTGTCTCAAGTACCAGTCACGCTAATGTTCCTCCATGTGTTCTATTTCATGCCTCTTTATTTCCCTCATCTCGCAATTTCCCATCCTAACATGTCAAACAATAATACCTATGAAATACACAGAAACACCATGATAGATATATCTGATATAAGAACCACATAATTCACATCATTTCCATGTAATGATATGCATCGATTATTAAACAGAAACCAATAGTGACCATCGCCCTGTTATGCCGACAAATTTATTAGTTTAGGATTTGGGAGGAAAATTTCTCAGTTTCCCCAATGGTTCACAGCAAAAAACCAAACAAAAATGAACAGCTCAGATTAAATCAAAGATGGATCAGGTCTGATTTGGACCGTCAGATCACGCATCCTTGACAGCTCCTTTTCTCCTCCACCCTTCCAGAAAGTAGAAATTGGGTTCGTCAATTATATCAAGTTATAAATCTACTCTTCTACCTCCGCCTTTCCGCTTTCTCCCTTTCGGAAAGTGGAAAATGGAAACCGAGCTATCAATCTTTCACCAAGTTTAAACTTTAACCTTCCACCTCCTTATTTCTACTTCCGCACTTTCGGAAAGTGGGAATCGAAAGTTAGATTGTCTAATTTCTCTGAAGTTTAAACTTTAACCTTTTGCCTCCGCATTTTTGCTTCCGCACTTCCGAAAAGCAGGAATCGAAAGTTGTATTGCCTAATTTCTTTGAAGTTTAAACATTAACTTTCTGACTCCATACTTCTGCTCCCGCCATTCTGGAAAGCATAAATCAGAAGGCGGGCTTACCAATGTGTTCGAAATTTAAACTCAACCCTTTGGTTTTTCCACTTTCACTCTTTTCTTTTCCACCTTTTCAAGCCATTGATTTGCGTGGAACCCTTCGGGACCATTGGATCTATGCATAAGCTATAAATCAGGTTTGTAACCTTTTCATAAGTGAAACTTGGATCTTCCGCTTCCGCGTTTCTTCCTCTGCCCTTCCGCTTCCACCTTTTGCGGAAAGTGAAAATGGGAAGCCGGATCGTCCAATTTTAACGAAGTTCAAACTTTAACTCTCTGACTCCGCACTTCCTCTCCCACCATTTCTTGGTCGTTGGATCTTGATCAATGCGATTCTCAGTCGTCGATCTTAAATCATAGTAGATTTTTATGTATGGCTCGTTTCTTGGTCATGGCTAAGTATGTTTTACCAGAATCACACTTTAGGCTCAGGGAAAAAACCTTCTGCTCTAGCTTCTAGGAAATACTAAGTATTTAGGGAGGGATTAATTGAGTTGGGAAACAAGAGTAGGTGTACTTTTAAAACAAAAAATGGAAGGAGGGGCCCTAAAATGTAAAAAAATTCGGGGAAGCAGTTGCAGCAGCAACAATTCATGACTAGCTGGTGAACAATGATCTCTAAAAAAAACTTCTTTTAACAACAAGATTTCCATATGGTACTGCACTATGAATGTTCAATGATTACTTACAAGAATTTCCCAAGACTTATTTAAACTAGATTTATCCAGGGATGCAACTTTTCAAGGATCAAATTTTATACCATTTCTTTGGGAGTAGGGTAACCAAGAGCTCGGTGTCTTTATAGCTCTCTTGGGGTGAAAGTATGCAATTCAGTTCACCCCCTGTCTAGAAGTTTCCATCAGATAAGAATCCATGGGATCATAACAGAGTAAGACATATGTATTCATTTGTTCCTCATTCCCATGCTATAATCATTCTTTTAATGATTTCTTTATGACTGAAAAAGTCTTATGAGTCTTCTTTTTACTATGGGAATTTGGTACAGTTTCTTCCATCCATAATGTCATTTTGTGTGAGTGACATCTTTGTTTTCTTATCAAGCTCACAAACAAAGAAGAACCGTGCCGATATTTGTTGTTTTGACAACCCTTTTGTTCTAACGACTTATTTCTTCAGCATCATTTCTTTAATTGAAGACTAGATATTTCAGAAACATTAGAGGAATTTGGGGTCTAAAATGGGCCTCCTAAGGAAAATAATAAAATAATAGTTAAAATAATAAAATAATATTGATTAATTTTGGAGGAAGAAAGAAAAAAACTACTTTTTGTGTTCGTATTTTCGACATATCTCCTTGTGTTTTTACTCAAATTTCGATCGGGAGAGCTGGTTGGATGCGGAATTTGATTCCGCATCCAACGAGTACCCACACTGCATACTTTTTACGGACCCTGCTACCCCAAAAACAAGAAATACCTGAAAAAATGTGATGATGATGTCATCATCATGTTTTTTCAGGAATTTCATGTTTTTGGGGTAGCGAGGTCCGTCAAAAGTATGCAGTGTGGGTACTCGTTGGATGCGGAATCAAATTCCGCATCCAACGAGCTCTCCCAATCGAAATTTGAGTTAAAACACAATGAGATATGTCGAAAATACGAACAAAAAAAGTAGTTTTTATTAATGACAAATATATCAATTCAACCATTATGGTTGACTTATTTTATTGAAATTCTATTGGTTCTTGAATTCCAACTCACAAAAACTTATTTTGGCACGTTTTCTTATAAGGCCCATTTTAGACCCCAAATTTCCTCTAATGATTGACTTTTCAATCTAATCCTTTTTGCCTTTTTGATTTGTAGCAATTGGATCATTTTGAATACCATACATTGGTCAGACCTGCTTCCTTTCCATGGGTCCAACATGATATGCTTCCCGAGACAAGTATTAATGTGAGAATGGATGAAACCCCAAGATAGTACTCGAGACCTCATGAGTCTTGGTTATTTTACAGGGGTTATAATGATTCAAATGTGAACTTGAAGACAAGCTTCCCTTTCAATCATCTGTTAATAGTTAAATAATCCTATTATGATTGAACTTTATCATCTTCTCTTTCCCATAAGTAATTCATGACATCCAAATATTTCGAGTTTAATTAGATGCCTATATTTCCAAGCACCAAAAATTGAGCTGGCTTATTAAAATCAATCAAACTAAGGCTATGAAATAAGGTGAAACAAACAGGAAAATAAACAACTGTAAAACAAAATCAATAATAACAGGTTTATGTATGTACAAAGGGCTCTTATGATTCTAAGTAAAGTAGTGTTTGAGACAAAGGCCATTTATAGGAAGACTTTCTTCCCGTCCTTGTAAATATTGCAATTTGTAAGTTGTGGGGCCTAAATTTTTAGTTACTAGGTAAGGGCCAATCCATAAATGTTGGAACGTTCTGTGTTTTCCATTTTTTGCATGAGGATCATCCCAATTCAAAACTAGGTCTCCTACATCAAAGTTTCTTGTACCATATTTTGTCTTTTCGAACCATCTTTTGATGATACCCTGATGTTGGTTGAAATTAACTTTATCCTTTCGCCGTACTTCCTCCAGTTTTAACAAAGTGTCAATTCGTGCTTGTAAAACTTCACTACTGGAACCCCTTGAGGCTTGAGCTAACTATGAAGAAGGGAGTAGAATGTTTGGGGGCAATAAAGCTTCTTTTTTGTATAACAGAGTATATGGAGACACTCCTAAGGACTTATTTGGAGTGAACCTATCTACCCACAATGCATTTGGAAGGGCTGAGTGTCAATTTCTCTAATTTTCAATAACGAGTTTCTTCAAAATTCAGATAATTTTCTTATTTGTCGATTCTACTAAACCATTTTCCTGAGAGTAATAATTAGCTGAGTAATGCAACTTAATTCCCTCTTCATAAGAAAACTCAGTTATTTTAATAGATGAGAAATAAGAGGCATTATAAAAAACAAGAGAAATTGGGACTCCAAACCTTGTCATAATGTTCTCTTGCAGGAAGTCAATGACAATATTTTCGCTCACTTTGCACAATGGAATTGCTTCCACCCATCGTGTGAAGTAATCGGTATCTGTAAGGATATATCGAGGTTGTAATGAAGAATTTCGATTGATTTCCCAAATAACATCTATGCCCCACTATTTAAATGGATCTAAAATAGTAATGGTCGCGTCGCTTTTGCCAATTGGCCACCACTCCTCTGACATATATCACACTTTCTTGCATAGGCATGGGCATATTTAAACTTGGCCAGTAATATCCAACTCTAAGTATCTTGTGAGCTATGGTATCCCCAGAATAATGTCCTCTTATCAGTTCGTCATGTAATTCTTTGACTGTTTTAGAGGCGTCCTCTCTTTCCAAACATCTGAGCAAAAATCCATCATAATTTTTTTTTCTGAAAAGCACTCCATCCATTTTTTGATATGGGGCTGAATTCAACCGAAATTTCCTTCTCTTCTTGGAACTCCAATGCTTTGGTAGATATCCTTGTTGAAGATAGTACACAAGATCTCTGTACAAAGATTCAAGAGTAGTGAAGATAGGACATACATCAATCATGTTCACTCTAGCTTCATTCTCCCAATAAGGATATTTATCAGTTTGATTATCTTCCATCAACTTGCAAAACCATTTACCTTTGATGATGATAGCTAGTTTGAATTCTAGGTCATACTCCTACAGGGTAGTCACCCAATTCCCTCTTCGCTCACTTGGTTCCTATCACATCCCCTCCTACCCTGGAGGAGAGAACACAACTCAACTCTTTTACCTGAGTTACCCATCTCTAATTCTACATTCGTATGATGATTCTCGATCCTTTTTTTTTTAAAGATCTACACAAGAAAGAATTTCTCCTGCTAACATTCTGATCTAGACCGTGTATAACTCTTTATCTTCCCCAATCGCAGAGAGATCGAATGGTGGAGAATCATCCTGCAGAAAATCAACGATGCGGAGAGATTCACTTGCAGAATCAAAAACATATCAAAATTTCAGTCTCGCACCCCGCATCCTACATGCCGCATTCCACATTTTGCATCCCGCATGCAGAGATCAAAGTTGCGGAAATAAAAATTTACCATAGTCATTTCCGCATCCCACGAATTGTGGAAGGGAAAAGTAGAAAGCAGACTTCACCAAACGACATTTGCGCATCCCGCATCCTGCAAGTTGCGAAAAGGGAATTGCGGAAAGCAGATTTGTCCAAACGACATTTCTGCATCCCGCATCCAACAAGTTGCGGAAAGGGAATTGCAGAAAGCATATTTTTTCCAAATGACATTTTTGCATCCCGTATTCTGCAAGTTTCGGAAAGGGAATTGTGAAAGAGAAAATGCGGAGTCCAAAATTTTGCAAGGCGCAGGTTGCGGAAAGAAAGTTGCAGAAGGAAAAATATGCAGAAATTCGATCTGCTCATGAAATTCTCCAAGTAAAAAATTGATTTCCAACATCCATGCCATCACCAATCCGGTCGATCTAATTTCATAACAACTTAAAAAATTCATTGAAATAATTACACATATAGATGCATCATTCATGAAATATACATATGAAACACAACAAGTTTCATTCAAGCATTCATCATTTCATATTAATGTATAAACAAGTATAGTTGCAGGGATTGAAACATAAGAGATACTTATCTTTATCAAAATATTGTCCTGCAACCAACTATGTCACTGCAAGGTTCCACCCATCCATAGTCCAGTGTTCTCATCAATCTGTCAGCAACACTACCAGCCCCGAGCTGGGCATGATTTCCCCAAGGAATAAGGAACACTAGAATACGTCCCTATAGACAAGGATACAATAAAACTCAGCCAAGACAACACAATTGGGTTTATTAGACTTACACAAGCAGTGATTTACATATAGCCAAAGTTTATACAAGTCACAACTAAGCCAACAGATGGGTTTATCAGGCTACCAACCAAGCTATCCTTCCAGTTGGGTTTATCATACTTACATAGGAAGTGATTTACACATAGCCAAATTTTATACAAGCCACAACTACGACAACATATGGGTTTATCAGGCTATCATCCAAGCCATCCTTCCAGTTGGGTTTATCATACTTACACAAGCAATGATTTACACTTAGCCGAAATTCACATGAGACACAGCCAAGCCAAAAGATGGGTTTATCAGGCTGCCAAGGAGGTGGAAAGACTGACTACTAATCTAGTGAGCTCAATCCCAGATCTATGGACACCTACACCGGACCTATCCTAACTTATAAACATTTACACACCCAACACTAGGAATCATCCCCTTCTCTGCTACATAGTCCCTCGGGCCATGCCTTCCCTTCCAGTGCTATTCAGGGTATGCAAAGAAGAAAACTAGCCCTCTAGATTGGTCTGTGAGGTTCCTTCACACACTAGGTTCATCAAGAAAGTCTAGACTCCATTTTTCCATTCCCCAAATCAATTCAAATGTTAAAAGAGGATGTACACACAACGATCTCAATTCTGGGATTAACATAACGTAACAGAATCCAAGAACTACACACACACACACAAAAATTACGAATTTATGAGCATTTCCTGAGCTAGACCAACTACTGCAATTACCAAAAAATGAAATCGTTTACTGGTCTTTCAATTCCAAAATCACAAATCAGATTATGGGCATTCGCTTTCAGGAAACGACCAACATATAGGAAAATCGTAAAAAGGAAAATAGTTCACCGGACAAGAAAATTCATGAAGGATCAAGAATCATAGCAGTTTTTGTTTGCTACCTGAATGCCAAAATCCCCCTTGGCAAAAAATTCAACACAGTCCAAAATTGTGAGGGGAAGGTGAATCGCGACTGCAAGAGGGAAAGGCAGTCTTTTTTTTTTGGTTTTTTCTTAGCCAAGAAAATTTAAAAAACGTTTTTCCTAGAAATGGTGCTCTGCCCATTTCAAATTTCCTCTCACTCTTGCAATCTCCCCCTTATCCTTATGAAAAATCATGCCCCCATCTCATTTTCCTGCATTGACATAGCCGGCTATAGGATTTTAATTTAAAAAAATTGAAAATTTAACATGATGTCCTAACTTATAACGTTCAGCTAGCATAAAAAAACCATCGGCCTAAATCTTAATCGCCGAAACATAAACACTAATTTGAGGGTGGGTATTTTTCCTTGAGCTCCACAACATGATTATTTACATCATATTATTTAAATGTAAATGGGGTCAAAATTGGGGTGCTACATTCCCCTCCCCCTTCAACAGCACTGTCCTCAATGCTTTACAACATTGAATAAAAATGCTTTGCTGGTACTGCCCTTAGCAATCTGTAGAATTCAACAAAACCAGATGTGCCAGTCACATGGCATCCTCCAGTTCCCACATAGCTTCTTCAAGACCATAGTGCTCCCATTACACCTATACCTACCCTATTGCTCGGTTCCAGAGCATTGTGACCTTCCTGGTGAGGATGTGCATAAGCACGATTTGGAACTCTCCCTCTGGTTCTAACTGTATCACATCCCAATTTATTACGAGGTTAGGATCATGCACATATTTCTGTTGTTAGGAATTTTGCACCTTCTGCTAATAGAAGCTGTTCCTCTGGTCTGAATGGTTCAGATCTAGAACAAATAAGTCACGACAAGGCTGATAGAATTCTCCTAGAAACTACAAACACTTGGAATACTATCCTTAGATATTGATGTGACCCTTCACCTATGGAAAAATATTTCCAAGAAGATAGCTGCAAAAACACATCAAACACAAAATATCAAACACAAAAGTACCAGAACATTATCTATAGATCTATATTGGTGACTAAGATATCCAATAATAAACATGCAATATTACACATCACAAGTATAGGGGAAGAAAATCAACTTTACATTAATAAATGATGAAAGAGTTTAGAACTTGTTCCTTAGTGTTGATGCACTCCTCCACAAAACCGATGTCTTATCCCTAATAGCTCCAACTTGCTCTTCTATGCTCACTCTTGATGGATCATGCCAGAATATCAAAATGACAGCATGACTTTGTTCTCTCCCCAACCATGGGGTATGAGCCTATTTTTATAGGCCTCAAACTAATAGGGATGGTTGATATTTTGGTGGGTGAGGTGGACATGAGATCCCCAAAGCATGGATCTTGAGCTCAACTGACCCAGGTGAATAGGGATAAGGCCTGCCACAAAGCTTTTGATCTAGAAGCTTTGCGAAGCTTCTATTTTTCAGTTTTTACCAAGGGCACCGCTCTTTCTCCTTGATGAAAGAATGGTGATAGGGAAGAACTGCTCCTCAAACAAAGAGTAAAGGCGGTGCCACCACCTGTCTTCAACACAACTCAGGTGGTACTGAAGAAGGTACTGCTCCTAAGCTTAAGGGTAGAAGCGATGCTAGGTTTTTATGTGCAAATTTGACATTTGGAGCAAGGTTTTCCCTTCAAGATTTAGGAATGAGGGAAAACATGGATAATGTAGGTTCTTATCACATGTTGGTGATGAGATTTAAGTGTAACCGAATGCCCCCCTAAGCATGAGGATAGAGGGATACGATAGACAAGATATTTGATAGAGAAACTTATCACTACGAGGCAAGAATCGGCTTGATCAGAGATCAACATCAACAAGGCATCTACAATACATCAATACTTTTAACTCATGAGCAAATGTGTCTTCACCATGGCTGCAGACCAATACAAGGCAAATCCATGGGATAGATTAACACACATGGCTACTAGAATACAACATAGATCCATGTGATAAAGGACTCAAACTTGGACATAACTACCGCACATACAACGTAGATCTATGTCATACAAACAAAAATTTGAGCATAGCCAAGACCATACAAATGTGGATCCATGCTGGTACTTTATACAATATACTCCATTGCAACCTGGGGAGAAAGCTATGAGCGCTTAACAAGTACCCAGGGTCTTTGTCTCATTTTCCAAAAAGTACTATTCTATCCATGTGATTACAATGTTCTGAAGCAAACATGGTAGAAACCTCTTGATTACCGACCAATGATGTGAACCATTAACAAGTGTAAGGGAGATCGCCATTGATGTCAATGATTCCCAAGGTACCCTAGTACAATATACTGAGTGTGAATAGATGTTTTGATGTCAAACACCTAGTCAAATCTCTTTATCAAAGGTCAATGATGTAAACCTATTTCGAGAGAGAGAGAACTTGTCATTGAGGCATACAAATCTCAAGGTACTAGACTTGTTTCTAAGACTATTCTCCAGATAATGAGCTGATGTAGACATGAATAGTCTTGTCGAAGGAGGGCCATGATGAATCCCACATTGACGACACTCAACTCAAAACAAATTTCTGGAATGTTGTAGCTAAAGTAACCATAGGAATGACTCAAAAGTATTGACACAAAAGATGTTTTAACTGTAGAGGTAAACTTCTTTTTTTCCTTTGAACATCGGGCAGCACAACACAAGACTTGGCAGCATGACGGAAACAGACGGACATACAATACGACTGTGGACAATGCATTCTTTTGAAAAACTCAAAGGAGTGACATGACTCATGAAAGTGTATCGACTTTTAAGATAGCTAAATACCCAATTTACTGAATGATATGCAGACAAGTGCCATGTTCAAAGGTGACAAACAACTGCAATTGATTTGCAAAACGAATCCCTTCCCTTACTTTCCCCACCATGATTGATGAGTGCCTCTTTTTTTTTACGAGTCCAAAGAGGTTAACAAACACTTGTTTTAGCTTGTACAAAGACAAGTCCATTCTCATATGTTTTATGAACCTGAGAAAGGAGGGGTTCGTTCCCTAAACGAGTCTCTCAGTGTTTAGTTTAATGAGTCCAACAAAAGAAAACTTGGTATCATTCATGTTTAAAGAGTCTGAATGAAGATGAAATAAAAATCCAAAGGCTCATTTTTTGTATGATTTAGTATCTAGGGCCCAAAAAAGTATAAAATAATACTCGAGAGAACTCTTCCATTCATGATTGGTTGGAGTGTTCCTTTTTCGTAAATAGTCTATCTGAACTGAAAAAGAGATAACCTACCGTCGGAGAGATGAATATTCAAATACTTTTACGAGTATGAAGAAGACAAGTACTAGAAAATCTTTTCATAATTAGGGAGTCCAAAAAGAATTTAAAGGAGACTCCATTAGGCTTCGTTTTCACGGTGAGAAGTTTTTTACGAGCCTGAAAAGAATCAGGAAAAGACTCGAAACTTTGATATTGAGTTCTAAGAGAATGACCAAAGTGTCGAAACAAATGCTCAGGGAATTTTTCCATTTTTTGGTAGTACAAAAAAGTCAAAAACAAACTCCTCCATAAACACTACTGTTTATCTCTACATCCCTGCAATAGTCAAAAATTCCATCAGCCTCCTGAACATTCGAATAAAATGACTTTATAAACTATATTAAAAGGTGTTTTTCATATCAAAATGATTTAAAACATTAATAATGTGAAAAATCCTAAAAACACATTTAAAACCCAATTGAATAGTAAAAACAAGTCATCTTACTATTTACCAATTTGTGAGAGTGTTGGGGAGACTTTTGGAGCCCGATCTTCAACCGGATATTCCAGGAGCATCGACCATTTGTTTCGAGCACCGTCAAAGCTAGGTAAGTGCTAAAACATTGTCCTTTCATTTAATTGTGTCCAGTTTTTGTTTGGATCGTATTTCTAGGGTCTTTGAACAAGCCCTAAATCCGAAATGCGGGCATCGCTCCTGCCCCTTACAGGATAGGTGGTTGTCGATGAAAACTGCACTTATTCAATTTCCCTCAGGCGGTGCCACCGCTCTGTGTACATGGAGGACAGGCAGTGTCGGCCGTGAGGTTTGAAAACCATGTGGGAAAGACAAAAGACAAGTTTTTTGATGATTTTGATTGTTGAATATGGTTTTGACTAGCTCATTTGATGTTTTTGGAAGGTTTTATCTAGTCCAAAACGGATATATTGAAAGAACGACAACATGATGAGGATAATGCATTGTTTGAGAGAAATGTGGGGTGCATTGCTACTTTAAGAGGTTGTGGCCTCTTGAAATTATTCTGCACACTGAGTATGATATCTCATGAGCTCCTACTAGAGCGTATACTGTGCATGTGGAACCCTGAGCAACAGTATTTTGAGATGGGAGCCCATGTTTTGACCATAGAGGTTGAATATATTTACTTTCTAATAGGTTTGTCTAGGTGGGGTGCTCTTGTTTCATTGAATGGTTCCTGAGGATGGGAAGTGACTACCTAGGAGTTGATAAACCGTTATTGTGAGCCTGGTACCAGAATGTCAGGGAAGAAGATCCCCATAAAGGCAGTGGTGGATGATGCACTCGGCACTATTCTTTTCACTATGCATAGGCTGGCAGGAAGCCAAGGGCCTCATCAGGTGTCCAAAGCACATTTTCTATATGCTATAGAAGTAATGGCACCCACTTTCTTCAATTGGGTAGAGGCACTTCTTCCGGTATTCAAGGACCAGCAGACTAAATGTAGACAAGGGGAATTGAAGCAGTTTGGCTATGGATCCATTCTAGCTTGTTTCTCTTCAAGCGGGTTCCCCACATGAGGCCCTAAGTGACCTTTATAGAGCCGAGGGCTAGATACCCTCGTATGCTGAGATGGATAAGACTTATGGTTGGTACATGAGGCAGCAGAGTCAAGGTGAAGTATGATGTTGTATTTTTCCGTTGGTTAGACAACCAAATCCTCATGATCGACGATTATGCATATGAGGGAATTGACTTCAGGGGTGACCCTGATCTACAACTTCCACCTGGTGCATAGTGGGGAGACATCGGTAATGAACAAGACCCTAAAATTTTGATTGTGTTTTTGTATTATCACGTTTTATGTTTTTTATGAGCAGTAACAAGACCCAAAATTTTCTCATGCAGATGTTGGAGCAGCACGATGTTGATGTATATGTAACTTTGGAATGTATTCACTTGTATTTCTTATGTATTGTAACCCGGTGTTTATTCTGGGATGTATTTGTAATGTACTTGAGTCATTTCAGGCCCTGATGTTCCTATTGGGAGTTTCTATAATGTAAACAAGTCATGCCAAGTCAAGGTGGGTAACCCTCCTATTGTTTAAGGGTTAAAGTCCCCGCAATTCCGGGGCACTAGGGTTATTAGACTCTCCTAGAGAAGTCGGCCCTAGTAGGGTTTAGTCATGTCAGGAATTAGTATAAACAGAGAGCTAGCCTCTCTATTTAGTACACACTCACTCACGCTCAGTTGTAGTGCATAACTAAGGAAGAAGAAGACACTGGGGCAAGAAAGAAAGAGGTTACTACTATCGAGAGATCATCTTACTGTTTTGGGGTTTTAGTTTTGGTGTTGATTCTCTCTCTGAGGAAGTTGCAGGGTTTTCTCCATTTATGGTTTCCTCGAGGAAAAACACTATGTTCATTGTCTCTTATGTTTTATTGCTATACTTGTTATTCTCTCAGTTAAATGTCCTAACATAATGCTAGCTTGAATGATAAAATATAACATGGTATTAGAGCTAACCTAAGAAGAAGACATTGTACAGCTGCGGGAACTAGGGCTTCCTACTTTGTGTATATCTCTCCATATATTTTTAGCAAAATAAAGTTGGAATAAATCTCCTCCTTAGGGTGCATCTTTCTGTCGAAGCAAAATCCAATTCTGAGGGCTTTTAGTTTTGGACCCGACACTGCTACTAGAAATTAGGGCTTTCCACAGAAGAGGAATTTTTCAGTGAGACCAAGCCTGGATTGATCTCCTCCTCAAAATAAAATTTATGGATCAAGATCAAATCATTTGGTTGGATAGAACTCTAGAAAATCAAAACCCTAATTTGCTCCTGAACTAGCACCCCAAAACTTCAGCTCCAAATCCAGATCCGACATCTTGAACTGGTAAGATCTAAATATTTTGTATTTTTGTTTGAGGTTGTTTGTTAAGATGTCTCATCATACCAAGCTTGATAAAAAGCTTGAGGGAGATGATAACTTCCGATCCTGGAAGTATAGGATCTCCCTGGTCCTGGAAGAAAATGAGTTGGACTCCTATATCAATGAGGAGGTTCCAGTTCCAAAGGGAGATGATGCTAGGGAATTACACAAGAAGAAGATGGTTATGGAAAAGAGAATCATTGTTGATTAAATCAAGGATCACGTCATACCACAGGAGTCCTCCCTAAAGACACCTAAATCTATGTTTGATGCCCTAACCAAATTATTTGAAGGGAAGAACATAAACTGGAAGATGGCTCTGAGAAACCAATTGAAGAATGTAAAGATCCAGAATGCTGAGACCATCCAGTCTTACTTTACAAGGGTCTCTCAGATCAAAGAATATCTGGAGGCAGTAGATGAAGAAGTAGAGAATGCATAGATTGTGATGACCACATTGAATAGTCTCCCTAGATCATGGGACTCCTTTATTCAAGGGATATGTGCCAGAAATAAGTTAGTTAAGTTTAGCAGACTATGGGAAGAATGCTCTCAAGAATAAGCTCGGATAGCAGCTCGAGAAGAAAAGATGGGAAGTGAAGATCAAGCCCTCACATTTCATTCCAAGAAAAGCAAAAGAAGTTCTCATCACTCCAAAGGTAAGCAATTCTATAAAAATAACCCTAGAAAAGATTTCTCTAGAAGCAGATGTTATACATGACATGAAGTAGAAAACTTTGCAAAATATTGTCCTAAAAGACAAAATAAGAAAAAGGGAAACAAGAGAAGGCATCATGCTCATGCTGCAGAGGATGATAAACCATCCAAGAATAGAACCATATATGAAAGTGAAGACTCTTCAAGTGATGAAGAATATGTCTTTATTTCTACTCTCACGGGAAACATCACACATGGAAGAAATGATTGGCTTATAGACAGTGGGGCTTCCAAACACATGATAGGATTCAAAGATTCGTTTGTGAAACTTTCAGAACATGAATCACCTCACAAAGTGAAGCTTGGAGATGACTACCAATATCCAATAAAAGGTAGTGGGGAATCCTCCTATAAGCTAGACTCTGAAAAGTCTATGAAGATGCAAGATGTATTGTTTGTACCAGGACTCAAGAAGAACCTTCTCTCCATATCTACATTAGATGCAAAAGGCATGAGAGTTTCTTTTATAGATGGTCAAGTTATCATGTGGCCAAAAGGAAATACTATTAATGATGCGGTAGTGATTGGGGAACAAGAAGGAGGTCTATACAAATTGAAGGTCCATCCAGAACAAGCCTTGGTCCATGACATAGTAGAGCCAAATGAACTTTGGCACAGAAGGCTTGCACATGTGCATTACAAAGAACTACCTATTGCAAGCAAAGCTGTTGAAGGTCTTCCAGAAATTCAAGCAAAACATGATGGGGTCTGCAAAGGATGTGCAAAAGGAAAGAACACAAAGAAGACATTTCCAAGAGTAAAGCAAAAGGAATCTTGGAAATCATCCACTCTAATGTATGCAGTCCAATGTCATCAAGTTCACTAAGCGGGTATGTATACTATGTTTCTTTTATTGATGACTTTTCTAGGAATACATGGATTCACTTCATGAAGAACAAAGATGAAGTATTCAGAAAGTTCAAGGAATTCAAAGCATTGATCGAGAATCACACAGACAAGAAGATCAATACCTTTCAATCAGATAATGGTAGAGAATTCACATCAAATGGATTCAAAGAGTTATGCAAAGACTTAGGGATTAAGAGGGAGTCATCCACTCCTTATAATCCACAACAAAATGGGATTGTAGAAAGGAAGAATAGAACTATCGTGGAAGCTACAAGAGATATGGTTCATGATCAATATCTTCCTATGCATTTTTGGGAAGAAGCTACCAAAACAACGGTGTATGTATAGAACCATACTCCACATAGAGTACTCGAGAACAAGACTCCTGAAGAAGTCTTCTCTAGCAAGAAACCAAAAGTCATCCATCTCAGAATATTCGGTTGTCCTGTGTACATACACATTCCAAATAAGAAGAGAAATAAACTAGATCCTTCAGGAAAGAAGGGTATATTTGTCGGATACTCTGAAAGCTCGAAGGCTTATAGAATATACTTCCTAGGATTCAAGAAGATTGACATCAGTATGGATGTAACATTTGACGAAGACACGGCTTACAAAAAATCTATAAAGAAACCTACTGAAGAATTTGAAGAAGCAGAAGCACCCAAAATTCATGATACAACCATGAATGAAGAATCTCAAGAAGAAGATTGGGAATTTGAAGAACCACAAAGACCTATAGATCCACCACTAGAGAAGAATCCTCATAAGAGGAAACCTGCTTGGGTAGGAGAAGCTATCCAAGGTGTTGAAAGATATGGGGCTCTAGAAGAGAATCACAAAGAAAGAAAGAGGACCAGATCCTGCTTTGGGTATGTAGCATTACTATGTGATTTAATCAATAAAGAACCTTCCAATTATGAAGAAACAATAGAACGGAAAGAATGGATGGATGCTATGATCGAAGAGTATCAATCGATCATGAAGAATGATGTTTGCGATGTTGTCCCAAGACTAGAAGGGAAGTCAGTTGCAACTTCCAAATGGATCTACAAGATCAAGCATGCTGTAGACGGTAGCATAGAGAAATTTAAAGCAAGATTTGTTGCTCGGGGTTTCTCCCAGAAAGAAGGAATAGATTATGAAGAAACTTTTGCACCTGCAGCCATATACACTTCCATCAAATCAGTACTTTATCTAGATGTAGTAATGAAATGGAAGATACACCAAATGGATGTCAAGACTGCTTTCTTGAATGGTGTAGTAGAAGAGGAAGTGTATGTGGAGCAGCCACTCAGTTTTGAGACACATGAGAGGGAGTCTCATGTGTGTAGATTGAAGAAAGCCATGTACAGTTTGAAATAGGAAACCAGGACATGGTACGACATAATTGACAGCTTTCTATCCAGTTTGGGCTTTACTAAGAGTAAAGCAGATTCCAACCTTTACTAGAAGGTTGAAGGTGGAAACCCAATGATGCTCTTACTGTATGTAGATGATGTGTTTGTAATAGGTATGGATGGGTTGATTTCTGATACAAAGAGAAAGCTTGCTGCCGAGTTCAAAATGAAGGACTTGGGTATGATGCATTATTTTCTAGGTATGGAGGTGTGGCAGAGTGTAGATGGGATTTCCCTAGGACAAGGGAAATATACGATAGAGATCCTAAAGAGATTTGGGATGATGGATTGCAAGGCCATGACCACACCTATGGCATTGAACCTGAATCTATTGAGTGATGCTTCATCAAAATCATTTGATGCTATGATCTATCATCAGATGATTGGGTCCTTGCTGTACCTAACAAACACGAGACCAAATATTTGCTTTGCTATGAACACCTTGAGCCAGTTCTTAACATATCTGAGACATGTTAACTTAATTGCTGATACCTGAGAGGTATGGTTGATTATGGGCTCAAGTATGATGTGAATCAAAATATTAACCTGGAGGGTTATGTTGATTTAGATTGGGTAGGTGGTGCCATTGATAGGAGGAGCACTTCAGGGTGTTTCTTCAGTATGGGATTAGGTGTGATCTCTTGGTTTAGCAGGAAGCAATCCTATGTGGCATTGAGTACAGCTAAAGCAGAGTATGCCATAGATTGTTCAACTAGTTGTGAGGTAGTATGGATTAGGAAGTTACTGTCTAATTTATTTGATCTCCAGTTGGATGCTACTTGTATACATTGTGACAACCATATTTGTGTGAAGTTGTCAGAGAGCCCAGTGTTCTATGACAAGTCGAAGCATATCGAGATCAAGTATCACTATATCAGGGATATGGTGAAGAGGGGAGCAATGAAGCTCTAATATGTTGTGACGGATGATCAGATAGCTGATGTGTTGATGAAGCCATTGGAAAAGGTAAAATTTGAGTACTTCAGGGAGAAGCTTGGTGTTCTCTAGATTGAGGTTCCCTCCAAGGGGAAGTGATGAGTCCATAAGCCATTCTGATGAGTAGGTCAGATGTAAGGGCTGAGCCATTTTGTCATGGTGAGAGGATTGGTTCCTTCCATGTTAGATATGAGTGCTGGGCCATTTTGATATGATTATAGGATTGGTTCCTACATGATCAAATATAAGGGCTATTGTCATTCTTGGAATGGAGCTGCCTCGTGAGTTACCAGGAATACTTGGTCTTGGATTGAGGGCCTTTCTGATACGATTATAAGATGTAGTCTTACATGATCATATGTGAGCGCATGGCCATTTTGATATGATTGAGGGATGTGTTTCCACTTGATCAAATATAAGGGTTGTTGCCATTCTGTCATGGCGAGAGGATTGATTCCTTCCATGTCATATGTGAGTGTTAGCCATTCTGATGTGACTGTAGGATAAGTTCATACATGATCAAATGTAATGGCTACTACCTTTCTGATGAGTAGGTTAGATGTGAGTGCTGGCCATTCTAATGTAGGATTAGTTCCTACATGATGAGATGTAAGGGCTACTTCCTTTTTGACGAGTAGGTCATATGTGAGTGCTGGCCATTCTGATGTGATTGTAGGATTAGTTCCTACATGAGTGATGGCCATGTTGGTTGGGGAAAGTAGGGAAAGTATAGCATCAGTATTCAATGTATCAATCTTGATTCCATCCTTAGAAACCATGAAACCTAAGAGACATCACGTTTCAACACAAGAAACACATTTGTGCAGGTTCAGCCGTATTTTGTAATGGTGATACCTTAGGAAAATGTCTCTATATGTTTATGGTGGTCTTCCTGTTGCTGTGAGTGCACAGGGAGATCATAAAGGTATGGATGCATAATGTTTTTAGTGTCATGAAACACATAGGACATGGCACACTGGAATGTGGCTCCGACGTTCTTGAGGCGAAAGGGTAACTTTCTATAGGCGAGTGTTCCCCAAGGGCATATAAATACCATCTTGTGCTGATCGGTGGGCAATATCTCAATCTGATTATAGCCAAAAAATCCATCCATGAAAGAGAACATGACACTTCCAACACAGTTTTCGATAATCTCATCGATGTGCGGAGTTGGAAAATTGTCCTTAAGATAAGCTTTGTTCAGGTCTCTGAAATCGATGCAGACTATAATGGTTCTCTGCTTTTTTTCACAGGAATGATGGTAGATACCCATTTCGTCAGGGGTACAGGATAAATGAATCCTATTGGTGGAAACCCACTAACAAAGACTCATCGACAGGGGTTATCACTTTGTCGATGCCCAACCAATGCGATCTCCCTGAGCATCGGCCCAGACAGGTTTTACCCTGCCTAACAACATCTGTAGAGTGGACGAGGTCTCAATCAAGGAGTCCAAGGGAGATCTATTAGAACTGAGTTTCTGACAGTGAGAAGGGAAGATATGGAATCCACGGCTTCGACAACATAACTATCAGATGACTCTAGGTCTTTCGACAAAGCCAAGACAGTCCTCACAATTCACTTTCACAACTACAGATATAACAGATCACATTATTCATTCATTGTAGCAATGTTATCGCAGTAGTATCATTCAATAAACAACTTTAACAAGATTCATCACCATTTATCACATTATGATGTTGTATACTGTACCTACACTACAGGCTGTGCCATCTGTGGTTGCGCTTTCATTACTCGGGGGTCCTCACCTTTCACCAAGTATGAATCATATGTCCTTTCCTGTAGCAAGTCATAAGCTCAATAGTTTTTATCATCGTGTCCTACTGAACAACAAAATGTATAGTACAGAATTTCTACCTTTGTAACCATCTTTTGCATGTAGTTGCAGTTCTCATGTTGATGCCCATAGACTTGACATATGCGGCATTATGGTACACCAGCTCAACTCAACGGGTTCGGGGCTCCTGAAAGAAAATAATTTTGGAATGCTAGAAATGTATCCCTAGTGTGTCCACCCACATGACACCAGGTGCACCAAATATCATCATGATCTTCCTTATCCTTCTCGATATCTTGCAGTTGGAGCGTCATATTGGCCAACTGTGCCTGAATCTGATTCACCCAACCATAGCTTCTCTTATCAATGATTCTTCTAGTTTCATTGTTATTTCTAGAGCCTCGATCTATGTCGCAATATTTTGTTGCACTAGCAGTTTTTGGATATATGGGACAAGTGCGGCGATGAACCACTCCTTATGTTGAACATCGCTTATCCAGAAGCTGACTCGAGCCATCAATGTCTTAAACCATTGATCAAAGTCCCAAATTGTTTCGTTGGGGAACTGCTTGATTTCTTTCAATAGTAATGTACTGATCCTCAAACTTTGGATTCTTGAATTATTCAAATAACCCCTCACAGATCTCATCCAATGTTTTCACTGTACCTCCCTGAGGAACCAACATTAATATCATGTACCAATCCAGTGCACAACCCCTGAGGGTGGTCACCAACAGGATTTTCTTGATAGTGTCATCCAAAGGCTGTCAAGTGGTCTAGATCACCTTGCATAAGAACCAGTATTTATCTGGGTCATCAAGGCCTTTTCCATGAAATATTGGTAGCTTCATTTTGTCACCCGCCATTCTGGGCCTTCTTCCTTCGACTGGTACTCTACTGCTAGACTGTTGCTGACACGTCGGGAAAGTTGATGTATACTGCACATTTCTTTCTAATGTTGGATTAGTGTGTGGAGGTGTGGACACGTTACTATTTGGGTTAGAGCCTATCGTTATCCTGGGCATATCCTGGGCCTGTTCATCCTCATCATCACTGAAAGGTCGCTTTGTCCTGTGTGGTTGTTCTTCACGGCATCGCACTTCGATCGCAGCACTACCTTCTCCTATCCTCTGCCTCTTCTCTCAAAACCTTGCTCCTCCTCTTGTACAACCACTTGTTTCCTTAATGACCTTTGCATTCTCACCAGAACTCATTCCCATCTACCCCTTACCTTCCGGTGTGTCTCGGCCCTTTCTTCACAGTGTCCACAACCTCCGCACACCAGAGTTCCACTACTCTTGGTCCATCTTCAGAATACCTTTTTTGCAGATAAGTTGTTTAATAGATAGCTGTAGTGACAGCAAAAATCTACCTCGTGGTCCATTGTCAAATTCCCTTTTTGCTTCGATAAATTATTTATTGGTATCAATTGCACATCGGTAATGTAGGCCGCCAGAATACTATCCAACCACACCTCAAGAGCCCGCGATTCCTTATTGTCTATTTCTTGTAATTCCTGAATCAACTCTAGAGTCCAGGATGTCAGCTCTCCTCCATGGAAGTTTGTTTTCTTAGAAGTGAACTTATCTAACCATTCATACAAGATGACAGGAAACTCACAGAAGAACCATTCATGAGGACCGTCGTGAATATATTTGTCCAACCAATTACCCATCGATAGCTTCGGATTTTGATTTTATGTTTATGCAAACTCTCGCAGTTTTAGAACAAACACCCCTCGATCTCCAATCAATTTGGATGGAAAAACATATCCTCCTTTCAATCGCAACTAGGTCCCGGCAATGGAACCATTTGTTGGAAGAAACCCACCAACAAAGCCTCATTGATAGGGGTTCTCACTCTGTTGAAACCAAACCAGCATGATCTCCCTGAGCACTGACCCAAACAGGTTTTATTCTGCCCAACAACATCCACAGAGTGGACGAGGTCTCACCCGAGGTGTTTAAGGGAGAGATGTCGGAACCGATTTTATGACAGTGAGAAGGGAAGATATGCCATCCATGGATTCGACAGCATAACTTTCAGATGACTCTAGGTAATTCGATAGAGCCAAGATAGTCCTCACAATTCACTTTCACAACCATAGATCTAACAGATTGCATTATGCATTCATCACAACAGTGTTGTCGCAGGAGTATCATTCAATAAACAACTTTAACAAGCTTCATCACTATTTATCAGAACTACAATAGAATTTGGATAGATCGCATCATTAGTTCATTGCAGCAACATTAGTAAATCATAATCAAGTTCAATTGCAGCAGAGAAAATAGGAAAACAGAAGACAACATTTAGGCAACAAACGTCATGTCATATTAATTCAGCGCAACAGATCCACAATAGATAATTCTTCTCTAGAGTGGGAGACTGATTACATCCCAAAATTTAGTATCTGACACAGACAGATTGCATATCGCTCAAAGAAGTATACTCATCAAGACCATAGATAGACTACGACAGATCGATCATACTTCTTCGTCTATTCTCATGTCATGTTGTATCATCTATCATCTGTTGTGTCTTATACAATTGAAAAACTAGCTCTATATATAGGCTTGCGCCTTTATAGTAAAGTTCCACTTCTAACTAAATTCTAACCACTAATGAACTATGTCCACAAAATGTGGTCAATTAATACATTAAATATTCAAAAAGCGGTTATCGCGTTGATCTGGCCTTGCGCAGTGTTGTGTAGATATCGCGACACTATGCAACTCACTTGCCAAAACCCCTGCCAATAAATCCTTCCTTCAGAAGTTTTTCGACTTCAGATTTGATAGCCGCTGCCTTCCGGGGATGGACTTGATGCAATTTCTTCTTGACCGATCTCACTATGGGATAGGTTTTGATTTCATGTACTATGATAGATGGGTCTATCCTAGGCATTTATTCATAAGACCAGGAAAAAATATCTCAGGATTTGTTGAAAAGTGGCCTATATCCTTCAGTTTCTTCTATTGAACAATTTTTCCTAACGTGAACATGTTCAATAGTTCTAGGATTGACCGATATGTCTATTGGAGTTGTCTTAGTAATGTTGCATAGATTTCCTTCAGAGTCATAATCTTGCAACAACACAGGTGTTTGTGGAATGGCAACAATATCAGCACCCAAGAGAGATACAAAATCATTATTTTTTGAATTGGTGTTGGGGAGGAACGAGGATCTGTGATGATGATCCTCCCATACTGATTCATTAGTACTCATAATCTCCATGATAGTTTCATCTGACAAAAAATTCTGGGAGAGATAATCCAAAGTAGGAAGAGATGGTTCTAACCAGTAGGGCAGGTGGTAGGGATCTGAAGCCACAAGATGAAGATCATCTATATGGTCATTGGAAATGGATTGGATAGCATCATAAACTGCTTCATGTAGGCTACAGGAGGATGAATCAACAACTTTCTTACCTTTGGGATCATAGCCAGACGAAGAGATCATATTAATGGTTGCCATTTCTGTGCTAGAAGGAGCTAACGGGAATACGCCCATAAGGGTAGAGTCTTTCAACATATCTACTCCAATCGACTGATAAGGAGGAGGGTATTGACCTAGAATATGGATGTTATTTTCCGTAGGGGTAGTAACATCTGGTGTATAGAAATCAAGTTTATCAATTGTCACAATATTTCCCGAGTGTGGAAAGTGGAGAGTTCTAAAAACCATCGAAGCAACAATGGTCATAGAATAAAACAAGTTTCTTCCTAAGAGAAGATTGTAGTCTAATGGGGCATCCACTACTTCCACCTGAATAGAAATACTTTTCCCCCCTAGCTCAACTGAAAGTGCTAGCATGAGACCATGGGGTTGGAAACCTCTACCATCAAAGACTCTTAGGGTCGTCGGTGATTTTTCAAGCTCGGGAGAGCTAACGGCCTTCCAACAAAATATAAACAGAACTAAGGTTGAAGCACCTTAATCTAGAACAGTCCTAAAGATATTTTT
>LPNX010362257.1:524562-576140 GCA_001517045.1 Pseudotsuga menziesii | reverse complement strand
AAATAAAAAAACTACTTTTTTGTTTGTATTTTTGACATATCTCCCTGTGTTTTTACTCAAATTTCAATTGGGAGAGTTCGTTGGATGCGGAATTAAATTCCGCATCCAACAANAAATAAAAAAACTACTTTTTTGTTTGTATTTTTGACATATCTCCCTGTGTTTTTACTCAAATTTCAATTGGGAGAGTTCGTTGGATGCGGAATTAAATTCCGCATCCAACGAGTACCCACTCGGCATACTTTTGACAGACCCCACTACCCCAAAAACAAGAAATACCTAAAAAATGGAATGATGATGTTATCATTCCATTTTTTCAGGTATTTCTTGTTTTTGGGGTAGCGGAGTCCATCAAAAGTATGCCGAGTGGGTACTCGTTGGATGTGGAATTTAATTTCGCATCCAACAAGCTCTCCCGATCGAAATTTGAGTAAAAACACAAGGATATATGTCAAAATTACAAACAAAAAAGTAGTTTTTTTATGATACCTATCCCCAAATTTATATTAAAAAAGTGTTTAAGACCTATACGGTATTTCAAATTTAAAGAAATTTCATTGGCTAACACATGATGACATGGAATTTGAATAAAAGTTAAAAGGGCATTTTGAGTTGAAATTTCCTCTAATGACTACTTTTGTTATGATCTAAAAGGCGAGTTGGTGAGGTAGTCTAGATTTGTGGTTCTCCAGGTTAAAAATGAATCAAATTTGTATTATCTGGGTCTAGCGATCCTAAGGAAGTTAACAAGTTTCTGCATTGTGTAGGACAACTTTGGAGCACTTCTAAGCTAGAAATTGCACACGGTTCCTGAGTGAGGTCTTCAACAACATTATAGAACTGTGCAGCTCGAGCAGTGGGATTCAAAATAGAATTCCTAAGAGTGCTCTTGGGTGGATGCAAAATCATGTTGAGATTAGGTTTCTCGATAGTTAGGGGACCATTAGACGAGGATGCAGGAGAACCAGTGGGAGGAGCTTTATTTGAAGAAGTATTTCCATTTTTCTTCTCCTTAGGTTTTTCATATGACTGAGTACGAGTTGTTAAATTAACGGTTTCCGACGACATCATTCAGAGTTCCTCTGAAGGACCAGAATTTCTGTGATTGGACATGTGGTCTATCAGTTGTTGTTGAGAAGGAAAGGGATCAGTAAGAATTGTTAGTGCAGGGTTACTTTTTAAAATCTTGTTAATTTCATCAAGACGAGGACATTCCTTAGTGAAATGATAGCCATCAAAAAACAGGAAGGGATATTTGGATTTCGTTTTTCCTTTATTGTCATTCTATGGGGCTGTAGGTTTGGGATTTTCCTGTTGGTTTCTGGGTTTTTTATTTTTACCTTTTCCCTTTTTCTTATTACCGGATGATTGCGTACTTTGAATAGCATTCACCTCGATGGAAACCATAGGATTAGAAGGAGTAGTAGTAGAAGCACTGGGTTTCTTGGCAGATTTCATTGTTGATGGGGGCTGGATTGAACCAATAACCCTATCAACAGAATTTTCTACAGGTGGCTTAGCTGAGTCTGTGCTAGGACTAGGAGTTTGAGGAATATGGTCATACAAAGTTCTAGATTGGGAATACACCAAGTTGAGATACTGAGCATGAATAATAGGCTGCTCTTTAGTGACAACACCACCCATGGCCACATCTCAGGAAATGGGTGGCAACAAGGAATTCATAAACCAATGAGCTAAGAGTTGGTCCGGGATAGGAGCTTTAATGAGCCTTCTCTACCTTCTCCACTTATGGATATGATATGATATGTGTGTGGATTTGTTTTGACATAGAGAGTTAAAAATGTCGGTACCCATTTCATAATGAATGGGTATCTGAAAGTGTGTGAGGAAGATAGTTGCCAATGCACTAAAATCCACAAATGAGTGTCATGGAAGTTCAATATACCACTTCACGGCTATACTGGTCAAAGTGAGCTGGAAGAGTCTTAATCGAATAGAATCATCCATTAAGGAGTTTGATGAACACCATATATGGAAGGTCATAACATGATTTTTGGGATCTTATCGCTAATTACCATTGAATTTTGGGATGTCCGATGGCAACTTTACTGGAATAGAAGGCAATGAAGGGTTGTGTTGTATGGGGTCATTAATCATCTTGGACAAATCGGGTAAGTCCAAAGTTGCTAGGAAGGGTAACTGAAAATTGGGTTCCATGTACTGGTAATATTGATAAGGCATGTAACCACCAGTAGGGCCATAGGTTGAATGATATACAGGTTGTTGAAATTCCTGATGAGATGATGTACTTCCTGAAGATTGACCTCCAGAGTTAGGGCCTCCAGAGCCACCAGGACCATTAGGAGGAGGTCCACCAGGACCTTCTGAACAACTAGCAGAACCAAGGGGAGGGCCACTAAAATACCTGGGACCACTAGGAGGAGAGCCAACAAAACCCCTGTGACCACTAGGACCACCAGGAGGAGGGCCACTAGGACCACCAAAACCTCCAGGTCCACCAGGAGGAGGACCACTTGAAACTCCAAGACCAGCAGGAGGACGACCATCGAAAAATCCAGGTCCACCAGGAGGAGTACCACTAGGAGGAGGAACTCCATAAGGTGGTCCTCTGACACCTCCATCGATATGAATAGGTATTCCTCCCATCGCTAGCATGTAAGACCAGTTGGGTTCCCCCCACGGTGTAAATGCATTCCCATGGTATGGAATTCTAGTGTAAGACATTCTTATAGGGGTAGGTTGATAATTCATGTTCCCTACAAGTATTTGATTTGTTGGGTAACCATAACCCCATGAGGGTTGATGAACTATAGGTTGTGCCACTGACGGCTTACCTGAACTTGAAGGAGGGTTTACTACATTTGCGTTGGTGGGAGGGACATATACTGTGGATTGTCATACAATAGAGGTTTGCCTATTATTAGTAACAATTCCATTAGTGGGTAACTTAGGTCATGCCCAGGGTTTCCCCCCGGCATTAGAAGGTATAGACACTACTAGAACTGAAGGTTGCCCCCCAGCCATAGAAAGTATGGGATGACTAGAAACAAACCTAGAACTCAAAACTGCAGGGGCAGAATTGGAAGTTTGACCTGGATTGCGAGAAGCTTCACCATATGTTGGATGACCATCAGAAGAAGGTTTAATTGAAGTGGGGATTTTTACTTGAGCTCCACACCATTATCATTTACATCATATTATTTAAATGCAAACAGGGTTAAAATCAGGGTGTTACAATTCCTTTTGCACAAAAAGAGACCTAGCAGATGAGCGAGGAACTACAACTTTTGTTCTATTTTTTTGAATATAGGGTCTGAACTATTTTGTTTCCTTGAATACTGCATATGATTGCTTTTCCATGGCTGGGTAATTCAATTCATCCCCTTGTACCCTAGTACTCATGAATCATATTGGGTATTCATCTCCCAATTACCATTTATACATAAGCACTGCTGCGAGAGAGTTGTCTGAAGCAAAGGTATATATAATAAAGTCATTTTCAAAGTCTAGACTCTTCAAAGAAGGTGCTTGAGCTATTGTTGTCTTGATATATTTAAATGAAACTTTCTCAATGTCAATCCACTTGAAGTGTACACTTTTCTTCACAATTTGCTGCAGAGATTTCACAATTTGAGCAAAAACAGGGACAAACCTCCCGAACAAAATTTATTGTTCCCATAAATGGTTGCATATATTTCTTATTTTGGGGCATGGTAATCTGAGTTATAGCCTCAAATCTCTCTTAATCTATTTAGATTTCCTTTTTTGAGATGATGTGTCTCAACAATTTACCTTCAAGAACTGCAAAGATACTTTTCTTTGGTTTTATAGATATACCATATCTTCTACAACAGTCAAAAATCTGTTTCAAGTGAAAATCATGGTCTTATCTTCTCTTGGAGAAAATGGTCCATCATCAAAGTACACTACTACACAATGGGAACTTAAACCTTTGAATGCAACATCCCTGGCCCTCTGAAATGTGGCTCTGTCATTCATGAGGCCAAAAGGAATTCTTCTATAAGTGAATGTTCCCCACCTTGTGGAAATGTTTTCTTTAATCAGTCTTGCTCGACCACTAACACTTGATTATACCCTGAAAATCCATCTAAAAGGGAGAACATTTCTGAGCCTGAAACCATCTGTAAAATCTGTTCCATCGGTGGAACCAAATAGTTCTCTTTATCTGATGCTCTAATTAAGTTCCTGAAGTCAACACACAACCTTATCTCTCCTGATTTTTTTCTCAACGGGACTAGATTGGCCACGCATTCAGAATTTCAAACCTTGAAAATGATATTTGTGTCCAATAACTTCTTTACTTTGTTATGGATTAGAGGTTCTAACTTCAGATCCATCTTTCTAAGTTGTTGCTGAAATGGGTTTTCTCCTGTTTTAATGGGAATCACATGCTGGATGATGAAAGTGTCATAAGTCTTCATATATTCATACGTCTAGGAAAAGATGTCTTTGTGTTAGTGAAACAACTTGATGAACTTACATCTTTCCCTAGGCGAGCAACATTTTCCCAAACTGACATATTTAGGTTCAGCATCTGATCCCAGATTAACTAGCTCATGTTGCATTGATGAACTGTTCGTCTTCACATTGGCTCGTTTCCAGAATTTACTCTGCAAATTAAACATCCCGTTGAGGGTTCTTACCGCTGTAAGCATGAAATTTCCCTGAATTTCATCTTCTTTTAGTAAACCTCACAAATGTTCTTCTTCATCTATTATGGATTCTTTAAAAGATTCTTCATTTTTCAAAAAATCGATGATCTGTTCATTGTGATTGAAAACTCTCATATTTGTAACATTATAAGGTACCAATTGCCTCAAAATCAATTCAGTAGAACACTTGTTATTAGTTGGCACTAATCTAGATGTAGAAGTAGCTAATAAATCAGCTACAACGTTCTACAATCTAGGTATTTCATTTATATTTAAAGCATTGTAGTGCATAATCAAATTCCATACCTCCAATTGGTATCCCTTAAGATGTGGAGATAAACAATGAATGGTGTTTCTTACATGTCTGAATACTATCTCCAAATCCCCAAAAAGTTTTAAATTTCTAACCTTAAGTTCAATATATTTCTTCAAGCCCAAGACTATAGCCTCATATTCAACAGTGTTATTTGTGCATTCAAACTCTAGTCTGGAAGAGAGAAAGTGTTTATTCTTATCTGGATCAATCAGGATGCAACGTTCCCCTAATCCGTCTTGGGTTTTAGACCCATCAAAATAAAGAAACCAAAATATATCATTTAACTCTAATTGGTTAGTATCATCTCCTATGTTAGTCACTAAGTTTACTATCTTACAATCAATATTATCAACCTGTGAGAATTCAAGGAGATCAAACTGTGTGTCTGATTCACAACTGGCTTCTTTAGCCTGGTAGTTCTCTAGTTCGAGTTCCAAATAGTAATTCTCCAAGATTGAAGGTGAGAAGTTCACAAGTTCATTTTTCCCTTCTAACTGAGTTACATTATACTTCATGTGTCGTTCTCTTGGTACTTTAATTTGGTTTTGAACATTATTGAATGGAAGCCACATGTGAGACCAGTCAATTGCAAAGTAACCATTTAGTTTCGTTGAAGGACCAGGGACATCTACCGGTGAGGGGTAAAGGGCCAAGCGACTTTGCTCCTCGAAACAAAAATTTTGTTCCTTATAGAAGAGGAAACCTCCCAGTTTAGATTCTCAGAAGGGAGATAAATCAAGGGGAAAATTATAGGATAAGAGCTCCATTTCAAAATGTTGTATTAGAAGAAGGGCCAGAATTCATTGAAGAAGAAGGAGAAGCTGAAGACAATATCCATTGCATGGAGGATGAAGTGGACTATTCTTTTCTGACACAAGAAAAATATGAGGAAGCCCTAATTGATGAGTAGATCACTGAAGAGGATGTCTATCAGGCTGATGGTCAGGTAGGTTACCAACTGAGGTCTAGTTTGGTTGCTCCCCTCAAGAAGAATGTTGTACCTGTCAAGCAGCCTGCTGCACCTACTAGAAAGGTTGTTGTTTTACCAAATAAAGTGGTTGTCCCATCCAAAGAATTTCATAAACCAGCACCTTTAGCCACACCTGATCAAGTCTAACTCAAACCTACAGCTCTTGAGGTAAGTTTTCTAGATAGGCTACATTATTCCTTCAACCTCGAGTCTGAAATTAAAAAATTGAAAATCCCTTTCCCTTTAATTGAGCTAATGAAGAATGATGTGTTCAAAACCTCCATTCTGAATTCCCTTCAGCCCAAGGTGCACATTAACACTGAATTTGTGAACCTACAAGATGACAAGCCTATTGTAACCTTGGGCCCCATGATCAAAGACCTAAAGGACTCTTGCACACCATTATATATATCCTTGAACATCCATGATAAAATCCTCCATAACTGTCTGTTGGATTCAAGAGCCTCTCATAACCTAATGCCAAAGGCTGTGATGGATGAGATTGGCCTCAGCGTCACCAAGCCCTACCATGATTTATTCTCCTTTGACTCCAAGAAGGTAAAGTTCTTGGGCCTCATCAAAGACCTTGTTGTAAACTTAATGTAACTACCTTTGAAAAGCGTAATGATGGACATTGTAATGGTCGATATTCCTCCAAAATTCGGCCTCTTGCAGTATTGGTCATGGAGAAAAATATTAGGTGGCACCCTTCATATGGATCTCACATATGCCACCATTCCCATGTTTGGAGGGGAGACTAAGAGGCTGTATAGGAAAATCAGCTAGCATACATTATCAGCAAGGAGAGCCACTCAGTGAATCACCCCATCTACACAGTAGACACTGATTTCGGGTCTTGCATTTTTCAAATAGATGATAATTAGCAGACATCATTTCAGCTCACTGATCCCACCCGTCAGCAGCCCAAAGAAGTCACGATAGCGATCTAGACCATGTATTTTGATGGGGCTAGCGCTCAAAGCTCAGCAGGCGCAGGTGTAGTATTGATATCCCCATCTAAGGAAAACATTCACTTAACTTATAAGCTTGATTTAAAAACCACTAACAATGTAGTAGAATATGAAGCCTTGCTGCTAAGAGTTAAAGCTGCCAAGGAGATGGGGATCATGTGCGTGAATATTTTTGGAGACGTAGGCCTCATCATATAGTAGGTCAACAATGCTTTTCAGACAAAAAATATCAGATTGAAGGCCTACAAGGACGAGGTATGGAAACTGTAATATCCCAAATTTGGCATTGGGTCACAATGACCAAATCACATTTTCCATATTCATGAAAGTTGTCAAATGGATGCTAAAAGTCAAATAATTGTTAAGGAGGAAAATCACTAGTTTCCTAGGTTGGGGGTGGAAGCTTTGAGATTTGGAATAAGGGGGATAATAAATGATGTTTAGACATTATAAGGGGATAAATATTTAATAATTGATCTTATTAAATAAATACAAGAGAAAATGGAAGTGGCAATAGAGCATGAAGACACATGGAGACTGTTGTCCACTGATTGCACACCAGCAGCAGAAATCTTCCGAAAGCTATCTCCTCACTTGAGAAAGTGGGAGAGGTGTGACCTTGGGGGAAAGCACAGAGCTAGGTACTGTCACCTACTCCTAGCTCCTCCATTTAGGCTAACTCCTAACAAAGCCACGGGGGGTAGTCCCTAACAAAGAGTTTTATATGGCTCAATGTTTTAAGTTACTTTTTAGATGTTTTTGGATGCATATGGGTGTTGTTTAGGAGTTAATATGATTTAAAATGATTAATATTAGGGGGAATCAAAGAAATCCACGTTGCTAACAAGAGATCACACAGATAAGCAAAGATTCCAAACTTATAACTTAAGCATTCAAATATAATCAATTGAAATGGCCCATAGACAGTTGATCAAGATAGATAATTAATCAAATATAACAAAGGACAAGTGCCTTATGGAGTCAAATAAATGCATGAAATAAAGTCTAGGAATCAAGCTAGTGAGTATTAGGTTTTGCAAGTGCTCTTGGTAGATTTTAAATTTTTTTGATAGTGGTATTGCTTAGAGTGTCAACAAAAGTTTGTCAAAGCCGAGAGACTCTTCTAAGTTCCCTCCATTGAATACATGTCAGGCCCGCCTAGTATCCTAGGCTGGTATCGCCAAGACTGACTAGCTAGATGAGAATCTAAGACAGTGGTAGGTTCCAGTGCCTCTAGTAGGAAGTACTTTGGAAGAATCCCTACAATGCCGGTGCATTGGTTATGGGTGTTTAAGTATTATTAAATTACTCTTGTAGGGTTTAAAGATCCAGTGCCGTTTCTGGGTATTCCGATCTGGGATCGGTTAGGGCATACTCCGACAAGGAGGGGAGGGAGTTAATTAAATAAAAGGGGTGTGTGTGTTGAAGGTTTTATTAAGTTTATTAATTAATAGTCTCCAATAGATAGCGCTCTTGACCCTGTATTATGACAGTGGTTTAAGAGATTTAGCTAATCTATATGAGACTAATGCAGGGATTATGCAAACCTAGGATGCTCTCTGATAGAGAGTGCTCTTGACTTGTGTTTTTGCAAGTTCAATAGTCTTAATTAAGAGTTAATTGATTAAACAATGTGAATAAAAAGCAAAGATGACTTATTAAACTCTCCGACAAAGAGCACTCTTGATCCACCTTATGGTGTGATTCAAGAGATTTAAGCAGTTGATTTACTTAGAAAGATAAACAATTTAAAAGAGTAATCAAATTAATTAATGAATTAGAAGCGATGGATTAACAATTAATATTCTAAGCATAAGATGCAAATGATGATGAAAATAAGCACATCTAATATAAGCATGTAAAAGATGTACGCAACACAATCCTCCCCAAATGGGGGAGGATGGGAGTGGGGACTTAAAAACCCCACTCAAACAAAAGATATTTTATTAAAATTATACAAATTTCCTTTAGGAATTTAATCCTTGAAAGGAATTTCAAAGGAAAGTATACAACTCTATTATTATTGCAACTTGCATAAAAAGGAGAGTGATTTACTTTTACTTAGAGCTTTTCTTGAAACTTGCCAAAAGGGAAAAGAATAAGTTTGAATGAGAGCAAAAGAACAAGGCAAAATAAGGATGAAATAAAAGGAAGTGGAGGGGAAGAAAGAGGGAAGGAAAAGAGGAAGTCAAAAACAAGAAAAGGGAGGAATAAGACAGTGAACTAAGAAGCTAAGGGATGAACAAAATTGAAGAAAATGGGACAGTGAACAATGAAATAAGTGGTTATCATAAAAAGTGAAAAACGGGACAGCGAACAATGAAATAAGTGGCTATCATAAAAAGTGAAAAACGGGACAGCGAACCATGAAATAAGTGGCTGTCATAAAAGGTGCAAAACAGGACAGCGAACCATGAAATAAGTGGCTTTCATAAAAAATGCAAAATGAGACAGCAAACAAAAATTAAAAGAAATGACCAAAAACAAGGTTAAAGGAAGCCCAAAAACTAGGGAAAAAAGAGGCAAACAAGGGAAGAAAGCTAGGGCACACTAGGGCTTGTCCAAAATGGAAAAAAGGGATGGTAAAAGAGAGAAAAAATGGGGCAGCGATGAAGAAAAAGTGAGAAAAGGAAAACAAGTCAAGGACAAAAGGGGCTAGCAAGCAAGGAAACAAAAGAAGTCAAAGAGAAAAGGGAGAACTAGAGGAAGGAAGTTTGATAACCAAGAAGTATTTAAATTTATGAAAGAATTTGAGATGGAACTTTGGAGGAAGATCTCCTTGTTTTTTCCTCTTGGAAAAAGTCAAACTCTCTGTAGGTCCTAAAAGTCAACAATGTTATAAGGTTCTTATGATGATGGAGATGATTTTGATGCAGTTGAGCTCGCACCCTTCTCCAAATGGCGAGATCTGTAAAGACAATCCAACTTGATACCCAATCAGATCAAACAATAAAAACTAGTATGCTAGGAATATGCAAATCAAGATCAATACTTCATATAACTAAATATTTGTACCCATCTAGATTATGATAAAATTTGCATAATAAACCAACTTGATAGCAGCAAATGGTAAATCTTATGTTCTAATAATAGACTTCTAAAGCTAGTTGTTTGATTCAACACATAAATAACAAATTGAATAACAAACTTGTGCACTGAAAACAAGCCAAGGATGAGGCCACACGTGTGAGTCTAGATGTAGGTAAGCTCATCCTTTAGGTCTGGTTCTGACTAGCTGGCTGGTCAAGAATGATTTTTGGCTTAAGGTTAGAGCCTTCAATCACTGAATTCTGATTCCGGATCACGAACGGGTTTTTTCCATTTAATTTATGGAAAAATTAACCCAAAAAAGTTAGGAAAAGTAATTAAAAATTAAAAAACTAAAAAGAATAATTTTTCACTGTTCGAAAAAGATTTTTTAGAATTTTTTTTATGTGTTCAAATGACTTAGGACACAACCATGATCTATCTAAATAATGTCTAGTAGGCTTATAACACTCAATTGGGCTCTAATAAACCCCCAAGGCCTAGAATTCAACATCGGGCATTCCAGCTTTGGAGGAAGCAGGAGAAAACCTCATCAATTATACTTGGTTGAAGGCAAAGCATAATTGTCAGGGGAAAAAAACTCCCTGGAATACCCTATTTGAGATTCTATGTCTCAAGAGACTGAACCACTCAAAAATATCCTACTAGCACATTTTATTACAAACCCCGCGGGGCCATGGTCAAAATTATTCAAATAAAAAATTGACTAGCCAATATCGGCTAGATAAGTAGATAGATCAACTGATACACTAGAATCATACTTTGAACAAGTCTATCAACTTGCGGCTCCTCAGGTAACCCAACTATGGTACAAAAAAGTTGGTAACAGAGACTATGGGGCCCACACTAGCTAGAATTCCTATGTTAAATGGTATCTTTCTCTTGCAAATTTGAATATATGGGAAGCCTAATGTTTTTGGATGCATTATAAGGATAATATACTTGTCCATATACTTCATAGGTCTAAATTGGGATGAATTGTAACTTACATGGGAGAGGAAGAGCCAAATGGGAGTTTCATGGACACTTGGCTAGATTCCCCTTACATTTATGACAGCTATGACACCAATGATGGAGATTCTATGATAGTTATGACCCAAGTTATATCTAAAGGCTAACATACTGAGATACTAACATGTCAGGCCTGAATAGAGCATCTTGGAGGTCGAAATTGGGAGTTGGAGAAGGCCAAGAGGCTCCTACTCAAATTTGGGAGAAGAGGGAAGGTGAAGAGAGAGGTCACATGGCATAGCATGAGCAGCCACACCAATTCGACTTGGATTTGGTTTATGGATGGATTTGGAACCTTAGAATACCAATAATGTTTATAAAATATAGGGATCATCCATGAGAAGAAGCTTTTGCTCATTTGTGAAATTGTCATTTGTGAATTGTGAGAGCCAGTGGATGACTAGTTTTCTTGCTTAAGCCAATTTCGAGGGTGAAAGATTCCAATCCTAGTTGGTGTTTGGAAATTCCACTTAGGTATTTCATGGAGATTTAATGGCTTCTTATTTATAGGTGTAATCTACAGGAAATCATGTTGATTCTTCTATTGCAGCACTCTCGCTCAACTATTTCCAGTTTTCACACCATATTCATGCCAATGTAGGGATTGTGCTTTGGGTGAGCTATTGATCTATTTGGAGAATATTATAATGCTCATTATCTTATGATCTGATGTATATTCTCTTTATTTCATGTTTAGAAGACTCAGGTCGAAATACCCAAAATAATTCATGTAAAAATGTTGAACAATGAAGAAATAGTGTCATTTCCCCACTATCTTGTTGTGAACCATTGTAATGCTGATGATTTAAAATTAGGAGAGAATTTAATTGTCCATTTATGATTGGAATTATTTCAATATTATATGTTATTCATTCTCATAAAGTTTCAAGTCGAAATTCCCAAGAATTGTATGTCAAAATGACTTTTAATGAGCAAACACTGACCATTTCCAGTCCATTTTGATATATGCCATCGTAATGCTTATTATTTTGAATGGAGGAATATATATCTAATAAATTTATAATGTATGGACAGTAATTAATGTGTATTTCAAGTCTCATGTTCAGTACTTAATCATTGGAAGCCATTTTACTCATTTTTATTGCATTGGGAGAAGATTTGGTGGTCGAAATTGTGACTTGGGAGTTGTTTTGGAAAGAGTCATAACATAATTTATAAACTGAACCATAATGAATATGAGACTTTTAAAAGGTACCTTACACATAACCAGCCTCTTTTAATAAATTTAAGTGACTTTCAGATCATTTGTGAAGCCATTTCCGGCAATTACTCGGGGGGAATTGGAGCCCCAATTTGCTAGTAAAGACTCCTACTTTGAACACAACATTAAACAAGTTTTTAGAAGTAAGTGGGAGGTCACAAAATATACATGTGCATGATATTTAATTTATATTATCATACATGTACCTTCAGATAAAATTTGGAAGCATTTGGGTCAATTTGGAGGTCTAGACATCAAAACTAGTCAAGAGCCAAAATTGTGAAAAATTGGGCATTTTAATAAAAGTCACAAAAAGGGACATTACAGTGGTATCAAAACATGATATTGGCACCTAATATGGTCTGATATTTATGAGTACAATAATTTAGTGACCACCATTATATATTGAAACCAAAAGTGCTTTTGTTGAAGAGGAAAAAAAAGTAGGAGAAGAAGGCAATGTTTTCTTTGGAAACTATGATTAGGAATGAAAAGAGAACCTCATATGATGGTGAGGAGATAATAAAAAGAATGGAACCTATATTTGAAGACATGAACAAGAATATTGAAGACATTACCAAGAATATTATGAAAGGATTTGAATTTTTGGCTATCCAAAGTTGGGAAAAATATATTGATTTTAAGAAAACCAAGGAGAAAAATGCATCAGCTTGCTTGAAGGAGAAAACGAGGGAGACCATGAACCACCTAGTTCTGAAATAGGTGGAGCAGAAGAATTATTACATGAAGATGATCAAAATTCACTCCCAAGTGACTCTGAAAAATATGAAGAGACATCACATGAGTATGAAGAAGTTTTTATTGAAAATACTGAAGATAATTTTGAGACACATGCTACCTTGGAAATGAAACAAAGAGCATCTACTGATGGATGCTTAAACTATGAAGGAGTACCTACTGATGGGTTCTCACAACTCTATGTTGGTGACATAGATATTGGATTTCAAAATGTTGCTGCAATCCAGAATTCCATTAAAGATGAAAATGAAGACCTTGTAGTAGTTGAATAAGAAACAAGATCAACTCCCCATCACCACTTGAGCTTCATGAAGTTGGTCCAAGCAAGAAGGAAGAATATGAGTAGGTTCATTTGCAAGAGCCTCATTTTATTGAAGGGTCCTTAAAGATGAATGAAAAGAAGATCCAAGAGGCCCTTAGCATACTCCATGACACTCAAGAATTGGTATCAAATTCTTGTTGGAGAGCTACTTCCTTGGAGGATCCATCCTTCCTTGAAGACATGGAGAAGATACAAAGAGTAGTGTGCAACATCAAAGGTAATTTCATGTCTTTTATTTTTGATAGAAAAAATGTCATTGAGCTTATTGAATGGTTACATGAATTGTCACATGCCCCAATTTTGCAAAATAATATTATCTTATTTGATTTTATTCCAAGACATTATGTTAAATTTTATCTTAAGTTGTAAATGATGACTTAGCAGAGTCAAGGATATTGAATGTAATTCTGAATATTTTAATTATAAATAAATAAAAGTGGAGAAAACAGCTTGGGAGAGCTGTTAAAAAGAGTGTTACTAGTGAATTTGGTGGAGGAGACTAGGTGGAGAGAAAATAGACAAGTGGCATCATCCTCAAACACTTCCAATGTTGTAGGTGGAAACCTCCCTAAATTTGGGGTCATGATCCCCCAAGAAAGTGGGATCAGAGTAGGTGGCTCAATTAATGACAACTAACCCAAAAATACCTAAGCAATCTTAATAAAAATTCCCATTGAAGAGAGCTGAGGCTGCTCATTTTCCAAGAAGAGAATCATTCAGGTGAATGTACTTCAAAGGATTTCATTGGGAAGGGAATTTATGGAAGGTGCTCAAGGGTTAAACTGCAGAAAGTGATCTAGTACAGCTATTCAACTGAAGAATCTTGCTGCTGAGTGCAGAGTTAGTACTGAGTCATTGGACTAGAATTTTGTTGCTTGCTCCACCAGTTCTCAGCCAAGGAGACCAGGAACAGGCTCGAGGGTCTTGAGAAGGCGTTGTTTGAGCACTCTCTAGGAGTTGGTAGGGAGGAACGACCTCCCAACCCTTTTTTAATCCAGCTTTAAACAGGTTCTACAGTCTTTTATTTACTGTGTTAAAAGTTTATATCTGAGAATGAATGAGTGATAAATGATTACATGTTTTGTAGTGAACTGATAGAGCTAGTAACCTTTTCTTTATTTGAATATTGAATATGTAATTGATGAATAATCCTACATGTGTTTTTCCCCGTCTGGAATAAACCAGACCGTACTCTAGCACAGGTAGTGTGTTTAAAAACAGATGAAGAATATGATAGAAGACTGAATTGAATAGATGTATTATATATTTCATAATATCAGAATAATTTATTTCTGTTTGTAGATTATTTTCAGTAAAGAACAATAACCTGTCTAATTATTGCTATTGTTTAACCAACTTGTTGATGTAAGTAGTCTAGAAAAGAAATAGCCATAACTCATTACAGGTAGCAGGTTTATCATAGTAATAAGTTACTCAAGTAAATAAGATGTATTTGTTACAGTACATTATTTTGTTATTTATGCAGAATGATAAACTGTGTCATGTATATATAGATATTTTCTTTGTATTTTATTCATTAACCTCTTGCTTATGCATTAGAAAAGTTATAGTAAATTATTTGTTTATATTAATTCAATAAAGGTATAAACTAATAAATATACAATTTAATTACTAATCATAGTAATTTAACACTAACATATATTATTAACTAAGTAAAGAAATGTAAAGAATAAACATGGTACTAATAACAAACTTATTCATAATATTTAAGTTATTCTATCATTTCCCTTTTATTATTCCAATAGGAAAAACAACAAGAATACATTAATGAACAACATTTACAAAATGTATACTTATAAAAAGAACTCTTCCTTTTAATTTTACAAACAGGATGTATCTCTAAAAGTAAATGATATGGTTGAGACGCTTATATATATTACAATTACAAATGTCAATATATCGAAGTTATAAACCAAATTAATTGGATTATGTAACTATTAAACAACTAGGTTATTATAAATTAATTACAGTCCTTTAAGGACAAACAAAAAGATATTGGTAATTATTATAAACTAGAATTTCCACAATACATTGTAACACTAGTTAACAATCAAACTAAATAAGTAATATAATTTGTTAAAAATTAAGTAGAATAATTTGTTTTAAAACAAGGGTTTCCACAGGATAAACCCTAGCTCGTAACTCTGAACAAAAATAAGTAAAATTTATAACTAAACTATGACTGTATATATCAGTCTTAAAAACATTAATAATAAACTTTTACAGAGTACTTTAAACAGAGCAGAAAACTTTGCTTACAGTCGAGAAGGATAAAAACTCGTAGTACACAGAGCATAATGTTAAGCATTACAATAAGTCAAGACAAGCTTGAAGACATAACTGTCTTTACAGGAGATATATTGTTTAAATTTTAAAAATCCATAAAGCTAAACATCAAAACAAAACTAATTACATTGCTCAGTTTAACACTGAGTTTACCCATCGACTAGCTAGGGTTTGAAACTTGGTACATCAACAAACGACCTGTAAAAGAGACCGCATATTTTATGGCATGTCTAGGAAAGTTTCCCCAACTCTGAGTTATTCCAAATGACCACCCTGATACAAGTAGGGTAAAACCCAATATATTGACCACAAGGATTACTTGTATTCAGCCATGAGCCATGGCATTCGAAGACTGTCTACATACTTCCTCCATCGTGAACATACGTAGTCGTGAGTCCCCTACTAGGAGTTTCAAAGACAAGGGTCAGAAAATAAATAACCTAAGAATTGTTTATACTATCGTAACTGAAAAAAAACCTGCTGCAAGTTAAATGAACACTAAAAACAAAGTTTACCTGTGAATTTAAAATGTCGAACAGTCTCATGGATTTTACTGTCACCAACGGACTTTTGCAAAATATAGACCCAACAGCTTGTAAAGACTGAACCTAACACAACGGTGAGTCACGAGGACGACGACATGAAGTTTGAGCAGACAGTAAGCCAAGGGAAATGATAGAATCAACAAAACTTGTAGAGTGATAACTCATAGCCACTAATAATGGCTTTAAAATCAAATACCAAAGGCAAAGGCAATGCTAATCTAAGACTCAATACAACTGGAATGAAGGAGAGTTTACGGTCACCATGAAAGCCAAGCAAAGCAACCTTAAGGGCCAGCGTGAACTATGGAGGAGAAATGAAAAGGGATAAGTTTATGATGATTATTATATCTCCAATGCTTGGCCAGGAGAAGAACACATGGTCACGATAAATTAAACCATGAAGTGGATCGATTCTATAGTCGCTTGCATACAATAATAACCAATTATTTAATCATTGAAATGATGTGTAAACTATATCATAAACCAAATTATTGCTTTGTACATCGAATACACCGCTCATCATATGATGCTAGATCAGTGTTATAATAACAATGTAAGATTTACGTTGAGCTAGCAAATAAGTGTCACCTTTAAACATTGGTTAATGCCCGAAATCGTTCATGCATAGAAACTTATTTCATCATTAACCATACGTCTATTATATTGTAACATCACAAATACGATATGGATGTTAGTAACTCTTTTCTTTAAACGTTGACCTTGATATGGATAGAGGTCATATGTAATATGGGAGAGCTTAAGTTAAAGGTTTATAACCACCAACATCTATAGTTTTCTTATGTAGAAACATTATAGTCTATACATGGATAATCTCTTGAAAAACAATATTTCAAGTTATAACATTTATAAATTGTCATAACGTAGTCTTTGTAGAATCATAAACTCTATTTTAAACTTTTTTATGGCTTTGAACTAATTATAGACTTGAATTTCTAATAAACAAAATAGATTATGCATGTCTATAAGTCATATAAGAACTAATAAATCAAATGGTAGCAAAACTATGAAGTTGACAAAGTGTATTGTAAGAACACTTTTATGAAATTCTTTTACATAGTTCAGAGTGATGAAACTTTGATGGATTTTGGCTGTGACTTAACTTGGTATTTGATAATGATTCACCATGTCTATTGGTTAGTAAAATGGTTATTGAATTATACAAAATAACTAGAAAGTCGACCCTTTTCGAAAGCATCAATCTCAGTAAAACTATTTGTAGACAGTAACTTAATACAAGAGGAGTATTATAGAAAAATAAGAAATTGAATAGGAATGATCCTACTTGAGTCCAGAATCATTAGAACCACATGGTTCGACATGAAGATAAAGTATCGGAAAACAATGATTTCTTGTGAGAAGGAATTATGGTTTTTGTTTGTACAAATCAAACTTATACTGTCAAAAGTTTACAGGCTGTAAGTTTCCTCGAAGAAAATAAATGCCAAACAGTTGTTACACAAATAAGATAATATGTTAATGTATACATACTGACAAAGCAATCATTATAACATTGCAAGTTATGCAGAATAAAGTGGAAGTTACTTTGCAATTGAGATTATAATTTTAGAGCCACAAAACATATCGTACTGTCGCTACGTACATCTGAACTTTGTTACAAGAAAAACTGAAGGAAGCCAAACGGTTTTACCTCACAGAAGTTGTTTGGAATTTAGCAATTTATTTACTAAGCTTTATAATTGCAAATAAAACACTGCTGGAAACTTTATGAATTTTAAAACATTACTCGTGTGATCATACCTATAAACCTGTAAGAACCAGTAATCTTTTTCCTTAGCATAAATGCTAAGTAAGCCCCGGATTCAAAATTAGATTCCACCTACTTGACATGAAGAAACTCATCAGTAAACAGAAATAAAAGAATACGCAAGTAAACCTTATTCTTGTTTCAAAAGAGAACTACTGAGTTAACATAATTGATCTTTTGTAATACTAATCACTTGACTGTTTCTTTTATTGCTAACCTTTAGCTATTAGTAAACCGCAAGTTTTAGCATTTGTTGTTATCTCAAAATTTTAAATTTTTGTGAAAATTTGGGGTTTTGACATGTGGTATCAGAGTGCAAGTGTTATAGCTGATTTTACCACTCCAGGTGAATCACACTGGTATGGCCTTTCCCCTGTCACTCTACATACTCCTTAGACCCCTTGGACCATTTTATATCTTTTGATGTTTTCTTGACCATCCCTAATAACATGTGAAAAATGATACACGCGACTTTTAAACCCCTAATCACCTATATACGTGGGTTTGACCACTAAAACCACGTACATCGGGATGTGTACAAAATCCAAATCCTCTTGGAGTTTTCCTTGACATGCATCCGACTCACTTGACTCCCCACCTTCTTTGTGTCTGGATAGCAGTACACCACAATGTACTCATCGATAGTTAGGCCACCTCCGGGCCCACCATGAGAACGAAGGTTGACTAATTCCCCCCGTCGGAAAAGTACAATAATAAAGCATATGTCCTCCACCTCTATGGTGAGGGACATCCCATCTATCTAGAAGGACTCAGAGTCTGGACCCCAATAATCCACCAGCATCTACAATAGTCTTGGTTTGGTCCTCAAGCCACCAAGACACCGAAACTTGTAGAGTCCACATGCACGTAGCGCTTGTTGAGCCATTAGATTGGCCCTTACTGCCTCCTCTACATCACCATGTTAACGCTCTCTCCATTCTAGGACCATCCTGCACAAAAAATTGCAAGTTTTCCCATTATATTACTAAAAAAATCTTATGCGTGGCCGCATACACAACTGTTTTACAAATAGTCATGTATGTATGCGGGTTTGGGGACATTTTCCGCGTATAGCCAGCCCTATACGTGGAAAAACCCTTGAATTCTGCGTGGGCCACATTTCCTTTTTTAGTTTGGCCTAGAAACCTCAAATGACCATGGAATTTGATAAAAATTGCATTGAAATGGAAGAGAAGAGCATGGGTAAGTACCTGGAAGAAACGGTAGTGGATTCTGCCGGCTGGATCTCCAGGAATTCGCTGTTGAAATTCTGAGCTCAATTGGGTAAAAATTTCAAATATTTTAAAATGTTTTGAAATATTTACTATTTATAGATTTTTTTCAAATTTTTACCCCCTTTCCTATAGTTTGGACTATTTCTAATCATTTTGGACTGTTTTTGACCTAATTTATGATGTAGGAGACCTTTTCGAGTGCCGTTTCAGCCGTTGGATTGACCCATTCATGCCAATTTCAGGTATCATGTCTAAACTAGCATATAGGTTAGGTTTCATCACCATTTTCATTTTTCATGACCTTATGATTGTTTCATCATAGCTTTAGGTACGAACCCACTCTATTATGTCACGGAACCTTCTTGCTGTTTTAGAAGTGGCATGATATGAGTGGTAGAGCTTGACCTTACATGGGTACCCTAGTTAGTGCCTTATTTGCATTTGGTGCCCATGCTGACATTTTGTCTTTTAGGGTGTGGGAGTCCGTTGTATAGTATTTCCATGAAATTTTGCAAGAGCCTCATACTCCTCTTAATATTTTACTGGCCTATTTTCATGAGGACTCCCATATGTCAAGTTCTAATTGCATTATCATGAGCTTTGCCTGCCTTATCGAGCTTTATGTCGGCTTCCCTGACATTGCGTTTCAGCCATATAGCCCAAGCTTGTCTCATGTCTAGCCATGCAAAGCCATTTTATATATCCTTTGCAGCTTGATTCCCTTTTTATCGAGAGGGGATTTTCCCCCGAGTGTCGATATCCTACACATGTGTCCTTGCATTGAGCATAGGTATGTTCCACTACTTGGAACTAGTTTGTTTGCTCCTATGACACTCGTATCCTCCTAGTTTGTAACTATAAAGTAGTTTTATTCTTTTTCAAGATTTTTAAATATTTGAAAAAGTCCAAAAAAATAAAAAAACCAAAAATCCGGACAAGGAAAGATGTTATCTTTGGCCGCTGTCAAGTCATGTTGCCTTCGAACAGAGCAATGTATATCAAATCCATTGGTTGGGTTTATAGTTTGACTTTAGGAGCTGTACTTATTTATCTGAGTTTATCTCCACCGAGCCTCTGTCGATGCCTCCTGTGTCGCAGAGATGTCCCAGTTTGTATATCGAGTGTATGCTACCTCTATTTTAGTCACCATTTGCTGTTATTCTCTTGTTCGAAGGAAGTTGAAACTTGAGTCGACCATTCCTCAGTTATCTTGACTTTGCATGTCAACCATTCCCGGTATAGTTACTGGTTTGTGAACCTTATGATCGAGTCCTTCCACATCATACAACTTTTCTGAGTACCTCGTGTTGGATGATGTGGGATTCCTTAATTCCCTCCTTCCAGCGGATTTCATCCCATCGACTTCAGATTATTTATTCTGGGATTGGAATCTAGAGTCATTTTGAGTGCCTTGAGACTTGCAGTCATCAGTGGTAGGTTCTCTCACCATCGACTGTCTTTGGGAATACATCAATGTCCCCTAATCGATGGATCCTTTCAAGTGTTCGACCTCAACACATTTATTCACACTTGTTAGTTTGTACTCTAGTACCTTGATTCCCATTTTCATTATCGGTGGGTGATCTCGCGTCTTTTAACGGTATACATTAATGACCAGTAATCAGACGATGGACTACTATGTTTGACCTCGACACCTCTATTCACATAGTAGGACATGTACTCGTATCGGTTTGTGTAGAAGACTTTCCAGATTGTTGGCATCTCTTATATGCTACCTACTTAATCATGCCAGTGTTCATGAGATTTCAGCTCTCGTGAATTGATTCCAGTATATGTCAGACATTTCCAGCTATTATGGAGATCTTGATCCGTTTTATATATTCATCTAATATGGAGATCATGGTCCTTTGTATATATTCATCATGGAGATTCTGATCTATGTATATTGTACATGGCGATGACCACTTATGTGATATCTTGTATCATGCCTATTCATGGCCATTGTACTCTTATGTATCTGGGACTGGTATATGTATTTGCAGTTATGTGCAGAGTTGTATCATTGTACTATGTTGGTTGGGTGGTTGGTATTCCATTTGGGATTCTTCATCGCTCCACTTCTAGGATGGACTTATAATGTATTTCGACCATCGTATGACCCCTGTGACCTCACACATTAGGGGGCATCTGTTATAGCTGATTTTACCACTCCAAGTGAATTACACTGGTATGGCCTTTCCCCTGTCCCTTTGTAGACTCCTTAGACCCCTTGGACCATTTTTTTTCCTTTGATGTTTCCTTAACCATCCTTAAAAACATGTGAAAAATGATACACGTGACTTTTAAACCCCTAATCGCATATATACGTGGGTTTGACAACTAAAACCATGTACATCGGGATGTGTACAAAATCCAAATCTTTTTGGAGTTTTTCTTGACCTGGATCCGACTCACTTGATTCCTGGCCTTCCATATGCCTTGAGATGACTCGGATTCGAACTTTCATTACCCCTTCCAAAATCTATATAAGGGGTACATTGAAGGCATATGAGAGAATTGAGAGCAAAGAAACTATAGTCCATTGTTGCCAAAACTTATGCTTGAGTCTGCATCCCTTTGTTCCTTGGAGCACCTTTGTGTTCTTCCCAATCTTGCCTTTTGCTTGTGAGCTTGCTGTCGAGAGATGGAGGATTGAAGTGGTGGAGGCCCAAGTGGGGGATTCAGTTTCTTCGATTTGCAGACATGCTGATAGAGGTTGTATCCATTGTAATCTCTAATTTTATAATAATAGAAATATCTTTTCCTGTCCAATAATGTATGTTTGAATGAATATTTTATCCATTGGATGATTTCAAATTCTTATACATTGTTGATTATATATTCTAGAATAGATCTAACAATAATATATATAGTATGTTTGTATTGTTTACTTGTTGTTGAGGAAGTAATCTATCAATTCAAGCTGAAGTTGGAAAGCTCAACGAGGATCTACTTCAACCATTCAGAATAAGGTACAAGGTCCGATCCTTTAGTGTTAGATATTTAATTTCTATTGCATATTGGAAATGATTTATTTCTAGAGTCAAGCTATTTGTTGTGGTACCCCAAGCCATAGGAATTTCTCTCCATAACAACAAGGTTCAAACACTAGGCCTTGATGAAGCCCAACTAGCTTTCATGAAATAGTAAATTAAATTATTATGCTGACGTACTTTATTTTAAATGTTATTCAATAGATAATTGTTTTCTGAAGTTTAACAGGTAGGTATGGAAAGGCTGGAAGAATATGCAAAGTAGAAATCCCCAGCTACTGAAATAGGAAATTTATGAAGAGATCCTATACCAAAGGACTTAACTACCAATTCCTCAGAATTGTTACAAACTATAAAATAATTAAAAACTGAAATGGATTCTGTAAAGCGAGAAAATGAAAGGATTCTGAGGTCTCAAGAAGAGCTGAATTAGATCCTAACTGAAAAGTTTCAAACTGAGGGTAGGGATAGAAGATCAGAATCAGAAGATGCCAGTCATCAATGTAAATCTAAAAAGATGAAACATACTAAAACTGAAAGTAGTTCGTCTTCTAAAGTGTTTGGTGAACAATGAAACTATCATACTACTAGTGACAGTAGTGATGATAATTTGTACACTAAAAAGAGGAAATACAAACCTTATGAGGAAATTTCCGGGGAATTCAAAAAGATAAAACCACCAACCTTTAATGGAGAGACTGAGAAGGGGGAGGAAGCTGAATCCTGTTTATCTGGGATGAAGAAGTACTTCCAAATATATAATTATTCTAACCAGTTAAAGGCTAGAATGGCTATATATAACCTCTCAGGAAAGGCTAACATTTGGTGGCAGGACTTGAAAAGAGTTAAGGGCATAAAAGAGAAAGATGTTAACTAGAGTACCTTTAAGAGGCATTTCAAAAATAAATTCATGTTTGAGCAGTATTATGAGGAGAGAGCCAAAGAGTTTTATGAGATGAAGTTAGGATCAATGACAATGAAGGATCTGAACAACAAGTTCTTAAGTCTACTTAGGTATGTACCATACCTTGTAGATGAGAAACCAAAGGTACAACAATTCCTTAGATGTCTACCTTATCATATTAAAGATAGAATTGAATATGATAACCCAAAGACCTTGGAGGAAGCTATGAGAAAAGCTAACTTCTGTTTTGAGAAGAATCAGAAGAATGAAGGGTTGGCCAACTGGAAAGCTAAGAAAAATAATAATCAGTTTGAACAAAAGAAGAAGGATTTTGTGCCTAATAGAAATTTCAAAAACAATAAGGCCAAAAATTATTATAATAACAAGAATTTCCAAGGAAACAAGAGCAATACACCCAACAATTAGAATAATCCTAAAGGTAAGGAATTTGCAAATAATCAGAGAAATTTTACCAAGAACTTTGAGCGCAAAGAGCCTATCAAGTGCTGGGAGTGTAATGGCCCACACTATGCTTCAGTATGTCCAAATCAGAAGAAGACTGTTAGCAATATTCATACCATACAGGACGAGATGAGAATTGGGGAGCTAGCAAGGAGCATGCCTAGAATCAACGCAACTTTGGAGAATCGACAAGCTGAATATCAAACTTCCATGGTGGAAGTAGAAGGTATGATAAATCAGACCGCTGTAACTATTTTGATTGACCCAAGAGCTAGTCTCAGTTATATTGCACCTAAAATAGTAGAAAAATGTAAATTATCTGTTGAAAAATTTGAGAATTCTTCGTTGGTTCAGTTAGCCATTGGTGCTAAAAGAAAAGTAACTTGTTTTGTTAAAGAATGTGCAATAGTTATGGATAAATTAGAAACTGTTGTTAAACTTAATGTTTTGCCTCTTGGTTCTTATGATTTGCTGATTGGTATGGATTGGTTAGAACAACATAGAGTAATTCTAAATTGTTATGATAAAAACTTCACATGTTTAAACAGTGAAGGAATTCCTAGAAAAACTACTGTAAGGCAGATTTCTGCTTTACAACTTAAAAGAGCTGTTAGAAAGGGATGTAAAGCTTATGCAGTAACAATAACTAATGAGGAAAGTTTAATTAAAACAGATAAGTTAAAAGTGGAAGACATACTAGTGTTAAGAGAATATGTTGATATATTCCCAGAAGAGATTCTGGGATTACCTCTAAAAAGGGAATTGGATTTCACCATTGAGCTGGTACCGGGTGCAGTACCTAGCTCAAAGGCCCCGTATCAAATGAACATATTTGAACCTAATGAATTAAAATCTCAATTAAAATAATTAATTGATAAAAAGTATATTCGACCAAGTGTGTCTCCCTGGGGGGCACTTGTCATCTTCATCAAGATAAAGGACGGAACTATGCGACTTTGCATAGATTACCATCAGTTAAATAATATGACCATCAAAAATTGATATCCGTTTCCCCGCATAGATGATTTGTTTGATCAACTACGTGGAGCCACTGTGTTTTCAAAAATAGATTTAAGGTCTGGATATCATCAAGTGAGGATTAAAGATGAAGACATCTTTAAGACAACTTTTAGAACAAGATATGGTCATTACGAATTTGTCGTAATGTCATTCAGGCTTACCAATGCCCCAGATATCTTCATGTGTTTAATGAACAACGTGATGCATAAGTATTTAGATAAGTTTGTGGTCATGTTTATCAACAAAATTCTAATTTATTCAAAAACTGAAGAAGAACATAACGAACATCTAAAAATTGTTTTGCAAGAGTTGCAAGAACATCAACTCTTCGCAAAGTTTAGTAAATGTGATTTCTTCAAGGATAAGATTCAGTATTTAGGTCATGTGGTGACCAAGGAAGGAATTTTCGTAGATCCTGAAAAGATAAAGGCAATCAAAGATTGGCCAGTTCCTAAGGATGTGACGGATGTTCGATCTTTCATGGGAATTACCAGTTACTACCAGAGGTTCATTGAATGTTTTTCGAGGATAGAAAATCCAATAACTTCCTTGCAGAAGAAAGGAAAGAAGTTTGACTGGAATAAAAAATGTGAAGAAAGCTTTCAAAAGTTAAAAGTTTTATTAACCAGTGCACCTATTTTAAGATTAATAGATCCTAATAAAGAATTTGTAGTGTGCACTGACGCCTGTAATGATCGCTTAGGTGGTCTTCTAACTCAAGAAGGGCATTTTATTGCCTATGAGTCTAGAAAGTTAAAAGTTCATGAAAATAATTTTGTAACATATGATCTGGAATTAGCAGTTGTAATACATGCCTTAAAGATGTGGCGACATCACCTAATTAGCAGAAAATTTGTTTTAATGACTGGCAATAAAGTATTGAAGTATCTTTTATATCAGCCAAATTTAAATGCCAGATAAGCTAGGTGGTTAGCTTTCTTAAGCAAGTATGATTTTGAAATCCAGCATATAAAAGGTAAAGAAAATAAAGTTGCTAATGCATTAAGTAGGAATGCAAGACTGAATTTTGCAGCAACTATCAGCACCTATGTTTCAGACTTGGAGAACAACTTAAAGAAGGAATATAATAAGATGAAATTTACCAGAATTTGCAAGCTAAATCTAAAGAAAATCCAACAGAAAACTTAATTGAAGGTTATAGTTTAAATGAAAAATATTTTTTACTATATAAATATAGGATGTATGTACCTAACGTACCTAAAGTTAAGCTATTAATTCTGGATGAAATTCATAAAACACCATATTCAGGTCATCTAGGTTATCAAAAGACTATAACCATGTTAAGAAAATAGTATTTCTGGCCAAATATGAAAATTGAAGTAGCATAATATATTGCTAGGTGTTTTGAATGTCAATAGGTAAAAACTGAACATCAACACCCAGCTGGTTTGCTTTAGCCTTTACCCATCCCTAGCTGGAAATGGGAGATAATTATTCTATATTTTATTACTAGACTGCCTAAAAATCAAAATCAAAATGATTCTATCATGGTAGTAGTTGATAAGTTAAGCAAAGCAGCTCACTTCATACCAGTCAAAACTACTTATAAAGCTGCAAACATAGCTGATATTTTTCTAAAACAGATTTTTCGATTACATGGAGTACCAAAAGTCATAATCTCAGATAGAGATCCTAAGTTTACAGGAAAATTTTGGAAGTCTTTGTTTAAAGGGTTAAACACCACATTAAATTTTAGTACTTCTTTCCATCCTCAAATAGATGGAAAAAATAAAAGGGTAAACCAAGTATTAGAAGATCTATTAAGAATGTATGTGAAAGACCAGCCTGGTAAATGGGAGGACTATTTACATATGATAGAATTTGCTTATAATAATAATTATCAGACATCAGCCAAATTTAGTCCTTGTGAAATTTTATATGGATGGAAATGTAATACTCCTATCTCTTGGAGTAATCTAGTAGATAGATTGGTATTAGGTCCAGAACTATTAAAAGAAATGGAAGAAATTGTGAAACAAGTGCAGGGAAATCTGAAAGTGGCACAGAATCGACAAAAAATTCAAGTAGACTTAAAAATAACCCCAAAGGAGTTTCAGGTAGGTGAACATGTGTTCATCAAGGTAAGGCCCAAAAAGAGCTCTCTGAGACGAGGGAGTTGTGCGAAATTGGAACCTCGTTATTGTGGTCCATTTGAAGTTCTATCTAGGATTGGATAAGTAGCTTATCAATTAGCATTACCACCTAATTTAAGAGTACATAATGTTTTCGACATTTCCGTATTAAAGAAATATGTTTATATGCTACTCATGTTGTTAACTAGAATGATGTACATGTGGAACCATAAGGAGATTTTCTGGTGGAACCGGACTGTATCGTCGAGTGGAGGGAGATCACACTTTAGAACTGCACCATTGGACAGGTGAAGGTACAATGGAAGCACCTTAGTCAAGAGGAAGCCACCTGGGAATTGGAAAGTAATATGCAAGATGCATATCCAATTCTGTTATAGGGGAATTCTGAGGATGAAGAATAAATAACATCGAGGACGATGTTATGTTCTAAGAGTGTGTGTATGTCACATGCCCCAATTTTACAAATTAATATTATATTATTTGATTTTATTCCAAGACATTATGTTAAATTTTATGCTAAGTTGTAAATGATGACTCAGTAGAGTCAAGGATATTGAATGTAATTCTGAATATTTTAATTATAAATAAATAAAAGTGGAGAAAACAGCTTGGGAGAGCTGTTAAAGAGAGTGTTATTGATCAAGTTGGTGGAGGAGACTAGGTGGAGAGCAAATAGATAAGTGGAAGCATCCTCAAACACTTCCAATGTTGCAGGTGGCAACCTCCCTACATTTGGGGTCATGATCCCCCAAGAAAGTGGGATCAGAGCAGGTGGCTCAATTAATGGCAACTAACCCAAAAAGACATAGGCAATCTTAATAAAAATGTCCATTGAAGAGAGCTGAGGCTGCTCATTTTCCAAGAAGAGAATAATTCAGGTGAATGTACTTCAAAGGATTTCATTGGGAAGGGAATTTGTGGAAGGTGTTTGAGGGGTAAACTACAGAAAGTGATCTAGTATATCTATTCAGCTGAAGGATCTTGCTGCTGAGTGTAGAGTTAGTATTGAGACATTAGACTAGTATTTTGTTTCTTTCTCCACTAGTTCTCAGCCAAGGAGACTAGGAACAGGCTCGGGGGTCCTGAGAAGACGTTGTTTGAGCGCTTTCCAGGAGTTGGTAGGGAGGAATGGCCTCCCAACACTGTTGTCATCCATCTTTAAACATGTTCTACAGTCTTTTATTTACTGTGTTAAAAGTTTATATCTGAGAATGAATGAGTGATAAATGATTACATATTTTGTAGTGAACTGATAGAGCTAGTAACCCTTTAGTTATTTGAATATTGAATCTGTAATTGATGAAATAATCCTACCTGTGTTTTTCTTCATCTGGAATAAATCAGACCGTACTCTAGCATAGGTAGTGTGTTTAAAAATAGATGAAGAATATGATAGAAGAATGAATTGAATAGATGTATTATATATTTCATAATATCAGAATACTTTATTTTTGTTTGTAGATTATTTTCAGTAAAGAACAATAACCTGTCTAATTCTTGTTACTGTTTAACAAGCTTGTTGATGTAAGTTGGCTAGAAAAGAAATAGCCATAACTCATTACAAGTAGTAGGTTTATCATAGTAATAAGTTACTCAAGTAAATAAGATGTATTTATTACAGTACATTATTTTGTTATTTATGCAGGATGATAAACTGTGTCATGTATATATATATTTTCATTGTATTTTATTTATTAACCTCTTGCTTATGCAGTAGAAAAGTTATAGCTAAAATATTTGTTTATATTAATTCAATAAAGGTATAAACTAATTAATATACAGTTTAATTACTAATCATAGTAATTTAACACTAACAGATATTATTAACTAAGTAAAGAAATATAAAGAATAAACATGGTACTAAGAACAAACTTATTCGTAATATTTAAGTTAGTCTATCATTTCCCTTTTATTATTCCAATAGGAAAAACAACAAGAATACATTAATGAACAACATTTACAAAATGTATACTTATAAAAAGAATTGTTCCTTTTAATTTTACAAACAGGATGTATCTATAAAAGTAAATGAGAGGGTTGAAACCCTTATATATATTACAATTACAAATGTCAATACATCGAAGTTATAAACCAAATTAATTGGATTATGTAAATATTAAACAACTAGGTTATTATAAATTACTTACAGTCATTTAATGAAAAACAAAAAGATATTGGTAATTATTATAAACTAGAATTTCCACAATAGATTGTAACACTAGTTAACAGTCAAACTAAATAAGTAATAGAATTTGTTAAAAATTAAGTAGAATAATTTGTTTTAAAACAAGGGTTTCCATAGGATAAACCCTAGCTTGTAACTCTGAAAAAAAACAAGTAAACTTTATAACTAAACTATGAATATATATATCAGTCTTAAAAACATTAATAATAAACTTTTACAGAGTACTTTAAACAGAGCACAAAACTTCGCTTACAGTCGAGAAGGATAAAAACCCAGAGTACACAGAGCATAATGTTAAGCATTACGATAAATCGAGACAAGCTTGAAGACAGAACTGTCTTTATAGGAGAGCTATTGTTTAAATTTTAAAAATCCATGAAGCTAAACATCGAAACAAAACTAATTACATTGCTCATTTTAAGATTGAGTTTACCCATCAACTAGCGAGGGTTTGAAACTTGGTACATCAACAAACGACCTGTAAAAGAGACCGCATATTTTATGGCATGTCTAGGAAATTTTCCCCAACTCTGAGTTATTCCAAATGACCACCTTGATACAAGTAGGGTAAAACCCAACATATTGACCACATGGATTACCCGTATTAAGCCACGAGCCATGACATTCGAAGACTGTCTGCATACTTCCTCCACCAGGAAGGTACGTAGTCGCGAGTCCCCTGCAAGGAGTTTTAAAGGCAATGGTCAGAAAATAAATAACCTAAGAATTGTTTATACTATCGTAACAGCAAAAACACATGCTGCAAGTTAAATGAACACTAAAAACAAAGTTTACCTATGAATTTAAAACTTTGAACAGTCTCGTGGATTTTACTATCACCAACAGACTTTTGCAAAATATAGACCCAACAGCCTGTAAAGACTGAAACTCACACAACAGTGAGCCGCAAGGATGACGATAGGAAGTTTGAGTAGACAGCGAGCCAAGGAAAATGATAGACTCAACAAAACATGCAGAGTGAGAACTCATAGCCACTAAGAATGACTTTAAAATAAAATACCGGAGGCAAAGGCAACACTAATCTAGGACTCGAGACAACTGGAACGAAGGAGAGCTTACGGGCGCCATGAAATCCAAGCAAAGCAGCCTCAAGATCCGGTGTGAATTGCAGAGGAGAAATCAAAAGGGTTAGGGTTACGATGATTCTTATATCTCCAATGCTTGGCCAGGAGAAGAACAAGTGGTCACGATAAATTAAACCATGATTTGGATCGATTCTATAGTTGCCTGCATACAATAATAACCAATTATTTAATCATTGAAATGATGTGTAAACTATATCATAAACCAAATTATTGCTTTGTAAATCGAATACACCGCTCATCATATGATGCTAGATCAGTGTTAGAATAAAAACCTAAGATTTACATTGACCTAGCAAATAAGTGTCACCTTTAAACTTTGGTTAATGCCCGAAATCATTCATGCATAGAAACTTATTTCAACATTAAACATATGTCTACTATATTGTAACATCACAAATACGATATGGATGTTAGTAACTCTTTTCATTAAACGTTGACCTTGATCTGGATAGAGGTCATATGTTATATGGGAGAGCTTAAGTTAAAGGTTTATAACCACCGAACATCTATATTTTTCAAGTTATAACATTTATAAATTGGCATAACGTAGTATTTGTAGAATCATAAACTCTATTTTAAACTTGTTTATGACTTTGAACTAATTATAGAATTGAATGTCTAATAAACAAAATATATTATGCATGTCTATAAGTCATATAAGAACTAATAAATCAAATGATATCAAAACTATGAAGTTGACAAAGTGTATTATAAGAACACTTTTATGAAATTATTTTACATAGTTCAGAGCAACAAAACTTTGATGGATTTTGGTTGTGACTCAAATTGGTATTTGCTAATTATTCGCCATGTCTATTGGTTAGTAAAATGGTTATAGAATTATACAAAATAACTAGAAAGTCGACCCTTTTCAAAAGCATCAATCTCAGTGAAACTGTTTGTAGACAGTAACTTAATACAAGAGGAGTATTATAGAAAAATAAGAAATTGAATAGGAATGATCCTACTTGAGTCCAGAATCATTCGAACCACATGGTTTGACATGAAGATAAAGTATAGGCAAACAATGATTTCTTATGAGAAGGAATTATGGTTTTTGTTTGTACAAATCAAACTTATACTGTCAAAATTTTACAGGATGTAAGTTTCCTAGCAGAAAATAAATGCCTAACAATTGTTACACAGATAAGATAATATGTTAATGTATACATACTGACAAATCAATAATTATAACATTACAAGTTATGCAGACTAAAGTAGAAGTTACTTTTCAATTGAAATTATAATTTTAGAGCCACAAAACATATCTCACTGTTGCTACGTACATCTGAACTTTGTTACAAGAAAAACAGAAGGAAGTCAAACGGTTTTACCTCACTGAAGTTGTTTGGAATTTAGCAACTTAATTACTAAGCTTTATAATTGTAAATAAAACACTGCTGGATACTTTATGAATTTTAAAACATTACTCATGCGATAATACCTGTAAACATGTAAGAACCAATAATCTTCTACGTTAGCATAAATGCTAAGTAAGCCCCGGATTCAAAAGTTAGATTCCACCTGCTTGACATGAAGAAAATCATCAGTAAATAGAAATAAAACAATATGCAAGTAAACCTTATTCTTGTTTCAAAAGAGAACTACTGAGTTAACATAATTGATATTTTGTAATACTAATCACTTGACTGTTTCTTTTATTGCTAACCTTTAGCTGTTAGTAAACCGCAAGTTTTAGCATTTGTTGTTATCTCAAAATTTTAAATTTTTGTGAAAATTTGGGGTTTTGACATGAATCCTACTTGAAGAATAATGAAGTTATTGATAAGTTCACAATTCAAAATGAGCAACTTCTTGAAAGGTTACAAGACACTTGTTTTTTCCCCAATGTTTCAGATTTTCATAAGGTAGATTGCTTGGAGGATTCTCATGACATGATGGATCATGAGAAACATGAAAAATTGCAGGTTCTTGATGTGCTTGAGTATTATAGTGATGAGATCCAATCACTAGTAATGGTGGAGGGGGAACTTGAGTTTCCTCTTGAAAATGGTTACACAATTTTTGAAGAAGTGCATAATTCCACCACCTTGGAACCAACTCATGAGGAATTTTTTTCAATTTTTAGGGAGGTGAATAATACTACCCCTATATATAATTCACATTATGACAATATTTCACTTACTGATCATTTGGGTGGGTTGATTTTTTATCCTACATCCTACACTTCTAAATTTTAGTCATCCTAATGAAGTATGGGTGAAAGGTTTCTTTTTGATGGTGCCACATGAAGAGCATGGAAATTCTATTTCTCCATTTGATGATGGAATTATTAGAGAAAAATATTGTTTACATTTTCATCAGCATCCTTGTTTACATTATGATTATACACATCTACATGGGTGCACCTATGATGTTCACTTGAGTCACTTGGAGATTCATGATTTTCCTTGCTCCTTTCCTAGTCTATTTGAAGTTGGAGGAAATTCATCCCACAATTGGGTGAAGAGATATGTGATTGAAGAACATTCTTATTGGAAGAAAAATCCTCTATTATTTCATGATGATATACATATTCATGGGTGTATTGATGAGACTTCTTTGACCCAGTTGAAGTCTTCATGTTTTCTTTGCTCATTATTTGATTCAGATTTTGGTGGAGGTTCTTCATTCACTCCCTGGATGAAAGAACACATGGAGGATTATATTGATGCACATTGTATATCTTTGGAGCAGAATAGTGGGACATGTGATCCTCACCTATGTCATTGGAGCGGATTTGATTGGTCACTTGAAGCTTGTATGCACTTGGCCAATGGTAGTCTACTCATTGGGAGGTATAAGCATGATTTATTGGTGAGGCACCTCCTTGATGTACATTATTATTATGTTTTTATATACTTTGATTATATATATTATGCACTCATGATGTTTGGAAGAATTCATACAAGAAAATGGGATCTAGGAATTCTCTTTTCAAATGGTCTGGGTTGGAGAGCACTCTTAATTATTGGAGTGCAATGCAAGCAATGGGACCCTGGTATAGTTTTTAGTCCGATTGATTTCAAATTCTTTGGGAAAAAGTAGTATGGGATATGGATTCGCCAATTAATAAGGTGATATTAATCAGAGTATTGTAGCAGCAAGCATGGTGGTTCCTCTTTGAAATTTTCATGGAATCACAAAGAGTCAAAGTGGGAAGCTTAGTGGCAACTTCAAAGAATCATACAGAAAGCAGGTTCTTCAACAACCATGTTTGAAATTGATTGAGGAAAAGCAATATTGGGAAGGGAGGATTTGTAATATACCAAATTTGGAATTGGGTCACAATGGCAAAATCACATTTTCCATATTCATGAAAATTTTCAAATGGATGCTAAAAGTCAAATAATTGCTAAGGAGGAAAATCACTAGTTTCGTAGGTTGGGGGTGGAAGCTTTGAGATTTGGAATAAGGGGGATAATAAATGATGTTTAGACATTATAAGGGGATATATATTTAATAATTTATATTATTAAATAAATACAAGAGAAAATGGAAGTGGCAATAGAGCATGAAGACACATGGAGACTGTGGGGCCCACACTAGCTAGAATTCCTATGTTAAATGGTATCTTTCTCTTGCAAATTTGAATATATGGGAAGCCTAATGTTTTTGTATGGATTATAAGGATAATATACTTGTACATATACTTAATAGGTCTAAATTGGGATGAATTGTAACTTACATGGGAGAGGAAGATCCAAATGGGAGTTTCATGGACACTTGGCTAGATTCCCCTTACATTTATTACAGCTATGACAACGATGATGGATATTCTATGAGAGTTATGACCCAATTCAGATATGAAGGATGAAATACTGACATAATAACATTTCAATCCTGAACAGAGCATCTTGGAGGTCAAAATTGGGAGTTGGAGAACGCCAAGAGGCTCCTACTCAAATTTGGGAGAAGAGGGAAGGTGAAGAGAGAGGCCACATGGCATAGCATGAGCAACCACACCAATTCGACTTGGATTTGGTTTATGGATGGGTTTGGAACCTTATAATACCAAATATTTTAATAAAATATAGGGATCATCCATGAGAAGAATCTTTTTCTCATTTGTGAATTGTGAGAACTACTGGATGACTAGTTTTCTTGCTTAAGCCAAATTCGAGGGTGAAAGATTCCCATCCTAGTTGGTGTTTGGAAAGGCCACTCAGGTATTCCATGGAGATTTAATGGAGTCTTATTTTTAGGTGTAATCTAAGTAAGGCATGTGGATTCATCTATTGCAGCACTCTCTCTCAACTATTTCCAGTTTTCACACCACATTCATGCCAATGGAGGGATTGTGCTTTGGGTGAGCTATTGATCTCTTTGGGGAAGATTATAATAATAATTATATTATGATATAATGTATATGCTCTGTATTTCATGTTTAGAAGACTCTCGGGTCGAAATAGCCAAAATAATCCATGTAAAAATGTTGAACAATGAATAAATAGTGTCATTTCCCCACTATCTTGTTGTGAACCATTGTGATGTTGATGATTTCAAATTGGGAGAGCCTTTAATTGTCCATTTATTATTGGAATCAGTTAAATATTCTCTATTATTTATTCTCAGAAAGTTTCAAGTCAAAATTCCCAATATTTGTATGTCAAAATGACTTTTAATGAGCAAACAATGACCATTTCCACTCCATCTTGATATATGCCATGGTAATTCTTATTATTTCAAATGGAGGAATATATATATGATAAATTTATGATGGATGGAATGTAATTAATGCATATTTCAATTCTCATGTTCAGTAATTAAACATTGGAATCCATTTTACTCATTTTTATTGCATTGGGAGAAGATTTGGTGCATTTTCCCCAATGGTTGAAATTGTGACTTGGGAATTGTTTTGGAAAGAATCATAACAGACTGTATAAACTGAACCATGAAAAATATGAGACTTTGAAAAGGTACCTTACAAATAACCACCTCTGTTAATAAATTCAAGTGAATTTGGGATCATTTCTAAAGCCATTTCCGGCAATTACCCGGGGGGAATTGGGGCCCCAATTTGCTAGTAAAGACTCCTACTTTGAACAGAACATTAAACAATTTTTCAGAAGTTATTGGGAGGTCACAAAACATACATGAGCATGGTATTTAAGTTATATTATCATTCATGTACCTTCAGATAAAATTTGGAAGCATTTGGGTCAATTTGGAGGTCTAGACATCAAAACTAGTCAAGAGCCAAAATTGTGAAAATTTTGGAAAATTGGGCATTTTAATAAAATTCCAAAAAGGGGACATTACAGAAACTCGGAGAATCCTTTATGTTTTTTGAACTGTCATATATTCCTAGGGCTTTGAATCACCTGGCTGATTCCCTGGCTGTCTCTGCAAGTTTGTTTGTTCCTCCTTTACCCCCTAAGCTCAGCTATGATGTTCAGGTCAAGCGCAGACCCTCTCTGCCAGACAATGTAAAATTTTGGAGGGTGTTTGAAAATGATGAGGAGATTAGTAAATTAATTCAATAGTTAGATGAATTCTCTGAAATATGCATAGACCAGGAAAACCTTAACATGGAGGAATCGAAACAGCTCAAGTTAAAAGATAAAGTGACTAAGCAGAATATTGTCAAATTGTTCAGCAACTACATACCCTGAGGTCTAGTACCATTGGAAGAACTGTTTGATCACAATGAAATTCCTTTCAAGCTTTCCAAAAGGGAACTAGATCCTACTATCCAAGATAAAAACATTGTACATTGGGAATTTATCTTTGGCCTGTGAAAGTTTCATCTTTTGAGCCTTCTCCAATATCGATATATAGAGAATCTACCAAAACTTATTAGTTTCAGTATTTTAGGGTTTTTCAGGCCCGAGGTCAAACTAGGGTTTGACTTTCCCAGAGTTTCACCCAACCAAAAATCTAGACCTAGGTCTCTAAACTTCGATTTTGATGAGGATAGAAATCCTATGCCGGGCTAACTAAAAATTTCCTCTTCTATAAAAATCCCTAATTTCCTGTACCAAAAACTGAAAATTCCTGGAATCAAATTGTGCTTCAACAAAAAGATGCACCCTTCAATGGAGAGTTATCCTGGCCTTCTTTTGCAGATGGATTGTGGAGAGAGACCCAAAAATTAAGAAGCCCTAGCTTCTGCAGATGCATAATGTCTTCTTCCTAGGTTAGCTCTGATACCATGTTAGATTTTTATCATTTAAGCAATATGATCTTAGGATCTTATCTGAGAGAATAACATGCACAACAATTAAACAAAAGAGACAAGAGACACAAAGAATTTTCCTCGGGGAAACCATAAAGGAGAAAACCACGCAACAGTAAAACCTGAAAACATAAATATGATCTCCAACAACTTGTTCTCTCTCTCTCTCTTGAGAGAGCTTCTCCTCTCTCACTCATGCGTCCCAATGAGTGTGTGTGCGTGTGTGATAAATAGAGAGGCTCACTCTATATTTATATTCTTTCATTCACTTAATGTCCACTTAAACATGTCGATCCCACTTAACAATTACTTACCAGGGCTTACATCACTATGAGAGTCTAATAACCCTAGTGCCCAACAACTATGGGGAATTTGCCCTCCGATCAACAAAGAGGGTTAAAATTGACTCAATTGTGGGGACTATTGCCTCGACTTACAATGGAGGGTTAAACTCAATGACTTTAAATGACTTGTTTACATTGTTGAATCTCCCAATTGGAACATTAGGGCATGAAATGACTCAATTACATTACAGATACTTCCTAGAATAAACATCGGGGTACAATACATAAGATATACAAATCAATACTTTCTGAAGTTACAAATACATCAATAAAATTTTTAGGATTTTTACGTATGCATCTGCACTAATTCCCCTACAAACGTTTAGACCAGTGAACAAAAGAGTAAGGTCTGAAATCTTTCCATATCACATGAATTTGAAGGATATTGATGGGGTTTCTATATGTTCTAAGGGGGTTTATTCATTGCTTTGAAGTGCAAAATTATACCCAAGTTTTAGCATTATAAATATGACTGAATAAGAAAAATATGATCAAGGTTAGAAGCTTACCAGAATGGACGACCTGTATGCACAACAGAGAAGATCAAAGACTGTAAATCATTTCTACAAAGGAAAAATCGGCAGTGGAAAATAGGAAAAGGCAGAGATTTGGTTGTGTAAGATGGTAAACCCGAATTCCTTTTTCCGCAATCTAATATCTGACAGTGAAGGATGACTCTGGGATAAATAAATGGTCTAGGAAAGGTGGGAAGTAAAAAGGCGGAAGTGGAAAGGGCCAAATTTGGTTATAAAAGTTGTTAAATATTCCTTCCACTTTTCGCTATTTTGTGGAAAGGAAAAATTGAAAGCGAAAGATACATAATTTGGTCCTAGAAAAGTTAGAATCCCTCTTTCCATGATCTGTATGATTGACGGTTCGAAAAGATTCCGTCGAAGATCAACGGCTTAGAAAGGAGAAGAAAGGCGGAATCGAAAAGTGGAAATACAAAAATTTGGTTATGAAAGTTGGAAGCCCACTTTTCTCTTTCCTCCAGCCTATAACACGCCCCCACTTTGATCACAGATCAACGGTTCAGAACACTTTCACATTTTTAATCTCAAATGAACTGCTCAGAAAGGAGCAGAAAGGCAATAATGGAAATACGTAAATTTGGTTATTAAAATTTGGAATATCTCTTTCTTCTTTCATCCATCCCATAATATCGACGGTCTAGAAAGATTCCACACCTTTGATATTAGATCAAGAACCCAGAAGGGAGCAGAAAGATGAAAAGAGGAAATATAAAAGATTTGGTAATAAAAAGTCAGAAGCCCTCTTTTCGCTTTCCATATCCCATAGCTTGATCTCAGATCAATGGCTGGGAAAGCTTCTGTCTAAGTTCAATGGCATGGAAAATGGAAACATGTGCATGATATAAGTATATTTCTTGATATGAAAAATTTGGTAGGCCCAACAAAATTTAACGGCATAGATCGAGGTGGATTTTAGATCCTTGGTCTAGAATGATTTCGCTAGGGGAAGATGTAGGGTCATAAGATATTTTATTATTAGTGGAAAGAGGTTAATGTGTAGGAAAAATTGGCCATAGGATGGGCACCGGGATGAATATCTACGGTCGATATCCATTCTACTGATGCAACATGCATAGAGAAAGTAACTTTTGAAATCAACGAAATTTGGTAGTCATCGCAGCATTCAACGACCGATAAAGATCCACAGATGAGAAAAATTTCGCTGCGAAAACACACGAGGAGAAATTAAACTTTAAAATATGTAGAATTTAGAGGCTTGTGGCTAAATCCATGGCACGTGTCTACACAAGATGGTGTGATCAAATTGATCAAGGGATGGGAAGAATCCCGCTAGCTCAAAGTGTTGTTGGTTTAATTATCCAGAACTCAGCAGAATTTTACAGAGTGTGCAAGTAAATACATGTGTAGGTGCATTCGAGTGTTTTCCAAAAAGATCCATGGTCCATAATGATTTCATAGGGAGAAGGCATGAGAAACATAAGAATTAGAAAAATGGCAAAATGGAGTTAAAGGGTATAGGAAATGGATGGTGCAGATTTCATCTCGAAAATATCAACACTCCAAAACAATTTCGCTGGTTGAATATGCAGGGATGAATGAAACTGTTATAGGCTGCTCGAACATCCTTTGAACAATCATTTTCACCAAGCAAGCCTGAGTCCAAGGTGTCAAGTTTCCCAAATTGAGCCACCATGAATATTCCCACGTGCTTTCCTGATTTTTTTGTGATCATGGTGAATCTGCTAGATCATAATTTGTTAAGAATTTGTGTGTGTGGGTTTGATTCCCATATCGGAACTAATTTTTGGCTCTTTTTCGAGGTTGGTCCCAGGATCTTAGTACTCTATAAAATGTAACCTCAATAGAGGAAGAAGGGGTTCGACATTCATTTTGAAGCCTCTTTGCTTGGTTTTGTAGATCTGCAACTTTTCTTCGGAGCATTAATGTAAGGTATGCCCTCAATGTGTGAGATTCATCACATTGTTCAATGTTTAGTCTGTTTTCCACTATTTGCTTCATTTTCATGTATGTGTAGCTTCTGCTAACGCATTTCTAGTTCTATTCAAGGAATTCATTCTCTGTTTAGCGGTCTCTACATCAGACAACGTGTTTGTTCTCTGTTTATGATAAATGTCCCGGAATTCATCCTATGTTAGATGCTCCATTTTAGTTACTGGGATTTACCGTTTCTTCTCTAAAAGTGTTTCAGGAGATTCATCCACAGATAGGTTCCTCCTGTCTCGTTTTGCTTCTTCTCATTTCCCCGTGCCATCTCTCAAAGATATTTTGCTAAATACTAACACCTATTTTTCCTCAGACTACGAAGGTTGTCACTAGTCATTATTTGCTGCAAGTCCTTGAATATTTTAGGTTTTGACTCCATTTCCCAATGGTATTTAATATCTATTTGTATTAAACTCTTTAAAATACAAACAACACTTCCCCTCAGAAATCTATCCTTCTGAATGCTTGTTTAAAGCTATATGTGTATGCGAATGACCCTGTGATGAATAGAGAGCCCTCTCTAACTCTATAGGCTAGAATACAATCTAAATATTGGTTTGAAATGGTTATAGCAGTGATTCTCCAACCACAACCATAGGAAAATTATTAGGTAATAGCACTGGAGACCCCTTTGAAAAAAGGATGGGACAAGAAGGTGATCCAACGGTGCGCACTCCACATGAGTGGGATAAGGGGTTGCAATGATCAGAGCATCTAGGCCTCATTCATATGCCCCATTTTGGTATATTGATGGAGGCCAATGCATGCCTATCACCTATGGAACTGATATCACATATTACAAGGTTGCCCATGTAGGGGCCCAACCTGTCGTAGTACTTTCCCGATAAAGATAACTATAAGAAGTTGGCTGCCAAGATCAAAAGTAAATTCAAATTGGATCATGATGGACGTGCATATATCATGGATAGCATCAATGATCAATCTATATGTATTGTATCCAATATTCTATTCGGTAAAGTGGTGTGGAAGAATTAGCCTAATTAATGCACTTCGGGGGTGATTCCATGTGTTGAACTGTGCGTCGTGGACATACATATGACTTGGTTGCTATTTTTGTTGAACTAGTTGACTCCAGATGCCATGTTGATGAAAGAGGGTAAGCATCCATTCACATATAGTTGGATGTTGATATTCATTGTGTTAGTGACATGGATGAAGCTTGTACACTACCAAGGTATGTATGTTGCAGTCGTCCAACTTTGCAAGGGCCCAAGGTATTATAACATATTGCACCTTAGTTAACAAGATACGTTGAAGGAATGCACAATACAGTTTTGGTTGTATTTGGCTGCATTGTTGGTTGCAGCTATGAAGATTCCACGGATAACTGAAGAAACACTAGCCAAATACCAACGAGTCGTAATACTTGCCATTGGTCCACATGCAATACATGTGCAAGCACAACGGTACCCAGACCGACAATGGTTAGCTACACAATATAAGCTAACTAATGATGATATTGATGAGGTAGTGGTTGATTGGCCTATAGAATGGAAAGCATCAATGAGTGCGGAGGATGTATCAAACGAGGAGTAGGGTACTCCACCTGATGCACCAATGGATTGGGAACCTATACATGAGAGTGATCGAGAGTCGATAGAGGCATCGTCAAGGACCCCAGCAGATTCAAAAGCAGAATGACAATATGAGGAGATGTGAACAAAGAGAAGGAAAGAGCATGGAGAGGCTAGAGGCACAACTCCAATGGAAGATGCACAGATATACTACATTATTGCAGTAATCACAACGACGATGACTGGGACTGAGAATTAACTGAGGTAGTAGTCGACAGAGGGATTTACAGAGGTAAAGTCACAAATCACATCTTTAAGTGATGTAATTTTTGAAAGAATGCCAGAAGAAAATTTGGTGTAGAGAATGGATGAGATCAGTTTGGGGAAGAAGGCCAAGATTGTGTCGATTCTACCATGTGCAATAGCAATGTAGAGCGAGAATGTTGATGCATATTTGTAGCAGTATGAAATAATTATGTTGGATGTAAATGATATATCGAAGCACATGTTGGTGCGACTATAGAAGCTGACTTCTCAGTAACTATTCGGCTGGGAGAAGATCATTGACGATCACCTTTTGAAATCGCCGGAGAGAGAAGAGGCAACAAAGAAAGAGATTGAGGACCTGAAGAAGGACACAGACAAGTTAATTGTGGAAAAGGTGTAGCTATGGGACAACCAAGTGTGGTTGGAAAAGGAGGTTTCTGTCACATGTCAGGAAGTCCTAGAAATCACAGAACACATGGACACTGTGTCTAAAGCACGAAATCTAGGAGAAGTGATTACAGGCTTCAAACGTGACATTGAAGATTTTCCCATGTTGTTCAACGCAGGCACACCACCATAGAAAGTTGCAGAGAGAAAGGGTACCGTTGAGGATATCATGACACATCTTGAATAGGTTGAAAAAGAAGCTACGGTGATTATAGATGCGACCACACAATTTTGGGGTAGAGTGGTCCAAAATGAACAATTAGAACAACTCAGCACGTAACTAAGGGAAGCGGAAGAATAGAGGAATACACTACGGACATCGCTCAGAATAATGGCTCTGGTGGTGAAAGTCACAAAGGAGACATAATTAAAGGAGTTGCAGCAGCGAGTTATGAAGGAACGGGAGTGGAAACAGATGTGAAAAACTCACCTTGAAGAGTTTCAGGACATTGGAGCGCAACTATCCTTGAAAGCAGTTACTTCACTTCAAGTGGTGTAGGGCGACTGAAGGGAGGTGAATATGAATATTGCTGAGCATACACTCAAGAGGGAGGTTACAAAATGCATGGAAATTAGTGACAATATGAAGGATCAAGTCAAAGAATTCGGGCAACAATATGAGGACTTCAAGATTAAAATAAATGACTACATGATTTCTAGTTGATGTGGCTCGACGGTGAGCCACAAGATTGTGTTTGGGGCTTGTCGGTAGGCAGTTTTGATGGAGATAAGCTATGAAAAACCAAGGGTGATGAGCAAGGTCAAAAATTATGCACAAGGTGGGAAAGTTGACAATGAGTCGGCTTGGTCATAATTTTGTAGGATTTGGTCATTATTTTGTAGTTTTGGTCCAAGTAGTCAGTAAGTTGATATAAGTGGACCATTTTGTAAAAGGTGCAATCCTATAAATAGAAAAAGGATTGTAATGTTGAAAAAAATACATTTTTTGTCAATATTTTGGAGAATCTTTGAGGTAATGATCTTATGTTGAATTTTTCTATGTGGAAGATTGTTTTATGTTTTGTCTCAACTGTTTTGAGAACCTGTTTTGATGCAGAAGTAATATGACATGACAAATTTTTTATGGAAACAATGTGTTTTATGTCTTCTTTCCTAGTTTCCTTGTGATGTGATGCAAATGAATTGATACCGTAGTATGATGGTTCTTTTTGAATGATGTGATGTTTTTGTGTTTTAAAGCATGTTATGGTGATTGATCTATTTATAAGTAATTATATTATTGTTATGTGAATGTGTTAATGTTATATGATGATCGATGGCATGGGTATGCTATAATAAGTCTTTGTTTGGATCTCAAAAGTAATTATGTGATAGATATAAAGTAGATGCACAAACCCTAATTCTTATTGTAGAAACATGGTTCTGACAGTTCTCCCTTGAACATCTCGGGTGAGACCTCATTCGCTCTGCAGGTGTTGCTGGACAAGGTAAAACCTGTCTGATCTAGTGCTCAGGGAGATCGCTGAGTTACGGCATGTCTACAGAGAGTGAACCCCTATCGACGAATCTATGTAAACACCATCCATTACATAAATCATGAAAATATTATGCTAAGAAGAAATCAAGATGTTTTTTTCGTTCAATGTTACAATTGCTATCATTATAATCATTTCACAAAACATTGCAGGATGCAGGAACCAATTAAAGTTTTGAGAACCAAGAAAGTTCAATAGAATGATATGAATAACCATCATGCTACTAAAGTATGGAGAAAGAAGTTAGTAGATTGCACCATTCATCAAAACATAAATGATGAAAATATTGGGAAAAATCCAATACTATTTTGAAGACTATCGACTTGTCATATAAAAAATGTGTAAAATGATACATGTACATGATTACCATATTTTAGTATCGTAGTTGGTTCCCATAGTATTCTTATAAGTCCTCCAAAGTGATAAGAGAAGCAGTATTGCCAAAATAAGATCTTGCTTCCATTAATGAAAATAGGAAGAAAAGTTGGAAATGAAGAGAAAGTTGATGATAGGTTGAGAATGCCCTGAGGGGGAGCATTATGGTCAAAGGACGTTCCCTTTTCCATTGATTCCAAAGGGGGATAGAATCTATGAATTAGGGTAGCATGTTCTGAAGAAGATTTATGGTGTTGTAATAAATTCCAAAGGAGGATATTGTTGATTAAGTTGTCATTCATGCCAACATTGTATATTCGTTGATGCCAACATGTCTCGGTTCCCCTTGAGGAGCCCCTTATGGTTTAGTAAGTGTCAGTGTCTAAGGAGATATTTTTATCTTGTCCAAGCCCAAGTTTGAAGCCCTTGGATCCCTTAAGGCAATGACAAAATACCTGAACAACTTGTAGAGTGTTTAAGTACTTGAAACATGTTTTACGATCCCTCAGTACCACAACTTATGCCCCAGTACCCTACAAAATCATCATTGGTCGGTTGAATAAGTTGCAAGAATCCAAATTATCCTTTCAGTGGTCATTTGTGCTTTATTGAGGTCATGGTACCGCAAGAGAACGTATAGAAACTCCACATGTGACATCATGATGGATATTGACCCTTGGAGGTCTCGTGGTGTGGTTGAAGAAGCCTATGAAGCCCCTTGATTGATGAAGAATCCTTGAAGAACCCCTTGGACCGACATTTGATGGTTTAATGTTCCTTGTACACTTAAAGGTGATGATGTGGTCATTAATGACTTGATAAAGAATTGGAACACTTCATGAAGATATTGATACCCATGTAGCCCTTGTTGGAGTCATGAAACCCTTTGAGATGGTAATTATGTATGAGAAGGTATGGAACCCACATAAATGGCGACATGATGACCCTTGGACACTATATGATCATTGATAGTGCATTTGGAAATGGTTTGGATCTTGGAATCCATACATATGGTGGTTTGTAAACCCATTATTGTTGGAGCCTTTGATATGATGGAATATTTGGTCTTGATGCCATCATCACTTGGAGATGGAATCCTATGTGATGGGATTGAATTCCATGGAAAGTATATGGTTTAAATATTATATGATATCTTTGAAAGAGTCCTTGAAACCCTTGCATGTGGTTCCTTGGGTCTTGAACCATGGTGATGTATGGTTTGATTTGTGGTTATATGGATATTGGGATGTGGATAGAGGTAGATCCCATATATGTGCCTTGATATGTTGAAGAAGAATTTGAAGAAGACTTTCAAAATCTTGTAGTTGGTGGTATGGTCTTTGGAAACCTCATTTGTGGGGTGTTTCATGTCTTGGACACATTGAACAAAGGAAGGCTATCATACCAAGAATTTGCAAATAAACCTATCATAGGGAGATAGTCCTTGTCAATCCATTTTCGTTGATAAGTGGAGCATATTCTAACTCTTTACAGTTGAAGAGATATGTATTTTTGAAGTTGGTGTACCCCACGTTTTTGGGTGAGCCAAACACACAAAAGGGAATTCAATTATTTGTAATTTTGAATTGCATCTCGGCCCAAGGTAATAAATTTTCTCCACAACCTGTATAAATAGAATATCAAACATTTCCTTTTTTTATCATCAATTCGCCCAAGGATTTTGCAACTCTTGGAGAAAAGTGTGAAATTTTGTGACTGAGAATTTTTTAGGCATCTTCACTAACATTGACATAACTTTATCATATGGAATCATAATTACAAAATTCTTAGCTCGTTGGAAAGATTGTTATGAGGGCTATGTGATGACATGATCTAGATTTTCTTTTGTTTTATCTACTATTTATTCATCTTATGATATTCAAAAAGGTACACAAGAATACAGGTTGTCCAAGTTGATTAAGATTGACACAAGTTTTTTTATGTGCAGTTGGTTTGACTCAAATGGGCTGAGTTGTATGAGAAGTTGGTTTGATCCAGGTGGAATTAGTTTAGTGTGCATAGTCATATTGAATAGGTCAGTTTATGTGAGCAACATATTGATTGGTACAACTTGATGGGACAAGTTTATTGTATAGGTTGATGAGTAGTGTGATGCAATGGACAGTGATCAGTTAATGAGTAGTGATCAAATGATGAGAAATGGTTATTAGTGGCAGTGGTTGTGCAGTGTGGTACAGATTGTCCACTATAGTATAGGTGTTTATTAGCAGGTCCATAGGATCAATGTGGTTGTGGCTCAATAGTTTCTATCTTCATAACAGGGTGCCAGGATGGGGAAGGAAAGGGGGTTGTAGCCTCCTTCTAGTTGTAGACGAAGAACTAGGGAGTTGTAGCTTCCTTCAGGTTGTAGCCTATAAATCAGGGGGTTGTAGCCTCCTTTCAGTTGTAGCTGGAGAACTAAATTCATTGTAATAAGGGGGTTTTTTCCTTCTTCCAGTTATTTATGGATAACTATTATAAAGGGTTCCATGGTTTCCCCCCCAGGACTTGGGTTTCCACGTAAAATATAATGTTCTTTGTTTCATGCTATGCTTCTAATGTGACTATTACACGATGATGATATAATTATAATGTAATAATACCTAATATTGAATAAGTTGTTGGTTGTTAATAAAAATGAAAAATTAATAGAAGGCGTGCACATTGATTCACCCCCCCTCTCAGTGTAACTAGTGTGTCCAACATAATCCAAATACAGTATTAAAAAAGATATTTTTTGTTCAATAGTACAAAATGAGAGATAAAAGACAAAAAATGACCAAAATACACATATAAATGACCACTTTTGATTTGGCGATGACTGGTGGAAAATTAACGGTCATTGATCATGTGGACAAAAAAGTGGTCATATTTAACTTGGTCATTTATAGCTTATATTCTGGTAATATATTTGGTCATTAATGCGATCATTAATTTGTTTGTATATTTTGTCTTTAATTGTTACAATTAATGACCAAATATACAACCAAATTAATGACCCAATATATGACCACAAGATAAGCTATAAATGACCAAGCTAAATATGACCACATTTTTTTTGATGGGATAAATGATTTCTAATTTTCGACCTGTAGTTTCCATTTGGTCATTTATATGAAAATTTTGGTCTTTTTTTGGTCATTTATCTCTCATTTTTGTAGTGGTCATTGATCTCTTTTAGTGGTGGTTTATCTCTTTTTCGTCATTTGTAGTCATTTTCTTTGTGGTCATTATTAATCAATATAAAAGACCAATTTAGTCCTTCATATGTGTTCATTATTTATTAGTAATTTTAATGGTGTCCATTTTATTAATCAAAATAAATTTTTAGTAATATTGATATTCAGTGTAAATTAAAAAAATGAATATAATAATCATACTCATCTAATGCACATGTGAATCATGCAAAGTCACAATATTAGTTAATTACAACACTAAATAATATCAAGTACCAATATGTAATTTTAAACCACGTAAATTATATTATATGAAATGTTAAGTATTACAATAAATATTAGTTTCCAACAAAATATCTACTAATGGATTAATACTGGTCCATAACAAAAACTGTCTCCATACTTTACATTAAAATCATCTACAATATCGATGAATTTTCAAAATATTACAATGGCTATTGCATTAATCTTCCCTTTCATTCTATCGATGATAATACATCTATATAATCTTAACATATTCCCTAAAAGAACAAATAAACGTAAAAATTTAATGAATGATGATCTTTGAAGAATCAAATCAATTGGCAAAAACATAAAGAACAAGTTAGCAAGGCCATAACAAATACCAAGGTTATGATGAATGTTATTGAAAAGTTAAAAGTCTAAATATGGAGGAACCATAGGTTTTTGATCCCTTTAAATAAAAATATATTATATGAAAAACTTATATAAATAATCAATAGTGAAACAAGATCACAACTCTCATAAGCATTTCTACACCTATATGCATCTTATCGTGAATAAAAATAATGCAATATTTTGTTAACTCAACCCTCTCAAAAAGGGGGTTTATCACAACCCATATATAAACTAAGTTATTTAGTGACACAATGTCAAGAATTAATACACAAAATAATAACTAATATAATAAATATCAGTCTCGGCTTAAGACGTAATGGTTTTTGAAGATTTAATAGTGTATTTAAGGCTTTCATAAGCAGATAGAGAACCCTCAAAATTAATTGCAAATCTATAATGCTGGACTCGAAGGAATGAAGAATAAATTTATCATTAAATGTGGAATCAAGGAATCCATGATGGCTTTGAAGCAAGGAATCCGTTATAGTCTTACATTCAAATGCCTTTTCACCACCTCTTACTTTGAAAATGCATTCTAATTTGAGTGGAATACATTGAAATGTGAAAATATTGGAGAGTAGGGGATGATTTGGTTTCCAATAAGTGTTTGAATAGTTTGAAACTCCAACATAACAAATAATTTTAGTATCGAAAGAAAATTTCCAAAAGGGTAGTGTGTTTGGGTAGTTTTCCAACACATTTATTCGATGCCAATAGTCTTTGTTTTATATAATTTACAGAAACCACTTAGTGGATATTCCACTACCTACATCAAAGTAAGATAATTAATTAGGTGGATTCCATTGAGTAAATCAAACTGAACCAATTGATCAGGTGCACTCAAATTAGAAATCTAAGGGTTTTCAAATTGGTGAATCTTCCAGGAGCAATTATTTGTGTTGGTAATGTAATGGAATTGTTGATGTATATGTAACTTTGGAATGTATTCTTCTATGTATCTTATGTATTGTAACCTGATGTTTATTCCAGGATGTTTCTATTATGTATTTGAGTCATGTGGTCATGCCCCGATTTTCCGATCGGGAGGATTAATAATGTAAACAAGTCATATCAAGTCATTAGGTAAAGTCCCCACAGTTTCAGGGCACTTGGGTTATTATACACTAATTAAGGTGTAGGCTCGAGTAAGTAATTGTAAGTTAAGCCTACATGGTTGAGTGCACTTCAAGTCAACGGAAGAATATAAATAGAGAGTAAGAGTCTCCCTATTTATCACTTGGGAATTACACCACTTTCTCTCTCAAGTGTGGCGCACTTTTGGAGAAGGAAATTCTTTGGCTTGACAGAAGACAGAAGGCTGATGTTGTGTTGGGAGGTCATCTTACTATTTTGGGTTCACATCTTGCGGTGATTCTATCATAGAGGAAGTTGAGGGGTTTTCTCCATTTATGGTTTCCCCTCCTAAAATCTTTGTGTCTCTTGTCTCTTGTGATGTGCTTATGTGATTGTTGTGCTTGTTATTCTCTCAGTGAAAAGATCTTAACATAATGATGTGCTTAAATGTTGAAAAACTAACATGGTATCAGAGCTAACCTGAGAAGAAGACATTGTACAGCTATAGGAACTAGGGCTTCCTATTTTTTGGATCTTCCTCCACAGATTTTCAGCAAAAGTATGCTAAGATGACTCTCCATTAAATGGTGCATCTTTCTGTCGATGCGGAATTCAATTTCAAGCATTTTCAGTTTCGATGTGGAAATTAGGGCTTTCTACAGAAGAGGAATTTTTGAGTGAGACTAGAATAGGATTTTTCTCCTCATCAAAACCGAAATTTAGAGACCTGGATCAATAAATTTGGTTGGGTGAAACTCCGGGAAAGTCAAACCCTAGTTTGACCCTGAGCTAGGAGAAACCCTAAATACTAAAATTGCTACGTTTTGGTACAGTCGCTATATTCTGAGATTGGCGAAGTCTCAAAAGCTGAAAATTGTAAGGACCTAAGATAAAATCCTGATGAACACTGTGTACAAAGGTCATCCTCTGATTCACTATATTCTGGGAGATATGATCTCTCCAAGTTAGGGTTCCATCCTCTTCCAGAAATCATCCATAAACAGGACACCTGGGGAGATCTGCAATATCTTGGGCTAAAGAGGTCCAAATGGAATTTCTAAAGATTTTATAGAAAGGGAATGGACTTTAATTTCTATGGTCCGAATATCAGACTCAGAAGATGAACCAGTGACACGTGGCATTCCATACAACTTCGCTGTTATGAACAGTCCAGTAACAAGTCACCTTGGGAAAAGGATAATAAATCCCAAATGGTGAAACCCATTCTGATGAAACCTGCGGTGTTGTATCAGGGAAATGCGAGGTTACCTTAGTGAGAAATTTTAGACATAGAGGATCAGTAATTTCAGGGATATCATAGAAACAGTAACAGGAATTTCTGCAGAAGAAATTAGAAAATTAGGGCTTCCTGTTCCGGGAGTTTCCCTTCACTGTTTTCAGAAAAGGAGTACATTGGACAGCTCCATTTGAAGAGATCTATCTGTTCATCCAATCATATCTGAAATATTCCAAGTTTTGAAAATTAGGGTTTCTGTGACAAACCCTAGATCAACGAACTCCGGGACAAGGACGGACACCTCAAATCGGTAAGATCTAATCCTTTGCTATTTCCATTTGAGGTTCTCATTTCAATATGATATATCACATCAGCTTAGTTAAAAGCTTGCGAAAGTTGACAACTTCCAAACCTGGAAGTATATGATCTCTCTGAAGAAAATGGATTGGAAACCTACATGAGGATGGAGGTTCCAGTTTCAGAGGGAGACGAGGCCAAAGAAGACATCATGCTCATGCTGCAGAGGATGATGAACCATCCCGAAAGAGAAGATTCTTCAAGCGAGGATGAATATGTTCTAATATCAGCTCTCATAGGTAACATTACTCATGGAAGTGATGATTGGCTTATAGACAGTGGGGTTTCCAAACATATGATGGGATTCAAGGAATCCTTTGTAAGACTATCAGAACATGAATCACCTCACAAGGTGAAACTTGTAGATGACTACCAATATCCAATAAAAGGTAGTGAGCAATCTTCATACAAGCTAGAGTCTGGAATGCAGGTTGCATTCATAGATGGTCAAATCATCATGTGACCAAAAGGAAAGACTATCAATGATGTGGTAGTGATTGGAGAACAAGAAGGAGGCTTGTATGAATTGAAGGGCCATCCAGAACAAGCCTTGATCGATGTAGAGCCAAATGAGATTTGGCATAGAAGGCTTGCACATGTCCATTAAAGAGCACTACCTATTGCAAGCAATGCTGTTGAAGGTCTTCCTAAATTTCAAGTGATTTGAAGGGAAGAACAAAGTCATAATATGACCTAAAGAAACTAGTTGAAGAATGTGAAGATCCAGAATGCAGAGACCATGTAGTCATAAGAGTCTCTCAAATCAAAGAACAACTAGAAGCGGTAAAAGAAAAAGTGAAGAATGCGGAAGTGATGATGGCCACCTTGAATGGCCTCCCAGGATCGTGGAATTCATTCATTCAAGGAATGTGTTCCAGAAGGAAGTGATTACTTTCAGCAAACTTTGGGAAGAAGAAGAAGCTTGAATCATAAGAAGAGAAGAGAAGATGGGAGCAACTGAATATCAAGCTCTTTCCATCCAAAGAATATCCCTCAAGCAATGAGGAATATGAAGAACTCAACTCTTGAAGAACTTCTTATCCACCTCAGCATTTGGATAAGAAACGATGCTATTATGAATGAAGAAGACGATGCAGCGGAAGGCTCAAGAAGGAGTCTACCCTCGAAACAAATAAAGATAAGTATTCAATTGTCAATTCATGATATTGTTTTGTTATGCATTTGTTTATATTCAGTTATTGTATTATGCATGATAGGATGTTTGCATTAATGACAGTATACTACTAATATGCATGCGATGGGTAAGTAGCTCATGGTGCTATACAACTCTCCATTGCTACTTATCTAGAATGAAACCTCTTTGCTGACATATTGGATTAGTGCACAATCTCAATGATGTCCTGGTAGAGATGGAAGGCATCTAGAAAGTTTCAGTGAGATATGGATGAATGTTGTATTGGCTAAAGTAGTTGCATGATCATATATTTATGCATAAGTATTTGCCAGTATGATTATTCCTTATGAAATGTTTCTAACCGTACAATTGCATTTGACTTGTAGGAAAGATCGCATGCATAATCACCTACAAGCAAAGAAGGATGAAGACTTGTTCCGAAGAACAAGTGACGACACTTCAAAGACAAAGAATAATATGACAAGCTAACAGATGGATGCAAGATGAAATTTTGAAGAAGTTCAAGATAGAGGATCTTAGTATCCAGTGATCCTAGATGGATACTACTTGTCACTCCAGTACAGAATGTTTCAGTGCATAGATTACGGAAGACAGAGGGAGTGATTGCAGAAGATCCTGAGGTTCGACATGGTACAACAGGATGGGCAGATTACTGATGATTCTAGGTTTTACTGAGAGTAAAGTGGATTCCAACCTTTGATCCAAGGTTGAATGTGGAAGACCAGTGATGCACCTGTTATGTGTCGATGCACTATTTTTCTAGGTATGGTGGTGTGGCAGAATACAGATGGAATCTTCCTTGGACAAGGGAAGTATGCAGTAGAGATCCTGAAGAGGTTTAGGATGATGGACTGCATGGCCTAAC
>LPNX010362257.1:440225-523349 GCA_001517045.1 Pseudotsuga menziesii | reverse complement strand
CCATCAGTGTGGGGATGTGTTCCCCTGGATGGGATTGTGCCTTTCTGACGAGGAGGTTAGATGTAAGTGCAGAAATATCTTATCACGGTGATAGGATGTGTTCCTATCTATATAGGAGTCTCCCATCAGTGTGGGGATGTGTTCCCCTGGATGGGATTGTGCCTTTCTGACGAGTAGGTCAGATATAAGTGCAGAGCCATTTCACAGATGATAGTTGATGTGTCCTATCATGCTGGTGAATGTGAGTGCTGGGCCTTTCTGATGTGATTGTAGTTTACTACATGATCAGATGTGAGTGCTGGGCATGCCTTTCTGACGAGTAGGTCAGATGTAAGTGCTGGGTGAAGACCTACAGGAGAGTAGGCCTACAACCAGCATGAAAAAGGGCTGGCTCTGTAGAACTTCCTATGATGAGATAGTACACACATGATGATGACCAGTGGAGATCCAGATCGAGCTATGATCCAGATCCAGTTATGATGACTCTGAGAGATCCAGATCGAGTGATGATCTAGATTCAGTGATGATGATCAAGATCGAGTGATGATCTAGATCCTGTGATGATGTCCTATGATGATCCAGATCGAGATATGATCCAGATCCAGATGACTTGAAGATGAAGATGACTTGAAGACGAAGAAGACTTGATGACAGAGATGACTTGAAGATGAACATGATCCAGTGATATAGAGAAGAAGACCAGTGCTGAAAATTGTGTCGAAAGAATACCTTCCTAGTTAAGAGGGAGTGTTGATGTATATGTAACTTTGGAATGTATTCTTCTATGTATCTTATGTATTGTAACCCGATGTTTATTCCGGGATGTTTCTATTATGTATTTGAGTCATGTGGTCATGCCCCGATGTTCCTATCGGGAGGATTAATAATGTAAACAAGTCATATCAAGTCATTAGGTAAAGTCCCCATAGTTTCGGGGCACTTGGGTTATTATACACTAATTAAGGTGTAGGCTCGAGTAAGTAATTTTAAGTTAAGCCTACATGGTTGAGTGCACTTCAAGTCAACGGAAGAATATAAATAGAGAGTGAGAGTCTCTCTATTTATCACTTGGGAATTACATCACTTGCTCTCTCAAGTGTGGCGCACTTTTGGAGAAGGAAATTCTTTGGCTTGACAGAAGACAGAAGGCTGCTGTTGTGTTGGGAGGTCATCTTACTGTTTTGGGTTCACATCTTGTGGTGATTCTATCTTAGAGGAAGTTGAGGGGTTTTCTCCATTTATGGTTTCCCCTCCTAAAATCTTTGTGTCTCTTGTCTCTTGTGATGTGCTTATGTGATTGTTGTGCTTGTTATTCTCTCAGTGAAAAGATCTTAACATAATGATGTGCTTAAATGTTGAAAAACTAACAGGAATATTGTAGAAAAGGATGAAAGTGGGAATCATAAACAAGATAGTTTGTAGGAACTATAGAGTAGTAAAAATGAGAAATAAGTGACTAGGTGACCAAAAAATATGGTTACCATAGTTTTTTCAAGAGATAAATGACAAAAATTGAGAAAGTTTAAGTGAGCTAACTAAAACTAACCAAGATAGATGACCAATTTGGTCACAGGATAAGAACTAAACTAAAAATGACAAAGATAAATGACCAATTTGGTCACATGATAAGAACCAAACTAAAAATTACCACATAACAGCTGGTAATTTATTTGGTCATTTTTAGTTTTGTCACAAAGACAATGAAAATTTATAGTTTTGACAATTAATTTGTATAATTTACTAAATTCTAACATTGCAGATGGATTCAGAGACTCCTTTCTATGAGTTCTCTAAATCCATCTGCAGTGTTAGAATTTAGTAAATTGTAACATTATAGATGGATTCGGACATATGAGCTAGTGTCGAAACATGACACCATAAGCGAACCTATTGAAATTTTTTGAAAGCTCATTTCATCTTTATTGTCACATCCAAATTGATGTCCTTACCATGTCCATATATTATTTTACCATTTTTGTTTTTGTATTATCCCTTCGACAAATCGACCAAGTTGCATCATGTGCGTCATATTAGTGTGTTAGTTGAGTTAAGTATTTGATATTTGTCATCTTTCCCTTAGGTAATTTTCATGTCGTGAAGTTGGTTTCATTATGTTCATCTCGTCATATTGGTCACGTTCATACTTTTTTAACAAATTTGTGGTCGTTTGACCTTCTAGACACTCTATTAAATTTTCAACAAGTTCATGTATTTTGTGTCATGTTAGATACAAATTGTCAATTTCACAACCTCCATTATTTCTCCATATGCACTATTTATCATGGTTCTCCTCACACATATCATGTCGTGATGTTGGTGTCATTGTGTTTGGCTAGTTGTATTGGTCACATTCATATTTTGTTTGAACAAAACCGTTGTTGTTTGACCCTCTCGACAGTCTATTAAAGCTTTAGTAAATTAAAGCTTCAGTAAGTTAATGTATTTTGCATCACGTTAGCTAAAAATTTTCAATTTCACAAACTTCATTAATTATCTGTATGCATCCAATCATCATAGTTTTCTTCCTACATGATTTTACAAATTCCTAAAGTCCCCCAGGTCTCTCCCTACAAAAAAATACCAATATAATAAATATATAATATGCTAATATATACAGTGTGTGTGTGTGTGTGTGTGTGTGTGTATTATATCATTAATATTTTAATTTACTCATGGAATAAATATACGATGTCTACATAATAAACCACACAGCTAAAAACGACTAATTTAGTAAAACTACAACTATTTGTCAAGGGTTACATACAATATGTAATATTATACAAAATAATATTTTTTTAAAATATAAATATCTTATAGTGAAAATTATATTATATTATATTATATTATATATAATAATATCACCAAATGTAAAAAATCGGATGCAGCCAAAAAAAGTTTGGGTGAAATAAATAGGTGGGAAAGAAAAAATAGGGAAAAATAACTTGGGGGAGTTTTGCAACATAGACTCAGATTCCAATTTCTTATAGAGAACTCTGAGGGAAAAATGCTTAACAAAATGGGATGGCTGATTATTCTTGGCATAAATTGAATTTCTAGGCTTGATAGATTTTGAAATATTAAAGCTATAACCTAAATGGTGGAATAACTATGTAGGTGAGGAAAACATCTCAAAGTAGTTGGATGGATTCCTGCTTTTAGAGACCCTTTCTTAAGCAATTGATAAATCAGGGTTGTGGGATGAGTCTCTTTTCCCCTGTAGTATCCCAAAACTATAATGGTGATGCTTTTTACGTATGAATTTTCTTAGAATTTTGATAGTTACACTTTCAGTAAATTAAATATTTAATTTGCATGAAATGTTGCAAGGATTCAATAACTAGTTATGGAGTTCAAGATTGAATCATGTGAGATGGTCTCCCCTAGTCTCTTTCCCATGTGGTCCGTGGTTCAATTATCTAATGCATATTATGAACATGTTGGTTAGGTTCATTGTTGTATTGATTGTTTTCATTGTATTTTATGGGGAATTTTCTAGTTCCCAAAAGAAAAAGAAACCCTATGTAATATTGCGGCTGTATCAATTTTTTTTTCTGAAGGCTTTTAATATTCGAAAATACAAGGATATGAGTTTCATCAATTTTTTTTAAATATATTTGTGTCAAATAAATTGAATAATATTATAAAGACACCCTTTTTATCAATAATCAAGACAAGAGCCATTTTTTTGGCACTGTATAAGGATTAAAGGGTTTTAGTTTTTGGTAGAAGTTTGGTTTTGAACCTGTGACTACAACTTTATTAAGTTTACCATTCTTAATTTAAAACCCAAAATGAGTTCCATAGATTATGAGGTGTTATTTCTTAGGTGGAATATACTAGATCATGTTGTTGAGAATGGACATATATTTGAGCTTGACTATGAGGCAGGGATGTCTGTGGAAAGTGTGAGGCATTGCCTAGAATCACTTTTTGGTCTTCCTATTGATGACTAAGTGTTGATTTGTGAACTAGTGACAATGGATCCATGATGCTAATTAAGTGTCTACATGTAACACCCTATTTTTACCTTGACTTATGAGATTATTATGAATAATATTTGAGGGCATTCTATGACGAATGACTCGGCTATTCACGATTTTGAAATCTAAAATAAACTTTGTATGGACGTATTTCTTTATGGCATCCAGTTTAGGATGACCCTGACTTGTGTGAAGAAAGGAATTATGGATGAGATATGACCTAAGAAGGATTATCTGATATATTGTTGAGTAATTATGATTATGAAAATAATGCTAACATTTGGGAAATTATGTATGCAGTTATATTATGTTTTTAATTATGAATGAGAAATCATGTAAATTTATCAGCAAGGATTAAAGTTGTATAATGTTTTGACAAAAGTTATGGATCATGTAGTTTGATGGTTTATTGAGTGTGACATGAAATGAAGGTACATGAAACACAAGAAATCATCGATATGCAAAGGACTCTAGTTGAGTCGATGACTATGGCTAGCGATATTAGTCTTGTATTTAGCATGATTGAATTGTGATATGTCTGATGCACTGGCATGCATGAAATCTAGATGAGTCAAGAAACCTTGACATTTTAGGTCGATTGATGATTTTGTTATAGTTGAAATATTATTTATGATATTTGATGCGCGCGTTGTTTTATGTGCAGGTGATCATGGGATTGCGATTGCAAATCGATCCACATAACAAGACGGGGATGAAAAATTATACCTGGAATACTAGAAATTTGGATGACGTGATGAACTTTGAATAGAGTGAGGAAAACTCCAGTTCATCAGATGCGTGTGCCGTGAGGGTAGGCCGAGAGTCAGTCACTCACAAAGATTATTACTAGGGGGTGCGCAATAGGGATTCAACCTTATTCCCCAGGAACCACCTAGCTCTTCCTCGAGTAGGAAAATTGAGGTAACATTGGCTCAGTTGTCATAACCAACTCCCCTCATGTAGGAATTATCAGAAGGGCATGTTGGAAGCATAACACATTGATAATTTTGGTCGTGACGAGAATTCAGCGGTAAACAACATATATTTTAGTTAAGGTAAATAATAAATTGATCTTAAAGAACTTAATAATAATAATAATAAATTAATTAAATAAAATGTTAATTAAATAAAAAATTATAACTAAATAAAGATAAATAAACTAAAATCAAGCTAAACTTAAGAAATTAGTTAACAGAGTAAATCAAGGAACTTGAACTAAAGTGAAACCCTAACTAATCAGAAAGGAATCATAGAACTAAAGATAACTAACAAGTGGGTTGGTACATAAAAATAAAATAATTAATTAATTAAACTAACTAAAGAGTTAACTGAAATCGATGCATGGGATGCATGGGAATCAATGAAATGGTTAATAAAATCTAATGAAATGGAAGAATGGGGGTATTTGCATCTTCTTCTTCTTCGGTCCTGCCATAGTTTGGAGCTTGAACCCTTTGGGTGGCTTTGAGGTGACTGTGGAAGAGTGTGGTGCAATACGACGGGAGTGAGGTTGGGAGCCTCCCAGTAGCATCCTAGCATCGTACTTCCATTTATAGTGAGGTTTTTCAGCCTCATCATGCTCGGGGGTCTCGAGGGAATGAGATTACCCATCAGCGTATGGTAGGGAGGAAACCAGTGGATCCAACACAATTGGAAATACAGTGAGAACCATGACAACATAGTGATGGAAAAACAACCTTTGGCCTTGTACTCAAACGACAACAACTAGTAATATGAACAGGAAAGTTATTTGAAATTGTTAAAAGATGCACATGAAAATGAATTATTTTAGTTTAATGGATGTATGTTGATCTATGTACATATATCATATGACCTTTTGTAATTGTTTTAAGAAAAAATAGATATTCTTAGTATTTTTATCAGATCTAGAATTATTATTTGCATGTGTGATATTTATTTTGCTCGGACCTCGTGGAGGGTCATTTCACTACAAACTACCTTATGATGGTAATAATGTTTTCCTTTACAACTAGGATAGATTGTTTGGCGATTTCCATCCATCTACAAGGGAGAATATTGAATTTCCTGAAGTTGTTGTTCCTATGTCTCCATTTCCTTCTCATAACCCCCATCCATTGGTTGAAGTATTGAACCCACCCTTGAATAAATTTCCCTCATGTAAGAGACAATTCAAGTATCATTTTTAGAAGGGGCATGCCATATACATTGAAAACTAGGCCATATTTGAATAATGTATATTTTTCTCTAGTAACTGAAAGTTCAAGAGATGGCTCTAGAGACTAGAAGGAGTAAAATGGATCAAACCTACAAGATGATTGATTAAATTATGTTGAGTTTATGTAGAATTTTTCATGGTATTAGAAACAAAACTTGGATATACTGTTACATTTGGAAATGGATATAGAGATACCGCGAGCCTATTAATTTCACCCATCTCTTCAGATAAAAATGGAAAGTGCCTCTGTTATAGCTGATTTTACCACTCCAGGTGAATCACACTTGTATGGCCTTCCCCTATCCCTCTGCAGACTCCTTAGACCCCTTGGACCATTTTTTGTCCTTTGATGTTTCCTAGACCATCCCTATAAACATGTGAAAATTGATACGCGCGACTTTTAAACCCCTAATCGTGTATATACACGATTTTGACTCCTAAAAACGCATACATCGGGATGTGTACAAAATCCAAATCCTTTTGGAGTTTTCCTTCACATGGATCCGAGTCACTTGTCTCCTGGCCTTCCATATGCCTTGAGATCACTTGGATTCGACCTTTCATTACCCCTTTGAAAAGCTATATAAGGAACTCTTTGGATACATTGAAGGCATAAGAGAATTGAGAGCAAAGAAACTATAGTCCATTGTTGCCGGAACTTGTGCTTGAGTCTGCATCCCTCTGTCCCTTGGAGCACTTTTGTGTTCTTCCCAAGCTTGCATTTTGCTTGTGAGCTTGTTATCGAGAGATGGAGGATTGAGGTGGTGGAGGCCCAAGTGGGGGATTCAGTTTCTTCGATTCGCGGATGTGTCGACAGAGGTTGTATCCATTGTAATCTTTGATTTTATATTAATAAAAATATCTTTTCCTGTCTAATAATGTATGTTTGAATGAATATTTTATCCATGGATGATTTCAAATGCTTATACATTGTTGATTATATATGCTAGAATAGATCTAACACCAATATATATAGTATGCTTGTCTTGTCTACTTGTTTTTGAGGAAGTGATTCATCAATTCAAGCTGAAGTTGGAAAGCTCAACGGGTATCTAGAGTCAACCATCTGGAATAAGGTACGAGGTCTGATCCTTTAGAGTTAGATATTTGATTTCTATTGCATATTGGAAAGGCTTGATTTCTAGAGTCAAGATGTCTATTGTGGTACCCCAAGCCATAGGAATTTCTCTCCATAACAAAATTGGCGACTCCGTTGGGGAGTTCCTACTAGTTTTCCTTTGGGGGTTTTCTATCGGCATTCAATGACTTTGAATTGCTCTTTTTCTCTTGTTTCTATGTCGGGTCTGGACGCATGTTTGCCTGGTAGTGTCTGATTGGTGTGAAGTTTGTCTCAGCTTGTCTGTTTGCCTTATTTTTTATGCACCTTTCTTCTTGTACACGAGTTTTTAACTCACAGTCACGTATATACACGGGTTTCACTACTATTTTTGCGTACACACGAGGGTTTACTGTGAACAATCATGTATTCCCTTAGTTTTTCCTTCTAGAGGAAGATATATTGTTGCTGGGTGAATTTTGATAATTGTTGAGTCTCCTTTGATACTACTAGAGTCTGTATTCTCCTCTGTTTCTGACTAGAGACGTTTTTTTTAGGGTAAAATTTCTTTTTGAAGAATGTTCTTGTCATTTCATTTTTTGTTTTTTGTTTTGGGATTAGTGCATTAGATTTCCTTTACCTTAGTACTTTGCTTGAGTGCTGCTTGAGTGTGCTTATAGAGTCTGAGGGTTGTAGAACCATTCTTTTGCTTTAGTATCTCATTTTTATTTCAAAAAATCCAAAAATATTTGCTTATCATTATGTATTACATCTTGCATTTTGCATAGTACTTGTAGTAGATTTGCTTTGGAGTATTAGTCAGGATTTCATATAGGAAAGTTTGCATCTATCATTCAAAGAAAACTGTGCATTTCACGTAGTAGCATACCCTGTTTTTCATGGACACAATGCATTTGCATTGATTGTTAGGTGTGCATTTTGCATCATGTTGTGTCATAATGCCATTAGTTGCACGACCATATACCTCTTTTGAGTAATAAAGAAAATTAAAATCAACGTTTAATTAAAATGAACTACACTATTTTATTTGATAGGGTTCACCAACAAGATTAGGTTTTAGGGTCTTGGAATAGTTCATTGTGAGGAAATTCTCCAAGACCACTAAACAACAACATGTATGTGTCTGTCCAGGTGAGTGTGTGAAATTCCTTGGTATAACTAGTATTTCTTAGGATCCTCCTCTCAAAAGGGAGTTAAGCACGAGGCAGTGTGAGTAGTTATTGATTGGGATGACCCCTAGTAATAATTGAGTAGCACTAGAGATATTTCTAGGATTGTATTCGTATCTGGGGGCTCTTTTGAGAGTTTCAGGCTTTGATACCCTATCCATACGGTGAATCCCGCCTGCGACTGTCCACCTGAGAATTTATTATATTGAGGCGACCTTAGTGGCCTTACCTAGGATATCGAGGGGGTACTCTGCAGGGGTTATTCTGTGGGTGTACCGGCCAGGTTGGGGTCGGACAACACAGTCACTTTATGCATTGAAGCTGAGGGACACAATAATTCATTATGTACCTCCCATTAGAGGAATTTTGGGGTCTAAAATGGGCCTCCTAAGGAAAATAATAAAATAATAGTTAAAATAAGAAAATAATAGTTAAAATAATAAAATAATATTGATTAATTTTGGAGGAAGAAAGAAAAAAACTACTTTTTGTGTTCGTATTTTCGACATATCTCCCTATATTTTTACTCAAATTTTGATCAGGAGAGCTCATTGGATGCAGAATTTGATTCCGCATCCAACGAGTACCCACACTGCATACTTTTCATGGACCCCGCTACCCCAAAAACAAGAAATACCTGAAAAAATGTAATGATGATGTCATCATCACATTTGTTTCAGGTGTTTCTTGTTTTTGGGGTAGTGGGGTCTGTCAAAAGTATACAGTGTGGGTACTCGTTGGATGCATAATCAAATTTTGCATCCAACGAGCTCTCCTGATCGAAATTTGAGTAAAAACACAATGAGATATGTCGAAAATATGAACAAAAAAAGTAGTTTTTTTTAATGACAAATATGTCAATTCAACCATTATGGTTGAATTATTTTATTGAAATTCCATTGGTTCTTGAATTCCAACTCACAAAAACTTATTTTGGCAGGTTTTCTTATAAGGCCCATTTTAGACCCCAAATTTCCTCTAATGACTTGTTGTGTATGGGAGTCTCAAGCCTCTCTTAGGAGAGACATACTTGCTTCATTCAGGAGCTCACTTATCTTACCCTTAATTGCTTATGTTTGACTTTAGATTTTATTTGTGATTTCTCTATGCACATTAGCTTGCCTAGGGTTTACGTAGATAGAGAATCTTTATATTTTTTTAGTCATTGTGGATTCAGGTGCAGCTCCTCGTCGTTATCGTCGTTTAGAAGGACTTTCGCCTTCTACATCTCCTCCTCCTTTGGGAGAGAGAAATAGACAGTCCAGGTGGATTACTTTGTACATTGATTCACACATGATGGGAGACCATGTTGAAGGTATTCCTAAACCACCTTCTCCGATTCAAGTGGAAGATGGGGAGTTTACTCCTAACTATGATCCTTCACCTGATTTGACTGAGTTAGGTCCTGTAATTTCTGAGATAGGTAATTTTCATGATAGACCTACTTACTCTAGTGTTGATCCCCTATTGACACATTGCCGATATGAATTTTCAAAAGATGATGAGACTCATTTTCAACCCGTGAGCACTAGTTGTGGTAGTTATGGTATGTCTAGTTTTCCCACACATGATTTGGCATTTCATGTTGAGTTAGAGTTTGAGCCTAACACTATTCCTAGGGGCACTCTCATTCCTTACCATGCAGAGAGGTTTGGGAGCACAAGTCACATTTCACCTTCCATCCCGGCGATGGAAGCTACATCACATATTCCTCCTAGGTCTAGGGTTAGTGATCCTATTAGGATACCAGATCTGAGATGAGTGACTATAGGGAATAACACGTACATAATTACACAGGTATTTTTGTCCTCTATCCCTAGTTCTTTGAATGTTCACCCTCCACCTCATTCACGTGGTCCTTCAGGCCGGAACGTTGATACGATTCATGTCCGTACTGTGGTTACTCGACCAGTTATGTCTCAAGTTCAAGTACCACCCGTTGTTTTGGGAGGTCATGTTCATACTTCTAGAGGTCATATTACTACTACTGGAGTGTATATTCCTACTTCTAGAATGTATATTCCTACTTCTAGAGCGTATATTCCTACTTACGGAGTGTCTCATCAGACATCTCATGTGATGACTTATGGACCCTATTATGGGACGTAGTATGGACAGGGTTCTTCACCTTATGGGTGTGAGTATCAACAACCTGCTTACTCTCCAAAATATAGATTTGTAGCTCTGAATAGTTAAGGTACACCACACTACGGTGCTTCCATGCCACCCTATATGGGTAAAACAGGAGGAGGGCACTATGGCCAAGGACATGGTGCTTATGGTAATCAAACCTATGTGAATCAAAACTATTAGGGAGCGGTCCATCAACCTACTCATCCTAGGTTCTCGTTCCTCACAACACTAAATCTTCCTAACTTGTCAAGATTAACGAACGATCCCGTAGCTAATGACCCAGCTTGGCTGACTGTCCCTACTAAGCTTCCCTCAGACATACCCAAATTCGAGAGCAAACCGGGAGAGGATCTGAGTGAACATGTTACTGCCTTTCACATATGGTGCTCTTCAAATTCCTTACACCAAGATTCAATTTGTTTAAGGCTATTTCAAGGCACCCTTACAAGGCCTACCATGAAATGGTATATAGAGCTACCTAGGGGGGCATTTGCTTTGTTCGATGACCTAGCGATGACTTTTCTTAACCACTTCCAGCTACCAGTGCATTATGACGTTGGTATGAAACTCTTGTCAACATTTTGATAGGATAAAGCCACACATATCTCGGATCATATCCAAGAGTGGCATATATGGAAGAGGTTGATTAAAGCCTTTATAACACCGAAATTCCTCCTTGAATGGTTCCTTAAGTCATTATTGCCTTATATAGCGAAGGATGTTTCTAAATCCGGAGTGAAAAATGAGGAACAAGCCATTTTTAGGGAGCAGGAACTGGATTTGATTTATGCTCAATCTGGTTTGTTATATGAGATCATTCCCAATGCTCCGCGTTCTAGTTTCGACCCCAAAGTTAAACCTAGACCACATGCTGATGGAATTGTTGGTTGTGCTAGTGCTAAACCTATGGATTCGGTTGTGAAACAAGTTATTCAATTGTCAATCAACCAATCTGCTTCAGGAAAAGCCACGGCTTTGTCTCAACCCAGGAAAACGGGGAGTGTGCTTTTGATGCAATCGTCGGACCAGAAGGGTAACCAACAACACGGAAGGAATAAAAAGAAGGGTAAGAACAATCGTAAGGGTGGGAATAGGAATGAAAATGCTAATAATAATGACAAGAACACCCATAATGCTGGGGGGACAAGCAAGCTAAGCATAAGGTTAAATTTCCTTGCAAGATGTGTAAGGAACATTACCTCACTTACTTATGCCCTCGTATCAATGAAGCCTTGAGATTCTTATCACAGGGACCAGCTGTGATGACTAACCCTTTACCTCACAATAAAAATATGAACTCGAGGACCCATGATCAGTCTGGTGGTGATCAAGATCCGCCAAAGGGTAGTGGTTGTGGTTGCATTAACATGGTACGTGCTGCAAAAGTTGTGACCCATGCGAAGGACTATGGCTCGTCACAACCCAGCCCAGGAAAGGAACCTGATCCACCATGGACTCCTTTGCGTATTGAAAAACCTGTGGATAAACTTGAAGCTACACCTCACATTCCTAAGGGAGTCCTTAAGCATTTGGGGCACAATCCTAATTCCTGAGATTCCCAAAACTATTCTGTTGTCGAGGATTTGTGCCACACTCCTTGTGCGATGTCTGCACTAGAAGTACTTCAGAGTTGTCATTCACAAAGGAAGGTTTTGGTTTTTTCCCTTGGTGTGAATGATGATAATTCTTCCTCCATGATTAAATTTGAAACCGCAAGACTTCAGCCTCGCTTGCCTTACTATGTGTCTCTTTTGATTTATGTAGAATGTCTTAACATGACCGTCAAGCGCACTGTGAATGACAAAGGCACTGTTGCTTCTGTGATGTCTTTATCATGTTGGAAGAGTTTAGGTTCCCCTGAGTTGTCTAAATCTATGACCATGTTAACTACGTTTGATGGGAGATTGTTTAGGCCACACGGGATCCTTCCTTCCCTTAAGTTCCGTTTGGGAGGGAAGACCTTTGAGATAGAGGTCAAGGTGGTTGATGCGCCCCTTGACTACAATCTCTTGTTGGGTAGGAATTGGATGTACAGTATGCAAGCCATAGATTCTTCCCTATTTCGTGTTGTATTCTTTCCATTTAATGGGAAGATAGTTATGATTAATCAAATGTCATTCAAGAATCCATCGGTTACCACATCTTTAGGAGCTTCGATCCTGATTGTAGAGCACTCTCAGCCGACAACTGGGAGTGTGGGTGTGGGCATGTATCCATCCCTCATGGGAAGTTTTAGTTGTCCTCCACCTATCCTTATGATAGGGTCTAGTTCTGGTGGGGCTTCGACCTCTGTGAGATCGGTGTCTTTTCACACGAGTCATATGGAATATCCTTGGATTCTTCCTACATCGAATACCTCAAGTGAGCCCATTGTGACAGATGTGTCGTTGGTTGCAACTATGGTAGCTTATCAAGCTAATCTTGGGTGTGTTGCAGAGCCTAGTCCTTCCTCTTCCCGGATGGAGGAGGAGGACCCATATGTGCTTCTTGCATGGGCAATACAGTATTCTTATGGGAATGACTGCTTTGATAGTGTTTTTCCTTCAGACAAAGAAATTATTGAGGCCATGTCGGGAGTTGAGCCACCATGGAAAGAGTTGCATCATAGATCTTAATTTCTTCCTGAGCTTGACTGCTTGGAGTGTGAGGACTTTAGGGAGGTTCTTAGTGAGAGAATTGGTAGTCCCATGGTTCCATTAATCTCTCCTGGTCTGATGGATGATGGGAACATGGAAAATATATCTCCAATGATTCCTATAAATATCTCTCGCGATCTTGGTAGGATAGAGAATGTCTATATTGGGGTAGAATGTTCCCATACTGAGATTCAAGAATACACCGAGCTATTTAAAGAATTTCATGATCTATTTGCTTGGTCTTACGATGAAATTCCAGGTATCGACCCTCACGTTGTTGAACACAAGATTAAGACTTATCCCAATGCTAAGCCTATTCGACAATGCTTGCGTGCAGTGAATCGTAGGAAAGCACCCGTGATTAAGGAAAAGATAAAGAAACTGTTAAAAGCCATTTTTATCTATCTCGTTCTCTTGATAGAGTGGGTTTCAAACCCCGTTCTAGTTGATAAGAAGCAGGGAGCGATTCACATATGTACTAATTTCCATGATTTGAATCATGCCTGTCCTAAAGACAATTTCCCCACACCATTTATTGATCAGATTTTGGATGAGCATGCAGGTAGCAAGGTTTTTTTCTTTATGGATGGATTTTTCGGATATAATAAGATACAAATTAAACCTAAGGACCAACATAAGACTGCATTTATTTGTCCTTGGGGAAATTTTACATATTGGAAAATGCCTTTTGCCCTTAAGAACGCCAGAGCTATGTTTCAGTGGGCCATGACCTTGATCTTCCATGATCTCAAATTGATTATCGAAGTATTTTTGGATGACCTTATTGCTCATTCTCGTATGAGAATGTGTCATTCCTATCATTTGAGATCCGTATTCAAAAGGTGTCGCCATTATTTGGTTAGTTTAAATCCTCACAAGTGCAACTTTTGTGTGAATTCTGGTCGCTTATTAGGATTCATCATTTCTAAAGAGGGTATAAGAGTCGACCCTTTGAAGGTTGAGGCAATACTTCAGTTGTCTCCCCCAAAAAATATTCGTCATCTTCAATGTTTGCAAGGCATGGAAAACTTCTTACAGAGATTCGTTGTCAATTTTGCAAATTTGACTAGAGATTTCATGCATCTTTTGAATAAGGACACCACCTTTTGTTGGGATGACTGAGGCCAGGAGTCCTTTGATGCACTCAAGCGAGCCCTAGCATTAGCCTCGGTGATTAGTCCCCCAGACTATAGCCGTGATTTTCTACTTTATGTGGCCACGTCCATGGAGACGATTGGTATGGTTTTGGTTCAAGGGGTTGAGGAGCTCCAAGATCATGTCATATACTATCTGAGATGAAATCTTATTGACGTGGAGATCCGTTATTCCCATGTTGAGAAGCTTTCCTTAGCTACCATACATGCGGTTCAATGATTGAGACATTATATTCTCCGTTGCCCAGCCGATGTCAATCCATTTCAATTTGTCCTCACTTGAAGGATGATTGGGGGAAAATATAATAAATGGATTGTCATCCTACAAGAATTCAACCTCGAGTTTGTTTCGGCAAAGTCGAAGAAATCGTTAATTTTTGCGGAGCTTATATTGGATTTCCCAAGCGAGGCCAAGGAGTTGGTTTGTGAAGATACGTTTATCGATGAGAACATCTTCTTAATCTCAACTTTAGACACATGGTATGGGGATATCATTATATATTTACAAACATTGAAGGTCCCTACTCACCTCTCATAGGATGAACGATGAAGGTTATGTCACGTGTCTAAGAATTACCTCATAATGGATAACATTTTGTACTGCCGTAGGGTAGATTCCATTTTACAATGTTGTTTAACTCATGAAGAGGCTAAGGTAGTGCTGAATGATTGCCATGGAGGGGCGTGTGGTGGTAATTTATCTGGGCTTTCTACAACCCAAAAAATCTTAAGAGTGGGTTATTTCTAGCCGTCGATCTTTAAGGATTGTGTAGATGCAGTCAAGAGGTGCCGCCCTTGCCAGGTGTTTGTATGTAATATGCGCTCAAAACCTGCCCCATTACATCCCATCATCAGCGCTAGTCCCTTCACTAAGTGGGGGCTAGATTTTATGGATTGCAACCCAGCTTCAGCTGGGGGGAATCATGATATCATAGTGGTTATTGACTACTTGAGAAAATGGGCTGAGGCTATTCCTATAGTTAAATACGACAGTGAGATAGCCACGCACTTCATATTCCACTAGATTATTACTCGGTTCGGGATTTCGAAAGAGCTTGTCACTGACCATGGCTCGCACTTTCAGAATCGCATGATGGAATATTTGGCATCAAAGTTAGGGTACAAACAAGAGAATTTCTCCTCTTACTACCCTCAAGTGAATGGACAGGTAGAATCAATAAACAAATCACTCAAATCCATTCTCCAATGAACCATTGCAAAAAGAAAGAATAAATGGCACATTATGTTATATCCTGCTTTGTGTGCTTATAGAACCATTGTTAAGATTGCCATGGGTTTTTCTCCATATCAACTTGTACATGGAGTGGAGTTGGTATTGTCAGTTGAGTGCAAGATTCCTTTTTGAAGCTAGCCATAGAGCTCTTACCAGACACTTCCCCATTGGAGGAGCATTTGGTTTACCTTGAGCAACTTGATGAGCAGCGTCAAGATGCCTTAGTGGCTCTAGAAGTAAATAAGCATCATGTAAAGGTCCAGTATGATAAGTCTATCCATCCAAGGATTTTTAGTGAGGGAGACTTGGTCCTTTTGTGGGATCAACTGAAAGAACCCTTGGGGGCAAGAAAGTTTAACCCTATGTGGCGTGGTCCTTACGTCGTCAAACGTGTGTTAGAGAAGGGTGCTTATGAGTTAGTGGATTATGAGGGAACGGCCTTGGCGGAGCCTAGAAATGGGCTCTATCTCAAAAAGTACTATGCATGATTTTCAGCCAAGGCTGATTACTGTATATTATTGTATAGTTTTCCATAGGTAGGTATTTTTCTTATGGTGATCGGGTTTGTGATTAGTTTCCATTTCTTTTGGAATATGTCAATGGAATATTCCACCTTCATAGGATTCATGGATGGTGCGAGCCGTCACACTCAACACTCAGCCTCTGCTTCTTGGGTGATTTATACTCCTATAGGTCAGGCATTGTCCTCAGGAGGCATATTTTGACGGCCATCTTCAAACAATGTTGCTGAGTATAGTGTCGTTATTGAGCTTCTATTGGATGCCATTTTACATGGAATTCTCTCTCTTGAGGTACGTCTTGATTCAGATTTAGTAGTGTCACAACTTAATGGTTTGTACCATGTTAGAGATCTGACATTATTAAGGAGATTCTTACATGTGAGATTATTAGAACGACAATTTGACAATATAACATACATACATGTTGCAAGAATTAATAATCAAGTTGCTGACTCATATGCTAACTACGTGTTAGATTGGCATTTGTTTCATACACAATAAGCTCATCACAAACATAATTTTTTACACATGCAAATAAATAAACCGATCATCATAAAAGTTTTTATAAAAATCCAAAATGTGGTAATACACAGTGTCATAATACAAAAATGGGGCTCTCGAGCCACCAAAATATAATACATGGTAATACAAAATGTATCACTCCCATGTATCTAAGCCTATGGAGGAGGGGGGTTGTGATCATGGAATGTCACTGCAACTCTAGCTAGCCATTGAAATAGCCACACCCATGCTCATGGTACACCCACCACCTGGCGTTGCATGGCCGCAGGCAAGTCCTCGACTTGCACCATGAGTACTCTGTGTGTCAGTATCATGAAGTTGGTATGAATGCTTTGGAGCATCTACTTTGCATCCACACCCATGATATCGTCTCCTCTTCCCCTCCATCTATGATGAGGGAATCCTTCAGGCCACCATGGTCCCACATCTGCATGCATATGGTAGATGTCACTATGTATTGTCACCCAAAAACATGTCTTTTGATTCCACATAATTAGAAAACACAAAAAAATTAAATAACTCAAAAATTTTAAAACATAGGGTTGAGATTCGTTACCTATGTCACCATACGCCGATATTGGTGGTAGTGGCATGTCCGGGTCTCCCTGGAAATCTATCCCTGCATAGGGATAGTCATCGATGGCAACTATCTGTCGTCGCCACCACAAAAAGAAATTAGCTCGATAGGGGTTGGACACCCTACCTCCACCCATTCTGTGCATCGCATCCACCCAACACAATTGGGCTGGATATCGAACCCCGTGTAGAGGAACGTCAACTCTAGGACTCAATCCTAGAATGCACTTGAAGAAAAACGTGCTCAGTATGCTGCAGAAACTGAAGTTTCGCACTTTTCCCATCTTGCACTCACTGAGCTGGTGTTTCATGTTGCCCAGTAGCATAGTGCTCCAATCATATACCATGGGTCTCACGCACTCCATTGCATAGAACATCAGAGGCCATGAGGCCTGGTGGAGTGAATCCAAGCCTTCTATCCTTCCCAGTGTCAGTAGGATGGCCTTTAGGCCTAGCACCTGTATGGATTTAGTTGGGATTTGACTCCCCACGTTATTCATGTCCGGATAGCAGTACACCGCAATGTACTCATCTATAGTTAGGCCACCTCCGAGCTCATGAGAACATAGGTTCATCACTTCCCCTCATCGGGAAAGTCCAGTAATAAAGTATATTTCCTCCACTTCTATGGTGAGGGACATCACGTCTATCTGGAACAACTCTGAGTCTAGATCCTAGTAGTCCACTAACATCTACAATAGTCCTGTTTTGGCCCTTAAGCCACCAAGACACCAAAATTTTTAAATCCCACATGCATGTAACACTTGTTGAGCCATTAGATATGCCTGTACTTCCTCTTCTACATCACCATGTTCAACTTCTCTCCATTCTAGGACCATCCTGCACAAAAAATTTGAATTTTGTCCATTATAATACTTAAAAAACATTGAGCGTGGCCACATACATGACTGTTTACCAAACAACTGTGTATGTACGTGGCTTTGAGGGCATTTTCCATGTATATCTAGCCCTATATGCGGAAAAACCCTTGATTTCTGCATGGGCCATGGAACGTATATTAGACTATCTTAGAATCCCAAATGCACCATGGAATTTGACAAAATTTGCATCAAAATGAAAGAGTAGAGCATGGGTAAGTGTTACGGAGAGAAATTCCTATGGCTTGGGGTACCACAACAGAAAGCTAGACTCCAAATATCAATCTTTCCCAATATGCAATAGAAATAAAAACATCTAACACTAAAGGATCGAACCTCGTACCTTATTCCAGACGGTTGAAATAGATCCCCATTGAGCTTTCCAATCTTCAGCTTGAATTGTTATAGCATGCCCTCAACAACAAGTAAACAATACAAGCATACTATATTTCATGGTGTTAGATCTATTCTAGCATATATAATCAATAATGTATAAGCATTTGACATATTCCAATGGATACAATATTCATTCAAATACACATTAATGGACAGGAAAAGATATTTCTATTAATATGAATCAGAGATTACAAGCGACAACCTATGACGGCACGTCTGCGAACCGGAGAAACTGAATCCCCCACTTGGGCCTCCACCACCTCAATCCTCCATCACTCCGATAGCAAGCTCACTAACAAAGGCAATCTTGGGAAGAACACAACAATGCTCCAAAGGGACAAAGGGATGCAGACTCAAGTATAGTTCTGGCAACAATGGACTATAGTTTCAATACTCTCAATTCTCTCTTATGCTTTCAATGTCTCAATGGTTCCTTATATAGCTTTTCAAAGTGATACTGAAAGGTCGAATCCGTGCGATCTCAAGGCATATGGAAGGCTAGGATTCATATGAGTTGGATCCAAGTCAAGGAACGCTCCAACGGTTTTGGATTATGTACACATCCCGATGTACGCGACTATAGAGGGAATATCTGCGTATGTACGCGGTTATCGGGGAAAAGGTCGCGTATATAATTTTTCTAATGTTTTTAGGGATGGTCAATGATACCTCAAAAGACAAAAAATGGTCCATAGGGGCTAATGAGTCTGCAGCGGGACAGGGGAAGGCCATACAATGTGTGATTTACCTAGTGTGGTGAAATCCGCTATAACAGATCCCCCCTAATGTATGAGATCAGAGGGGTTATACGATGGCCGAAATACATTATAAGTCCATCCCAGAAGTGAAGTGATAAAGGTACCCAAATGGAATACCAGCCACCCAATCATCATAATACCATAATACAACTCTGCATATAACTGCAAATACATCTAGCAGTCGTGGATATATAAGAGTACAATGGCCATGAATAGGCATGAAACATGATAGAACATATGTGGTCATCACCACGTACAATATACATAGATCAGAATCTCCATGATGAAGATATACAAAGTACCATGATCACCACAAAGGCTGAAGATATATAACAAATCAAGATCTCCATAGTGTCTGGAAATGTCTGACATATACTGGAACAAGTCACGATAGCTGAAATCTCATGAACACTGGCACGATCAAGGAGGTAGCATATAATGGATGCCACCAATCTGGAAGGTCTTCTACACAAACCTCTACAAGTACATGTCCTACTATGCGAATAGAGGTGTCGAGGTTGAACATAGTAGTCCATCGTCTGATTACCGGTCATTGATGTATACCGTTAACAGACGCGAGATCACCCACCAATAATGAAAATGGGAATCAAGGTACTAGAGTGAAAACTAACAAGTGTGAATAAATGTGTTGAGGTCGAACACTTGAGAGAATCCATCGATCAGGGGACATTGATGTATTCCCAAAACTGTCGATGGCGAGAGAACCTGCCACTGATGACTGCAAGTCTCAAGGAACTCAAAATGACTCTAGACTCCAATCCCAGAATAAATGATCTGAAGTCGATGGGATGAAATCCGCTGGAAGGAGGGCATTAGGGCAGCCCCCATCATCCAACATGAGGTACTCAGCAAGGCTATATAATATGGAAGAACTCGATCATAAGGTGCACGAACCAGTAACTGTACCAAGAATGGCCGACATGCAAAGTCAAGATAACTGAGGAATGGCCGACTCAGGTTTCAACTTCCTCCGAACAAGAGCATAACGTCGTATGGTGACTGAATGAAGGCAGCAGAGACTCGATATACAAACTGGGACATCTCTATGATGCAGGAGGCATCAATAGAGGCTCCATAGGGACTAGAAGCTTAACCAGTCGGTGGAGATAAAACTCAGATAACGAGTACAACTCCTAATTCAAACTATAACCCAACCAATGGATGTGATATACAGTGCTATGTTCGAAGGTGACACGACTCGACAGCTGCCAAAGATAATATCTTTTCTTGTCCAGCTTTTTGGTTTTTTGATTTTTTTGGTCTTTTTCAGTTATTTGAAAAGCTTGAAAAAAGAATAAACTAGCTTTATAATTACAAACTAGGAGGAGACGAGTGTCATAAAGGCAAACAAACTAGTTCCAAGCAGTGGAACATACCTATGCTCAATGCAAGGATACATGTGTAGGATATCGACACTCGGGGGAAAATCCCCTCCCGGTAAAAAGGGAATCAAGCTGCAAAGGATATAAATAAAGGCTTTGCATGGCTAGACATGAGACAAGCTCGGGCTATATGGCTGAAACGCAATGTCAGGGAAGTCGGCATAAAGCTCAATAAGATAGGCAAAGCTCATGATAATGCATCCACAACTTGATACAAGGGGAGTCCGGGGGAAAACAGGCCAGCATAAGATCAAGAGGAGTATGACGCTCTTGCTAAATGTCATGGCAATACTATACAATGGAATCCCACACCCTAAAGGGGGAAACATCGGCATGGGCACCAAATGAAAATAAGGTGCTAACTAGGGTACCCATGTAAGGTGAGTCTCTACCACTCATATCATGCCACTTCTATAGCAGCAAGAAGGTTCCGTGACATAATAGAGTGGGTTTGTACCTAAGAATATAGTGACATGGTCATAAGGTCATGCAAAATGCAAATGGTGGTGAACCTAACCTATATGCCAGTATAGACGTTATACCTGAGATCAGTATGAATAGGTCAATCCAAAGGCTGAAACTGCGCTGAAAACGGTCTTCTACATCACAGATTAGGTCAGAAACGGTCCAAAAAGGTTAGAAACGGTCAAAACTATAGGAAAGGGGGTACAAATTTTCAAATATTTGAAAATTTTTCTATAAATATTAAAAAATATAAATCATTTGAAACTTTTTCCCATTTGAGCTCTGATATTCCACTGCAAATTCTAGGAGATCCAGCCAGCGGAATTCGCAACCGATTCTTCCAGGTATTTACTCATGTTCTCTACTTGCATTTCAATACAATTTTTATAATTTTTCATGGTCAAATGAATTTTTAAAGGCCAAACTTACATGAGCGCTATAGCCCACGCGGGTATCAAGGTTTTTTCCGCGTGTAGGGCTGGCTATACGCGAAAAAGGGACCAGAAACTGCGTACATACGTGGTTGTTTTGAAAACAGCCGCGTACGACGCCACGCATAAGGATTTATATAAATCTAAAGGACATTTTGGTCAACTTCTCATGCAGGATGGTGCTAGAGTGGTGAGAACGCAAGCATGGTGATGTAGAGGAAGTAGTAAGGGCTGACAGAATGGCTCAAGAATCTCTACGAAGATGTGGACTCTACAAGTTTTGGTGCCTAGGTGGCTTGAGGGCCAAACTAGGACTACTACAGATGCTTGTAGACTATTGGGATCCGGACTCAGAGTCCTTCCGGCTAGACGGCATGTCCCTCACCATTGAGGTGGAGGATATCTACTTTATCACAGGTCTATCCAGACGAGGTGAGATGGTGAACCTTCATGCCCGAGGAGGGCCAGGTCATGGGATGACTATCGATGAGTACATAGCAGTGTATTGCTACCCAGAGACGGAGAAGGTGGGGAGCCAAGTCCCCACCAACGCTATACAGGTACTGGGACTAAAGGCCATACTACTAACGCTAGGTAGGATAGCAGGCTTAGCATCACTCCATCAGGCCTCTCGGCCACTGATGTTCTATGCGGTGGAGTGCATGACACCGACCATCTATGACTGGAGCACTTCCCTACTGAGCAACATGAAACATCAGCTCAGTGAGTGCAAGGCAGGTAGGATACGAAACTTCGAGTTCAGCAGTATCTTGAGCATGTTTTTCTTCGAGCGTGTTCCAGAATTGAGCCCTAGAGTGGATGTTCCTCTCCACGGGGTTCGAGATCCATCCCAACGACGTTGGGAAGACGCAATGCGCAGACTGGGGGGCGGTAGGGTGGCCAACCCTTATCCAGCATACTTTTTTCCATGGTGGTGGCGACAGATTGTTGCCATAGAGGACTACCCTTATGCAGGGATATACTTCCGGGGAAACCCGGACATGCCACTACCACTAGGGTCAGCATATGGAGACATAGGTAACGAATCTCGACCCTTACTCTTTTTTAAAAATTTTTGAAGTATTTAATTTTTTTGTGTTTTCTTGATTAATGGAATCAAAAAGACATGATTTTGGGTGACAATACATAGTGACATATACCATTCATGCGCAGATGTGGGACCACGGTGACCAGAGGGCTTCCCACATCATAGACGGAGGGGAAGAGGAGACGATATCACCGGTGTGGATGCGGAGAGAACGCTCCAAAGCATCCATACCAACTTTGTACGGTTGACTCATAGGATTCCCATGGCGCAAGTCGAGGACTTGCCTGAGGCTATGCAGAGACAGGTGGTGGGTGTACCACGCGCATGGGTGCGATTATTCTGGCGGCTAGCTAGAGCCGTGGTGACATATCATGATCACAACCCTCATCCACCTCCACAGGACTAGACACCTGGGAGTGTATCTATTTTGTACTACCGTGTATATGATGGTGGCTTTCAAAGCCCCAATTTTATATTATGACACTATGTATTACCACATTTTTGATGTATATAAAAAAGTTTTATGGTGATCGGTTTATTTATTTACATGTGTAAAAATTGTGTTTATGATTAATTTATAATAAATGAAACAAATGCCAATCTAACACATAGTTAGCATATGAATCAGCAATTTGATTATAATTTCTTGGAATGTGTATATATGTTGTGTTCTCAAATTGTCGTTCTAGCAATCTCACACATAAGAATCTCCTCAATAATGTCGGATCTCTAACATGGTACAAACCATTTAGCTGTGACACTACTAACTCCGAATCAAGACATACCTCAAGAGAGAGAACACCATGCGAAATGGCATCCCGTAGAAGCTCGATAACGGCACTATATTCAACAACATTGTTGGAAGATGGCCGTAGACATACACCTCCTGAAGACAGTACATGACCCATAGGAGTATAAATCACCCAAGCAGCTGAGGCTGAGTGTTGAGTGTGACGGCTTGCACCATCCGCGAATCCTATGTAGGTGGAAGATTCCATTGAAATCTGCCACAAGAAATGGAAACTAATCACAAACCCGATCACGATAAACAAGACCTAAATATGCAAAAAATATGTACAATAATATACAACAAGCAACCTTGGATAAAGATCATGCATAGTATTTTTTTAAATAGAGCCCATTTCTAGGCTCCGCCAAGGCTGTTCCTTCGTAATCCACTAACTCGTAGGAACCCTTCTCTAATACACATTTGACCACGTAAGGACCACACCACATAGGATTGAACTTCCCTGCCCCCAAGGGTTCTTTCGATTGATCCCGCAAAAGGACCAAGTCTCCCTCATTAAACACTCTTGGACAGATAGACTTATCATATTGGGCCTTCACGCGACGCTTATTAACCTCTAGAGTCACCAAGGCATCTCTACGCTTCTCATCGAGTTGCTCCAGGTGACCAAACGCTCCTCCAAAGGCGAAGTGTCTGGTAAGAGTTCCACGGCTAACTTCAACGAAGGAATCTCCTCACGCTCCATGTGGTCAAGCTTTGGAAGAAATTCTGATCTATGATGGAAATCCTTCCATGGTGGCTCAACTCCCAACCTAGCCTCAATAATCACTTCATCTGAAGGGGAAACCATATCAAGGAAGTCGTGGGCCTGAGAAGATTGTACTGCCCCCGGCAGCACATAGGGGTCTTCCTCCTCTGTCCGTGAAGAAGAAGAACAAGACTCTGCAGCAGATTGAATATTAGCTTGGTAAGCTATCATGACTGCAGGCAATGGCACACTCGTCTCAGTGGTCTCACTCGAAGGAATCAGTGAAGGAAGGATCCAAGGATCTTCCATATGATTTGTGTGAAAAGGGACTGATTTTGTAGATGTGGAAGCACCATCGAAACGAGCTCCTATCATGAGGACGGGTGCAGGACAACTAAAGGTTCCCATGAGGGACGGATACATACCTACACCCACACTCCCAGTTGCCGGCTGGGAATGTTCAACTTTCAGAACCGAAGCTTCCAAAGATGCACTAACAGGCGGATTCTTGAATGTCATCTGATCAATCGTCACAAACTTCCCATTATGAGGAAAGCATACAACACGAAATATAGAAGATGCAACGGCTTGCATACTATACATCCAGTTCCTTCCCAGTAAGAGGTTGTAGTCAAGGGGTGCATCAACCACCTCGACCTCTATCGCAACGATCTTCCCCCCCAAACGGACTTTAAGGGAAGGAAGAATCCCATGCGGCCTAAACGACCTCCCATCAAAAGCAGTTAACATGTTCGTAGACTTTGACAACTCAGGAGAACCAAGACCCTTCCAACAAGACAAAGACATCACAGAAGCAGCAGCGCCCTCATCAATCACAGTACGCTTGATGATCATATTAAGACATTCTACATGCACCAAAAGGGACACATAGTAGGGCAAGCGAGGCTGATGTCTTGCGGTTTCAAATTTGATCACTGAGGAAGAATCATCACCATTCACACCAAGAGCGGAAAACAAAGCCTTCCTTTGCAACGGACAACTCTGAAGCACTTCCAATGCAGACATCGCACAAGGAGTATGACCCAAGTCCTCGGCAACTGAATAATTCTGGGTGGCTCGGGCATTTGGGTTATGCCCCGAACACTTAAGTAATCCCTTAGGAATGCGAGGTGCAGCCTCAGGTTTATCCGCAGGTATCTCAATACGCAAAGGGGTTCCTGGTGGATCAGGTTCTTTTCCTGGGTTGGGTTGTGACGAAGAATAATCTTTCACACGCGTCACAACTTTCGTGGCACGGACCATATTAATGCACCCATGACCACTAGTTTCAGGTGGATCTTCATCACTAGATTGATCATGGGACTTCAAGTTCATATTTTGGTTATGCGGTAAAGGGTTCGTTAACACAGCTGGGCCCTGTGCTATGAACTTCGAAGCTTCATCCATCCTAGGGCACAAGTAAGTGAGGTGATCGTCCTTACAAAGCTTGCACGGAAACTTAACCTTACGTTTATTCTGCTTGTCCCCCCCAGCATTTTTATTATTGTTCTTGTCATTATTATTGGCATTCTCATTTTTATTCCCACCCTTCTTATTATTGTTTTTACCCTTTTTTCTATTCCGTCCAGGTTGCTGGTTACCCTTCTGGTTGGACGATTGCACAGCAAGTACATTCACCATTTGGGCGGGCTAAGACTAAGCCGTAGCTTGTCCTGAGGAAGATTGGTTGATTGACAACTGAGAAACTTGTTTCACAATTGAACCTGCAAGTTTCTTACTTGCACTACCAACAATGCCATCGACATGTGGTCCAGGTTTGACCTTGGGATCAAAACTAGAACGAGGGGCATTAGGTATAATCTCATATAACAAACCAGAATGAGCATAGATCAAGTCTAGTTCCTGCGCCCTAAAGATGGCTTGTTCCTCATTCTACACTCCGGATGTGGAAACATCCTTCGTGATATACGACAATAAATATTTGAGGAACCACTCAAGGAGGAATTCCGGCGGTATAAAGGCTTTGATTAATCTCTTCTGTCTACGCCACTCCTGAATATGATCAGAAATATGGGTGGCTTTATCTTGCTGAAATGTCTACAAGAGTTCAGTACCAACATCATATCGTATCGGTAGCTGGAAGTGATTAAGGAAAGTCATCGCAAGGTCGTCGAACAAAGTAAAGGCACCCCTAGGTAACTCTATATACCATTTCGCCGCAGGCCCTGTAAGGGTGCGTTGAAATAGTCTCAAACGGACTGAGTCCTGATGCAATGAATTGGAAGAGCACCATAGGTGGAATGTCGTAACGTGTTCACTCGGATCCTCTCCTGGTTTTCCTTCGAACTTAGGTATGTCCGAAGGAATCTTGGTAGGGACAGCCGGCCAAGCCAGGTCATGAGCCACAAGATCATTCGTAAGTCTCGATAAGTCAGGTAAATTGAGTGTCGCGAGGAAAAAGAGCTTAGTATGATGAGATCTAGGGACCGCTCCCTGGTTCACATAGGATTGATTACCACCATGACCTTGGCCATAGTGAACTCCTCCTGTATGACCTGTATAGGGTGGCGTGGAAGTAGCATAATGAGGTGGAACTTGACTAGTAGGAGCTACAAAGGCATAGTTAGGAGAGTAAGCAGGTTGTGAATACCCTCCTCCGTAAGGTGAAGAGACCTGTCCATACTGCGCCCCATAATAGGGTCCATAGGTCACCGCTTGCGATGTCCCATGAGAGACTCCATAGGTAGGGATATACATTTCGGAAGTAGTAATATACATACCGGAAGTAGGGATATATGTCGAGGAAGTAGAATTTTGACCTCTAGAAACATGAACATAACCTCCTGAAACCACGGGTGGTATGTAGGATTGAGACACAACTGGTCTAGTAATCGCAGTACGGATCTGAGTCGTAGCTACGTGCCGACTCGAAGGACCACGAGAGTAAGGTGGAGGGTTTACATTTGAAGAACTCAGAAGTGAGGACGAAGGAATCTCTGTAAGAATATATGTACTAGTGCCTATCGTCACTCGTCTAGAACCTGGTATCCCTATCGGATCACTAACTCTAGGCCTAGGAGGTATATAAGATGGAGCTTCCACCACTGGGATGGAAGGTTGAATGTGACTAGTACTCCCAAACCTCTATGCAAGGTAAGGCATGGGATTGCCCCCAGGCATAGTGTTAGGCTCAAAATCGGATTCAACATGAAATGTCAAATCGTGCATATGAAAACCAGTCGTAGCATAACTACCATAGCTGGTACTAGGAGGGTCAAAGTGAGTCTCGGCATCTTCCGGCATTCCATACCGGTAGCGTGTCAATGGGGAATCTACCCTAGGGTGAGTAGGTCTATCATGCAAAGATCCTATCTGGGAAATCACGGGACCAAACTCAGCTAGGTCAGGTGAGGGATCGTATGTAGGAGTAAGTTCCCCATCGTCAATACGAATAGGAGGAGGTGGGTCAGGAATAGTCTCTGAATGATCCTCCATGGTGTGTGAATCAAGGTGTGACACAGTCCTCCTGGACCATCTAGGCCCCTCTCTCAAAGGAGGAGGAGAAGTGGAAGGAGGAATTCTTGCTAACCGACGAGAATGGCGTGGAACCGCACCCGACTCCATAATGACTCAACAAAAAAGCAAAGACTCTCTATTTACGTCAACCCTAGGCCAACTAGCATGCACAGAGAAATCACTATAAAACTAAAGCCAAAAGCAAGCAAACAAGGGCTGGATAAGTGAGCTCCCGAATGTGGCCGGTATGTCTTGCCTAGGAGAGGCTTGAGAGGCCCTTGTCACCACAAGCGGAGGTTCGAAACCAATTATTGTGGCCCTCAACTTCAACGCGTAAAGCGACTGTGCTGTCTGACCCCAACCTGGTTGGGACACATGCAGAATAACCTCTACACGTACCCCCTCGATATCCTAGGTAAGGTCACTAAGGTCACCTCAATATAATAAATGCTCAGGCGGATAGTCGCAGGCGGGATTGACCGTATGGGCAGGGTAGCAAAGCCCGAAACTCCCGAAAGAGCCCCCATATACGAATACAATCCTGGCTATATCGCCGGTGCTACACAGTTCTCGACCAGGGGTTATCCCAATCAGAAACTGCTCACACTGCCTAGTGCTTGACTCCCTTTTGAGAGGAGCTTCCTGAGAATGCTGGTTATACAAAGGATTTCACACACTCCCTGGACAGACACCTAGTTGTTGTAGTTTAGTGATCTTGGATAATTAACTTACAATGAACTATTCCAAGATCCTAAAACCTAAGCTTGTTGGTGCACCCTAGAAAAGAAAAGAGTGTAATTCATTTTATTTAGCGTTGATTTTAGTTGGCTTTATTACTCAAAAATAGGATATGGTCGTGCAACTAATGGTGTTATGACGCAACAAGAAGTAAAATGCACACCTAACAATCAATGCAAATGCATTGTGTCCATGAAAACAGGGTATGCGTACTACATGAATGCAAAATTTCCTTCTTCAAATGCTGAATGCAAATCTCCCTATATGAATTCCTAACTATTACTCCAAAGCAAATCTAGATCTAATGCAAGTACAATGCAAAATGCATAATGCAATGCATGATGATAAGCAAATATTTTGGATTTTTTGAAAATAAAGAGATACGAAAAGCAAAAGAATGTATATCTAGCCCTATATGTGGAAAAACCCTCGATTTCCGCATGGGCCATGGCACGTATATTAGATTATCTTAGAATCCCAAATGCACAATGGAATTTGACAAAATTTGCATCAAAATGAAAGAGTAGAGCATGGGTAAGTGTTACGGAGAGAAATTCCTATGGCTTGGGGTACCACAACAGATAGCTAGACTCCAGAATTCAATCTTTCCCAATATGCAATAGAAATAAAAACATCTAACACTAAAGGATCGAACCTCATGCCTTATTCCAGACGGTTGAAGTAGATCCCCGTTGAGCTTTCCAATCTTCAGCTTGAATTGTTATAGCACGTCCTCAACAACAAGTAAACAATACAAGCATACTATATTTCATGGTGTTAGATCTATTCTAGCATATATAATCAATAATGTATAAGCATTTGACATATTCCAATGGATACAATATTCATTCAAATACACATTATTGGACAGGAAAATATATTTCTATTAATATGAATCAGAGATTACAAGTGACAACCTCTGGCAGCACGCCTGCAAACCGGAGAAACTGAATCCCCCACTTGGGCCTCCACCACCTCAATCCTCCATCACTCCGATAGCAAGCTCACTAACACAGGCAAGCTTCGGAAGAACACAACAGTGCTCCAAAGGGACAAAGGGATGCAGACTCAAGTATAGTTCTGGCAACAATGGACTATAGTTTCGATACTCTCAATTCTCTCTTATGCTTTCAATGTCTCAATGGTTCCTTATATAGCTTTTCAAAGTGATACTGAAAGGTCGAATCCATGCGATCTCAAGGCATATGGAATGCCAGGAGTCATATGAGTCAGATCCAATTCAAGGAATGCTCCAACAATTTTGGATTATGTACACATCTCGATGTACACGACTATAGAGGGAATATCCGCGTATGTATGCGGTTATCGAGGAAAAGGCCGCATATATCATTTTTCTAATGTTTTTAGGGATGGTCAATGATACATCAAAAGACAAAAAATGGTCCATAGGGGCTAATGAGTCTGCAGTGGGACAGGGGAAGGCCATACAATGTGTGATTCACCTAGTGTGGTGAAATCCGCTATAACAGTAAGTACCTGGAAAAAACGGTAGTGGATTCCGCCGGCTGGATCTCCTGGAATTCGCTGTTGAAGTTCTGATCTCAAATGGGTAAAAAATTCAAATGTTTTATAATGTTTTGAATTTTTTACTATTTATAAAAAAAATTCAATTTTTTGAAAATTTTTACCCCCTTTCCTATAGTTTGGACCATTTCTAATCCTTTTGGACCATTGTTGGACTAATTTATGATGTAAGAGACCTTTTTGAGTACCGGTTTAGTCGTTGGATTGACCTGTTCATGCTAATTTTAGGTATCATGTCTAAACTAGAATATAGGTTAGGTTTCATCACCGTTTGCATTTTGCATGACCTTATGACCATTTCATTATAGCCTTAGGTATGAACCCACTCTATTATGTCATGAAACCTTCTTGTTGTTTTAGAAGTGGCATGATAGGAGTGGTAGAGCTTGACCTTACATGGGTACCCTAGTTAGCGCCTTATTTGCATTTGGTGCCCATGCTGACATTTTGTCCCTTAGGGTGTGGGAGTCCATTGTATAGTATTGCCATGACATTTCTCAAGAGCCTCATACTCCTCTTGATCTTTTGCTGGACTATTTCCCTCAGGACTCCCTTATGTCAAGTTGTAATTACATTATCATGAGCTTTGCTTGCCTTATTGAGCCTTACACCGGCTTCCATGACATTGAATTTCAGCCATATAGCCCAAGCTTGTCTCATGTCTATCCATGCAGAGCCATTTTATATATCCTTTGCATCTTGATTCTCTATTTTTATCAAGAGGGGATTTTCCCCCAAGTGTCGCTATCCTACACATGTATCCTTGCATTGAGCATAGGTATCTTCCACTGCTTGGAACTAGTTTGTTTTCCCATATGACACTCATCTCCTCCTAGTCTGTAACTATAAAGTAGTTTTATTCTTTTTCAAGCTTTTTAAATATTTGAAAAAGTCCAAAAAAATAAAAAAACCAAAAAGCCGGACAAGGAAAGATGTTATCTTTTGGTAGCTGTCGATTCATGTCACCTTCGAACAGAGCACTGTATATCACATGCATTGGTTGGGTTTTTTGTTCAACTTTAGGATCTATACTCATTTATCTGATTTTATCTCCACTGACTGGTTAAGCTTCCAGTCCCCATGGAACCTTTGTCGATGCCTCTTGTGTCACATAGATGTCCCAGTTTTGTATATCGAGTCTATGCTACCTTTATTCAGTCACCATTCACCGTTATGCTCTTGTTCAAAGGAAGTTGAAACATGAGTCGACCATTCCTCAGCTATCTTGACTTTGCATGCTAGCCATTCCCAGTATAGTTACTGGTTTGTGCACCTTATGGTCCAGTCCTTCCAAATTATATAGCGTTGCTGAGTACCTCCTGTTGGATGATGGGGGATGCCTTAATGCCCTCCTTCCAGCGGATTTCATCCCATTGACTTCAGATCATTTATTTTGGGATTGGAATCTAGATTCATTTTTCAATGCCTTGAGACTTGCAGTCATCAGTGGCAGGTTCTCTCTCTATCAACAGTTTTTGGAAATACATCAATGTCCCCTGATCAATGGATCCTCTCATGTGTTCAACCTCAACACATTTATTCACACTTGTTAGTTTCACTCTAGTACCTTGATTCCCATTTTCATTATTGGTGGGTGATCTCGCGTCTATTAACGGTATACATCAATGACTGGTAATCAAACAATGGGATACTATGTTTGACCTCGACACCTCTATTCACATAGTAGGACATGTAATCATAGCATTTTGTGTAGAAGACCTTCCAGATTGGTGGCATCTCTTATATGCTACCTCCTTGATCGTGCCAGTGTTCATGAGATTTCATCTCTCATGACTTGATTCCAGTATATGTCAGACATTTCCATCTATTATGGAGATCATGATCCTTTGTATATATTCATCATGGAGATTCTAATCTATGTATATTGTATGTTGCGATGACCACTTATGTGATATTTTGTATCATGCCTATTCATGGCCATTGTACTCTTATGTATCTGGGACTGCTATATGTATTTGCAGCTATGTGCAGAGTTGTATCATTGTACTATGCTGATTGGGTGCCTGGTCTTCCATTTGGGATCCTTCATCACTCCACTTCTGGGATGGACTTATAATGTATTTCGACCATCGTATGACCCCTCTGACCTCACACATTTGGGGGCATCTGTTATAGTTGATTTTACCACTCCAGGTGAATCACACTTCCCCTATCCCTCTGTAGACTCCTTAGACCCATTAGACCATTTTTTGTCCTTTGATGTTTCCTAGACCATCCCTATAAACATGTGAAAATTGATACACGTGAATTTTAAACCCCTAATCGCGTATATACACGGGTTTGACTCCTAAAATCACATACATCGGGATGTGTAAAAAATCCAAATCCTTTTGGAGTTTTCCTTGACATGGATCCGACTCACTTGTCTCCTGGCCTTCCATATGCCTTGAGATCGCTCGGATTCAACCTTTCATTACCCCTTTGAAAAGATATATAAGGAAATCTTTGGAAACATTGAAGGAATAAGAGAATTGAGAGGAAAGAAACTATAGTCCATTGTTGCCGGAACTTGTGCTTGAGTCTGCATCCCTTTTTCCCTTGGAGCACATTTGTGTTCTTCCGAAGCTTACATTTTGCTTGTGAGCTTGCTATCAAGAGATGGAGGATTGAGGTGGTGGAGGCCCAAGTGGGGGATTCAGTTTCTTCGATTCGCAGACATGCCGACAGAGGTTGTATCCATTGTAATCTCTGATTTTATATTAATAGAAATATCTTTTCCTGTCCAATAATGTATATTTGAATGAATATTTTATCCATGGATGATTTCAAATGCTTATACATTGTTGATTATATATGCTAGAATATATCTAACACCAATATATATAGTATGCTTGTCTTGTTTACTTGTTGTTGAGGAAGTGATTTATCAATTCAAGCTGAAGTTGGAAAGCTCAACGAGGATTTACTTCAACCGTCCGGAATAAGGTACGAGGTTTGATCCTTTAGTGTTACATATTTGATTTCTATTGCATATTGGAAAGGATTGATTTCTGGAGTCAAGCTGTCTATTGTGGTACCCCAAGCCATAGGAATTTCTCTCCGTAACAGGCTCTTAGAATTTACTAGGGAATATGGTTTGCGTAAGGTGCATGAGACATGCACTATCTACCATTGTCAGTTCCAAGAAAAAGTATCATAGTTCAAGGGTATATATACTGAACTAAATCAAAGTTTATAAGATCATTTCGTTCCCAATCTATAGTCAATGTTTTCAATGTTGAACATGCAATCAAACAACATGAGCAATACTTGGAGAAGAAGGAAAGTATAACACAATCTGTAAGGTTGGTATTATGAATGGTTTGTATTTGGAGTGGTGCTTAGAAATTTGAAAACAATATCAATGAAAATGAAAGGATTTGGTAAATATGGTATTATGTAAATTGGAACTCCTTTCCATAATCCTCATCTCATATGAAATGTATTCAACCATTCACTTTGGGGATTTTTATCTTGAACATAATGTTATGAATAAATTTGGTTTCTAGTATCATTAATATTCCTTGGATTCTATAAATATATCCTTAAAACAAGAATTAGATCACCCCTTCTATTTTTGGTAATGAAATATTAGGTTCTGTACACAATATTTTCAAAAAATAACATCTATAGAATTCTCTTCCTAAAAGGAGTATGCAACTTAGAAATATTTCTAAACTCTCACTCAAGGTTTTAGTGGCTTGACTATTCCTCATCTTGTTATTTCTATCAACAATTACATTTACTTTTGATGATATTTTTTGTCAACTATAAATGTTTTTTCATAATCCTTTAGCATCTATTTTCTACTACATTTATTATCATATAGTCCATTGCTACGCAAAATTAAAAAAACCATATTTACAATAAATTTTGAGTTTTTCCTAACATTTAGACGACGACAAATATTTCTAGCTAATTTCCATCTTCATGAACAAACTAAGTATTTTCACCAATTCAAATTCTCTGTGTGAAGTTATTGAAGGAACACTCAATATTTGCATGCTTCCTGCTCTAATTAACTACTAAGAATACCCAATTTTAGTTCAGTCTACTCTTGGATGATGAATTTTTAGAATGTGTAAAATTGCTTACACATTGTCCTACCCCTCATATAGTGTAGTTAATATCTATACTTTTATTATATTAAACACATTTTGTATGTTGTCAATGATATTTCCTTTTGATTTGGTTGCATATGTCCACCTTTCATGTGTTGTACATTTTTTTATGCAATATTCTAACCCATGCATTATTTCATTGCTGTAAAGATGTAGATACCATATAATCTTGTAGATGACTACATGGGGAGCCAATTATGAGATTTAGTCAAAACGCTTGATGCATTTTTTTGTGATGGGTCCTATGTACGACGTTCTTGTCAAAATCCAAAGTTCCAAGAATGGAATATTGCATCCATGCATTGCATAAACTATTTTGAGTTTTGCAAGGAAAAGAAACATGAGATAATTATGTGTTCCCATACAAGCATGTAGAAGGTGTCATGCCTTCAGTGTGGTATAAGAGATATACGATATCAACTTCCAACCTTCGATGAAGCTATGACTCATCAGGATGAGCTATTAGTTGATAACAAATTGGTTTGAAGAGTTGGTCCTGCATAGAGGACATTCCTTGTAGAAGTTTTTAGGAGAAAGGATTTTATGAAATTGTATATGGGGAATATAGGCCAGGAAGTTGAAAAATGTCTATAATAAGAGAGAATGAAGTGATTAGATGGGAACAATGCTTAAAACATTTGGTTTCATATATTCCTTAGGATAGCTTATCATCTTTAGGATTTTTTCATAATCCTAGTTAGTTTGTTTGATATATATCACAATTTCACACCATCTAGATTAACATTGATGTTGGTTCTCTAGAGTGCTTTGTTGCAGAAGCTTTACTAGGGTGACTAATTAAGGGTGATCATAGTATGTAGGTGAAAAAAATATTCTCCTCATCTAAAAGTAGTAGCTACTATTCAGTAAAAGGAAAAGAGGGTTATATAAATATTGGTATGGAATATCAACCTTATATGATAACTGAAGGATGTGATAATGATGAACATGTTGAAACAAGTAAATTGTAGGTTGCAATAAGCAAAAATTTCTTCATTGATATCACATATTTGTACTATTGACCCAAATTTTGTCTATGATTCGGTGGATGAATGTAGTTTAGAAGGACTTGTACACATTTTACCACAAAAACTAATAGAATCCTTGCAATTCAAGGATTAATATGCTAAACATCTCTAGAATAATTTGAATTCCAAGAAGATATAAGGCCTACCATATGAAAAGTTAATTCCGGTGCTTTAATAAATATTAGATTAGTAGATGTGTTAGTTTTTCTATTCTTATTCAAATTGATTAGGATCTTTTCCTAAAATAATAAGAAGTGCACCAAAATATCGAAGATGCACAAGATAGAGAAGATACACAAGACACAAATATTTTCCTTGGGGAAACCATAACAGAGAAAACCATGCAAAATTACTCAAAATAGTTCTGTCACGTAGACTATCACATACCCCAAATTTGCAAAAACATTTTATGTTTTAGGAAACATTATGTTATAATTTTATTATAAAGTTGTAATTAATGACCAAGTGGGTTCAAGGATAATTGCATGTAATTGCTGAATATTTTATTAATTAATAAATGAAAGATGAGACAACAGCTTAAGGAGGTTGTTAAATGAGTGTTTTACTAGTCACTTGGTGGAATAGGCTCGGTTGAGAGAAAATTGACACTTGGAAACATCCTCAAACCACTTCTAGCTATTGCTGGAGGTAACTTCCCTATTTTTGTGGTCATGTTCCCCAACAAAGTGGAACAAGAGCAGGTGGCTCATTAAGTGAAAAATGACCCAAAAGAACTAGGCACGCTAATAAAACTTCCCATTGAATTCAGCTGAGGTTGCTCATTCTTTACTTGTGAAAATTCTCAGTGAATTTAGTGCACACAAAATTCGATGGAAGGGACTAACAAAATTTTCATTAAGTGAAAAGTGTTGGAATTCTGAACTAGTGCAACTGATTTAAGCTGAGCTCATACTGCTAAAAACAAAATAGATTACTATTGATTACTGAGTAAAGTTGCAGAGGATTTTTGAAATCGATTCTCTCACCCAGTGCTTTCAACCAGGTGGACCAGTAAACAGGCTTGGGGGTCTTGATATTTGCAATTCAGCTATCTCCAGGAGTTGGTTGGGAGGAACGGGATCCTTAAGTTGTTGTCTCCTCTGCTACATTTCCAGGTTCTATGTGTTCTTTCTAATTTCTCTATGCATACTTAGGATCAACAAGGAATGAATTTAGGAAATAATATCTTATGTTTATGTTCATCTGTTATTAGAATTCTTGAAGGAAATATTTTACTATGAAAAGATAGAAAAATTCTAGATTAGATATGGATTAGCATAAATGATTAGAGTAATTTCAAATTTTACTGATGGATAAAATACCTAACTGTATTTTTCCACACCTTCAAGAAGGAAGTACTCTAGTACAATAGGTTATATTATATTTTGATGGATAAATCAAATGGAGAATGTAGGATTAGGTTTATTACTTTTTGCATATTCTTTGTAAGAATGTTTAGGAGTTCCTTAGTTAGAATGCACCTGTTAAAGGAGCTAGATATGAACTATTTCCAAGAAAGATAATAAAAAAAAATTATACACAGTCTGTGCTCCTATTTATAGAGTGAATAAATTACTAGCTATAAGCCTAATAATTATAATTATGCATAGTAACTAAACATTATAAGAACAGAAAAACAAATAAGCAGAAATAACTTAAAAACAGTAAAATGAGGTATAGTAATTACTTAAGTATTTTCATTACTAATGTAAGTAAAAATCAAACTTTAAATACATTACAGTTAAATATTAACTCTTTAAAGATTTAAAAATAAATAAAACTTTACAAAACACTAATTTAGAGAAACTGTCAGGTATGACCTTCATTTCCTTCTCTTTTTCCAGAAGAGGGTTAATATAGTTTTACCCATAATTACTTGAAGCATAAATTCTTCATTTATACAAATACAAATTATCTATTTTATAAATACACAAAATTATATAAACTTTTCACAAAAAAATATTAAAATTGTTTGTCAAATATAAACTAAGACAAATTAAGTAAAGACCTTTTAAATTTTCCAACCCAAGTACACAGTAAGAACTCAGGTTGTACTAATCAACCCTTCTTTTATTTATTTACTAAAATAATTGTTTTTATTGATAGAGAAAAACTCAAAATCTGTTTTAAAACTAATATCTTAAACATTTTCCTCTTTCTAATTAAAATAAAAAATTATGGACTTAAATAGAAATAAAAACCTTCTCTAAATTCTTAACCATCTATTCATCAAACACAAGTACTATAATAGTAAATAAATTTCTTTTAATTTAAAATTTAAACAAAAATTGAAATATATCCAAAACAGAAAAACCCCATAGCCTTCCATCAATTTCTTTAAGCCACAGTATATTACCGATTATATAATATATAACACATTAAGCTTTAGAGCTTAATCGAAACGTAAATAGATTATAAACCGTAACAAAATATAATTAAAAATCCATGAAGGTCGCGGCTTGAAACCTGTCCAAAAATAAAATACTGTGGATAAATCGAGTTACGACCATTGGCCCTTTCAAGATTTTTGCAAATAAGCTACACCGTGTTCCAAAAATAGTTGTAAGTAAAAGAAGAACAAGTCACGGCCATACGACCTTCCCAACAAATCAAATTCATTGTAGCCATGGCCAAGCAATATTCCATCCAAGCAAAATAGTATCAACCAAAATCCCATACACCCATCGAAGGAGGAACCTCAGGTATGATACCGAGGCTTACTAGGTTGAAAAAGAAGCGTAGAGTCCTTGCATGGAGTTTTTCAGTGGTATCCAACACACAACAACCAATCTGGAATCCTGTACAAGTTAAACCATTTAAGTGCTAAGCCCATTCTTAATACAAATAATGAAGACAGTAAATATTTGAAACAATACAAAAGGTTTTAAACTTAAAAGAGTATATATTTGGAGAGTTTGAACTCAGCCTCATAGACGGTGACATGAAAATAACCCTAGCCACAAGAAAGGGTATGTCCAAGCAACGAGGAGAGCTACTGTCAAGAAAACCTGAACGAGAATGTTTAATCCAAAATACAAAACCACGATGAAAACAAAACCAAAAACACACTGTTAACTCAGACATAGTTCACAAATGCGCAAATGCATGAAGGGAAGCCCTCGCAGAGGAAAATAAATGGTGACAAAGGCCTCACACACAGAGTAAAGCAATGGCGATGAAGACCTCACACACATAAGAGTTGTAATGGCAAAGAAGGCCTGTACATATAGAGTTAAAGGAGTGGCATCAAGGCCATGCGGCCATGAGCCCGTGGTTCTCTCTCATAGTAGTAAAAGGGTAGGTTAAATGTGAAATTTTAGGGTTTTGAGACTTACATAGTAAAGCCACAAAAGTCAAAACCCTATCCTATAACCATCAACCACATGGAAGATCAATACGTTTTGGAATTGTGGGTCTAGCTCTATAGTTTTGAGAGTCTTGGAGAAGCCTGCAAATAAAAATAATTTACATAAAATTTTGGTTATAAACCCTTTCAACAATCAAATAATATCTCTATATTATAAGATGCATATTATAATATTAAAGAAAAATGTTATTGGTGGTAATCTTCGCACAAACTAGGGTTTATAACTATGTTTTATGAACCATGTAATTTGTAATAACTTATGCAAAAGAATCTTTAACCTTGTTAACATTATAAACAAACACCTTGTGATAAACTATAGGACTTGCAAAGAACACCTTGTAGAAAACCTATGATAATACATTGGTTAAAAATACTTATATGTGTAAGATTGCAATTATAGAAATATTCATAGTATGATTATTAGTATAACTTAGATTTGTTACAGGGTAATAATTTTTACATCATATCTCCTTGTCAAATGAAGGTCATGCGAAGGCTAGGTTGGATAGATTTTGTAGGAAACAATCTCTTCATTCCTTACACAAAGTAGTAATACTATTGTTTAACGATGTAATGTTCATATTATTTCATTTCTACATGGTAAATACTTAAGCAGTTAGTAGACCATTTGCTGCACTAAATCATTAGTTCTATGTATGAATGTCAATCATTATACCTCTTGACTATACCTAGATTTATGTTTTCCTAGTGTACATAACATTGGAATTTTGTTGAGACAAATACTTATGAACTATCATTGGTAACAAGTAATAAGGAATCAAATGAGCTAGTATACAAATTTATATTTCTCTAGAATTGTATATAGGACCTAAACTGATAATGAATAAAGGACAGTTTGATGAACAAGTTATAGTCAAAGCGAGGTAGAAGAACAACTGGATTTATGTTCAGATTCTCCAAATAATTATGCTTAGAAGAAATTAAATAAAACGTAAATATACAGTTTCAAAGATACCTCCTTTATTTTGATCAAAGCTATAAATTAAACAATTATACTAGCATTTTTATTTATGCTAGTTGAGATAATTAATCTCGATCAGGAAACTGGTTACAAAACGTCTTGTAAAAAGACCTGTAAAAGAAGCATCACTTCACTACATTAGCTAAAAACATAAGTAAGCCTCCAACTTAGCTGAAGTTCTTTCATGTTTACAAATAGTAAAACAAACTTTAGCACGTAGTGAACAGACAGATGTTTCAGTTCATGTTATTCCAAATCATAACCTACTACATCAAATCTTTAATAATGATTTATGAAAGAAAATAATTAAGTATGCAGATCTAGAATTTAATAAGGGAATTATTTCTAGTTTAAACCTTATTATGTTAACTATTAACAGTTAAATGTCCCTTGGAAGTGACAATTGTAAACATTTAATGTCATTAGAAAAATTTTAAATTTTTACAAATTTTTGGAGTATTACATAGACAATATCACAAGATGTAAAAACCCAAGTATAATAAGTCTTCTGTAGCTCTCTCTCTCTCTCCTCCTTGATATTCTCTCTCTTGTCATGTGAACTTGAGTGAGTGATTTGTGTATAAATGAGGGAGGGTGCCTCCTTATTTATACACATTCAATGACTAACCTTCTAACTTGACTAGGTCGACCTCTTACCGTAGTAGGGTCAACTTCAACTAGGGAGACTCCAAAAATACATTTCATTATATTAAACTAGGGACTACTGCCTCGACGTAAAACAAAGGTTGTATCTCAAGGACCATAGACAATAATGAAATTCGGAATGGAGAGAAACATATCTTTGATGGGCGTACAACAACATACAATGATAATATACATCAGAATAGCTTCTGAAGTTACAAATACAACAATAATACCTATTAAATAGGAAGGTATTCTCTCACCACATTCATCGACACATATGATCACATCATCATCATAGAGTCATCATTATAGTTGCTGCCATAGTCATCGAAAGTTTCTATAGAGCCAACCCTATTTCCTATCGGGTGTAGGCCTAGTCCTCATCTAGGTATTCATCATATCCACAAGTAATCCATCGTGTAGGTACATCCCATGACCATTCATTACATTTCCATTGTAATCACCTGCGTCTCCTACCATCATCTCGTCATATCCAAATCATCTCATCATCATACATAGAGAACAACCCATATTCATATCATAGAACACCTGCATTCTACCAACATAGTATCACGTTAGGAATTATTTACGTCACTAAGAAATCATGCGTATTCTAGGATGTGAGAATCACCTAGGAGCACACTAAGTGCATTACGTCTCATGATCAACCTGCGTTCTACAAACATAGGAGCATGACATGACTTATTTACATCACCAAGACAACCTGTGTCTACCACTATGTGAAAACTACCATGGCGCACACCAAGTACCTTGTGCTATCTCATCATCTCCAACATGGGAACATACACAAGGTATGATTACATATGAGAACAACCTATGTACCACACTAGGAATTTTACATTCAAGGACAACCTCAAGGACTGATTACATCTAAGGAAAACTTGCATACCACACTAGGACATTTACATACAAATAAAACCTTAAAGGACTGATTACATCTAAGGAAAACCTACGTACCATGCCAATACTTTTACTCGAAAGAAATTTTTCCAAGTCTGATTATATCTAAGGAAAACCTGTGTACCATGACATGAATTTTACATCCAAATACAACCTACAAGACTGATTATGTCCGAGAACAACCTACGTACCAGGATTAATTACGTCCAAATATAACCTCTGTACTACCCTAGGAATGATTACATCAAAGGACAACCCACAAGACTGATTACGTCCAATGACAAAATGCTTACCACACTATGAATTTTATGTGCAAGTAAAAGTTGTATACCTTCCCATTTGAGATATTGTGCATCTTAGTCTTTTGGTCTCTCATCATCGCTAGCATAGGATAATTCCATGAGTGATTACATCACAAAGACAAACTATGTCTCTGACCATGATAGAACTCATCACTCCCTGTTGCTAGTGACGTCATTCTAGATGACACCAAGTCTCTCTCTAAAGTATTTCAACTTAACTTTGGCTAGCTGCTTGGTCAACACATCAACTATATACTCATTTGTCACCACATACTTCAACTTCACTTCTCCTCTCGGCACCATGTCTTGGACATAGTGGAGCTTGGTCTCGATATGCTTCGACTTGTCATGGAACACTGAGTTCTTTGACAACTTCATGCAACTCTGGTTGTCATAAAAGGTACAATTCACCTCTAACTAGAGATCAAACAAATAATAAATTAGATTTCAAATCCACACTGCCTCATAACTGGTCAATAAAGCTACAACATATCCTGCCTCAACTTTACTTAGCACCACACATGACTTCTTTCTACTAAACTAGGAGATCATGTCGGATTCCAAACTAAAGAAACATCTCAAAGTGATTTTCATATCAATGGCACTTCCTACAAAATCCAAATAAACATAATCGTGTAGGTTAGCTTATGGTTTGCATCATACTTGAGCCTATAATCAACTATACCCTTCAAGTACCTCAATACATGCCTGCAACAAATAGGTGAATGGATCCATCAGGAACTAGATCACGGTGTTCACATAAAAGCATATGTTTGGTCTCATATTCATTAGGTACATCCATGATATAATCATCTGATAATATGTCATCGAATCAACCGAATATGATGAAGTATCACACAATATATTCAAGTTCAATGCCATTGGTGTGGCTATTGCCTTACAATACAACATTTTGAATCTCTTTAGAATATCCATTGCATACTTTCCTTGACCAAGAAAAATTCCATCTGCACTCTTCCACACCTCCATACGTAAGAAGTAGTGCACCATCTCTTTGAATTTTATCTGGAAATCATCTGTAAGATGCCTCTTTGCATCTATAATGAGTTTGTCCTCTCCTATATGAACATGCCATCACCATATAGTAGGAGCATCACTGGACTTTCTCCTTCAACCTGGTGGTAAAGGTTGGAATCTTCTTTACTCTTTGTAAAGCATATGCTCATCAGGAAGTTTTCCATCCTGTCGTACCATGTCAATATTATTGAAATATGAGATATTCTGTAGTCACTCCCTTTGAAGAGGACCATGATTCTCCCTCCACATTTTTTACTCTAGTTATCAAAACATTTTGTACTAAAGTGAAAAGCATACTCAGCTACTGATATTCTACATATTCATCTATGTGATCTTTCAAGGTCATTGGATACTAATATCCTCTATATCGAACTTTGTTGAAAGTTCCTCTTGCACCCATCTATGAGCTTGTCATCCTCTATAGGCTTTCATCTTCAACGTTGTAGAAAAGGTTAAGATCTCCGTCATTCCAAGTGATATTCAAGATCCTGATGTAACTGTACATTCTATCACATGGGTTCCTTATGAACTCGTATAAATCCTTCTGTGCACATGTGGTTCTCTTCTTGATTTTCTCTTCTACTTCATTGGAGAAGTGTGCATGGTCAATGGAGTACGTCTTACCATAATATGTTTCCTCTTTATATAAAGAAATAAACTTTATTTGTATTTCTTGATTCCACCATATTCTTCATGCATGATCTTGTAGATCCACACGGAAGACACTATATACTTCTGTTCAGGTTTTGGAACCACATCCTAGACATCATTTTCTATGATCAACTAGTACTCTTTGATCATAGTCTCCTTCCATTCTTTCTTCTTGGATGATCCTTCATAGATGGAAGGATATGTATCATTGATGTCACACAATCATTGTTGCATAAATTAAGTGTGTCTGAGGAATCTTACTTTCTTTGGAAGTCCCGTCATTCTTTTCTTCATCATGGATGATCTCTCCTTCCCAATATGGTCTTCATCTCTTGAGGTCGATCTACTGATTTCTGTGACTTAGTCACATCATTATTCTAAAGTTATTTATTCCTTCATGGTGTCTCTGACCCTAGGAGCTTCAGGTTCATCTTCATTTTGTTGTTGGAGTGAATCTTCTAGCTAAACTGTCATCACTTGTTTTTCGGAACAGGTCTCATCCTTCTTTTCTTGTAGGTGATTGTAGATGATTGTAGAAGTCAAATTTAGTTGCATGATTAGAAACATTTCAAATTTTTCAAAACATATTAATAACAACAAATTATAACACATAAATATTTATATGTCACACAGTCATGCAACTACCTTAACCAATGCTACAACATTCATCCATATCCCATATACATACGATAACTTTCTAGATGCCTTCCATATCCACCATAAAATTTATTAGGAGTGTACACTACTCCCAATATATCAGCAAAGAGGTTTCATTCTAGATAAGTAGCAATGGAATGGTGTATAGCACCATAGGCTACATACCCATCACAAGCAACTTATTACTAAATGGTTTATTAAATGCATACACTCAATAATGCATAATACATCAACTAAATATAAATATGTACACAACTAAACAATATCGTTTAAGTAACTAGATATATAGGAAATGACAATTAAACACTTATCTTTGTTTGTTTGGTGGGTTGAATCACTCTTGGTTCTTATGTCCTTCCAAGAATAACTGGAGTCTTTGACAATGTGTGCTACTTCATCATGTGATTCTGAGGTCATGCGTCTGTCTCACTCATGCTTGAGCAAGTATTCTATACAATAGGTCACATGAGATTATGTATTGGTTCTGAATCTGAGTGTCACTTCTTCATGCACAACTACATCCCTTCTTATCAAAATACTAAGATGGATAAGAGTATGATCTTCATATTCATCGATAGAATTATTCTGGATCAAAGTACATATCCCTCATCACTTCAGGAATATTCCTTTTCTTCTCTGAATCTTTTATTAGTTGGTTCATCATCTTCAATGGTGTGAGCATGATATATTATCTTTTTTTTCTTCTTATTGTAGGAGCCTTTGTTTCTATGACAATCTATGGAGTAGTATCCCTTCTCATCACAAGTGTAGCATCTAATATTGGAAGGATCTCTTCTAAATTTCTTTTTTCTTTTGTGATGATGTCCATTCCTTCCGTTGTGACGATGGTACTCCTTATTTATGTTATTTCTTTTAGTGTGAACCATGAGAGCTTGATATTTAGTTTCTCCCATCTTCTCCTCTCTTGTTATGATTCAATATTCTTCTTGTGTGCATTCTTTACAGAGTATGTTGAAATAGATGAGCTTCAGTATTGCACATATTCCTTGAATGAATGAATCCCATGATCTTGGGACACCATTGAAGGTGGCCATAACAATATCTCCTTCTTCTACATTCTCTTTAAATGATTCAAGTTGTTTCTTGATTTGAGCAACCCTTTTGAAGTAGGAGTACATGGTACTTGATTTACGTATCTTCACATTCTTTTGTTGGTTCCTCAATGTCATCTTCTAATTGATGTTATTTCCTTTGAACAACTTTGTCAAAGTATAGAACACTTCCTTAGGTGTCTTCAAGGATGACACATAGGGGATGAGGTGATCCTTAATAGAATATTCAATGATTTTCTTAGCCTTAACCAAGTTCTTCTTATGAATAGACTTAGCCTCAACTCCTTATGGCTCTTGAAATTCCTTACTAATATATTGATCCAAATCATTTTCTTCAAGGATTAGGGACATCATGTATTTCCATGCCTAAAATTTATAAGCTCCCCCAAGCTTATCATCTGGTTGGGTGTGATGAGTCATTTTAAAATGAGAGATTCAAATGGAAATAATAGAGATATAAGTCACCCATTTTAGGTGCCCGAAGTGATTCTGGAGTTGGTTGACCTAGGGTTTTTTAGAGAAACACTAATTTTCCAAACTTTGAGTTTTGAAAATATCTCTAGATAGAAAGACGCGCCTCTTTGAGGCGAGTTTCTCTGTAAGGTCTTCTTTTGAAAGATGGGGGGGAAATCTCCAAAACTTGATGCCCTAGTTTCTCCTAGCACTATTGTCTAGGTAAAAAATGAAACTTCTTCAATTTTGGTTATGATTCTACCAAAATATGTGCTCTCCTAGGGTGAGTTATCCTAACCCTCTTTTCTTGCTAATATGTGAGAGAAAATCTTGAACTAGGAAACCCTAGTTTTTGTTGTTGCATAGTGCCTTCTTTTAGAGAGGCTCTAATACCATGTTCATTTTTCTATACTTATTAAAATTGATTATGATCTTTACCTGAAAGGACAACAAGAAAAAAAATATCCAATATGCACAAGATAGAGAATGATACACAAGACATAAATATTTTCCTCAGGCAAACCATAAAGGATAAAACCCCACAATTTTTCTCAGAATATTTCCATTACTAAAACAATATCACAATATGTAAGAATCCAAGTATAAGACGTCTTATTCATCTCTCTCTCTCCTCCTTGATCTTCTCTCTTTCCTCATGCAAACTTTAGTGAGTGAGTTTGTGTCTAAATGAGGGAGGGCACTTGAACCTCCCTATTTATACGCATCATGTGACTCACCTTATAACTTGACTGGGATGAACTCTTACCCTCACAGGGATGAATTCACCTAGGGAAACTCCAAAAATGTATTTCATTATATTAAACCGGGGACTACTACTCCGACTTATAGTGAAGGTTGTGCCTCAAGGACCATAGACAATAATGAAATCCTGAAATAAGGGAAACACATCATCGATGGGGGTAAAACAACATACAATTATAATATACATCAAAATATGTTTCAAAATTACAAATACAACAACAATATGCACGTACACAATTTGTTAGATAAGAGGGGTTTCAAAGGGTTCCATGCCAAGTGTCCCTTATTTGAAAGCTAATGGTTGTAAATAAAAATAATTAGTTGCAATAGGGGATGCAACTATGCAAATATCTTATGTATTACCAGAACCAATAGATGAGGGAATTTCTTCTTCTATTGTATGTATAATCTCTTAAAATACTGAAAAATTAACTGGATAGACATGTGAATTCTTATAAGGTGTTGATGAATATATGCCCACTTTTCTGGGAGGAATCTCCTCAGCTAATGTGCCACTGGATACCTCTATGATGGAATTAGGGAGAGAGGAAGTTCATGTTTCTATTGAAGATGATTCTAATAAAGTAAAAAGTGCACACAATTAGATTCTTTTCCTTCTAATAGTAATGTACCTTTCACTTTAAAACATGAACAATGTCTAATTTTCTTGGTTGAATTTGAAGAGAGAATAACTCATCATGTGAAGAAAAAGAAGACTAGTTGGAGTTGCAAAATGCAATGTTAGAAAAAACATGTAAGTGTGTTGAAATTGAAGCAAAGATGTCTACAGTTTTAGGGGACGTTTCCTCCCTAAGAAGGGAGCTTCAAGTAAACTTAAAACTCTTGGATGAATCTCATGTAAGATCTAGTTTCAAGAAGCACACTGTATTCATACTATTTTCAAGAAATGAAATGTAGTTAGACCATTTACAATTCATCTAATTTATAATAAAACAAATATAAATAGGTTTGACATTATTATATTTGTTTTGATTATCAAATAGATGAACTCTTCTTATTTATAAAATTTCTTGCATGAAGAAAGAGAAGAATGTTGGTTTATCCAGCAATACTGAGAGGGGCGGGGGCATCAGTAACTCCTTATTTTTAATTTGTTAAAACAATTAGTATAATATAAACAATGAATCAAACAATTTAGGACAGATAATTGTATCGTGGAAACCTCAAAGAGAAAAAAACAAAATCAAACTCATTAATAAGATGAATTTTACAAAATTGTTTTTCTACTACTACATAAAGGATGCACCAACACCTTGTTTTCTACCTACTATAATAGATAAGGATGCACCACCAACCTATATTTTTCTACCCGCACCAATAGATAAGGATAATACAACACCCATGTGTTAAGATTTCATATGCTCAGCTAGATATCATTAGTGTTTAATCCAAATTCGCAACACTAGCATATGCAGAATCACTGAAAGAAACATAATCACAAGATAGACATAGATTTATCATGGGAAAACCTCAATGGGAATAAAACCAAGAAAAACTTCCTCTATACAGATGTATAAGATAAAACCCAAAAACCCAAAAATAGGTGATCCTTCTCGTTGTCGATCTCTCTCTCTCTCTCTCTCTCTCTCTCTCTCTCTCCTATGTGCTATACACAATTGAGTGTGTGTGTTCAAATTAGGAACACAACTGCTCTATTTATACTCTTTCTTTTACTTGAATTTTACCTTAACAAGTCAGCCCCACTAAACTAACTAGATCAAATTCACCTAGAAAGACTCAAAACAATATTATATTATATTCATTAGGGTACTATTGAATCGACTTACAGTGGAGGCTATACCTCAGGAATATATGATGAAAAAATACAATAGTAACATCTCAATGGAGGAATACGACATATACCTTGGGGTACATTAGTAAAATAAATTTAAGTATTCTTCAAAGTTACAATATTTCAACACTCCACCTTAACGAGAAGGGTATTCTACTAAAAACAAAATCATCAACTATAGGAGTAATGAGAGAGAGAATATTCAACAATATCAATTTAGTACATCTATACATCATAGGAAGTTTTCAATTATCATCGACAACTAGAACAATTACTAGAATATCTTCAATATCTTCAGTATTGGAACATCATCTTCTAGAACACTGAGTCTTCATCTTTTGCAGCAATCGATCACTTGATCCTTTGCATCTACAATTGGATCTTCTTGATCATTTGAAACAATAATTTTATCTTCTCTATCCTTAATAGAATCAATTCAATCTTCTTGATCATTTGCGGTCGCACTTCAATCTTCCCAATCCTTTGTAGCGTCACTTCGATCTTCTCGATCTTTTTTTCGCAACACTTTGATATTCTCAATCCTTTTCCACAACACTACCTATAGTACACATGATCTCTTTGTGGGATGATCAATCCCTATAAATTTAGGACATAGGTCCAAGGGTGATGCAATCCTTATCATCCTACTCCCCCTTAACAGGGAGGGTCCATAGTATCGACCAACTGGATCGTCTGCAAATGAATGTCGGATCACATAGTCTACAACTGAATGTAGATCTCTTCCACAAATGAATGCATGGCCTATCATCCACAAGGAATCATCATAGATCATACTCAACCTTTTATATCTAAGACCACTCCCAAGCAAGTGTTATTTTCTATGTCATCTACAAGTGAATTTTGGCATACTCTCCATGCGAGAGTATCATCTGCAATTGAATGTAGATCTCATCTACAATTGAATGCAATACCTATTGTCCGTAAGGAATAATCATAGATGATCCTCATCTTCTTAAAGCTATGGCCAATCCCAAGAGAGTGTTATTTTCTACGACATCTACAACTGAATGTAAGATTACTCTCCATGAGAGAATACCGTCTACAAGACCATCCTGAACTATTAAGATCTAGGACCACTCTCATTACGAGGGTGTTATTATCCAAAAGAAAATCCTCAAAAGAGGATACTATCATCCACAAGTGAATGTCATTCTTCATTAATATCTACAAGAGCACTTGACCTCTTTGGTACAAGAGAACTTGACCTCTTTGGTACAAGAGAACTTGACCTCTTTTATATCATTAACCTTCTCCCCCTTTTCAGGTAGGGTTTGTATCATCATGATTCCTTCTTGCAAGGAAGATCTGTATCATCATCACTATTTATCCTTATGAGGAAATTATTTTTGGACTACACCAATATTGCCACGAAAGTATTCAAAATTTACTCGATATAGATGCTTGGTTAGCAAATCACCAAATTTCTCATCGGTACTCACATATTGGAGTTGTATCTCTCCCTTTTGTACCATATCCCTTATGTAAAAATATTGTATTTCTATGTGCTTTGATTTATCATGGAACAAAAGATTCTTTGTCATCTTTATACAACTATGGTTGTCACATAGAATCAATGTGGTATCCATATCCATGTCAAATAGACCTGACATCATCTTTCGAAGCCATATGACTTCACAACTAGTGGATCAATTTTCTATGTACTCTAGTTCACCTGTGCTAAGAGAAACACTGGACTGTTTCTTGCTAAACCATGAAATCATGGCAGATCCTAGACAATAACATCCACCTAAGGTGCCCTTCCTATATGCAACACTTCCTTCCTAATATGACTCTGTATATCCATACAATATATAGTCATGATCTCTATTTTAGTATAGTCCAAAGTCCATCGTAAGTTTCAAGTACCTTATCACATGTGTTGCAACTATCAGGTGAACACGTATAGGTTTAACTAGATATTGACTCAGGGTGTTCACAGAAAAACATATATATTCCCCAGTATTCGTCAGATAAATTAACGACCCAATAATCTGTCAGTAGTGAGTCACATCCACTAATTCTGATGATTCATCAAATAACAGCTTCAGGTTGGTATCCATGGGTGTGGCCATGGATTCACAATCCAACATATCAAATCTCTTTAATATTTACATTACATACTTTCCCTAGTTCAGAAAGTTTCCTTTTGGGCTCTACCACATTTCCAAACCAATAAAATAGTGCATTAATCCAAGATATTTCATCTTGAATTCTTCAGCTATCTTCTTGTTTCTTTCTGCAATATATTTCTCATTTCCCACCAGAAATAGATCATCTACATATAGTAATAATATGGCAGGTTCATCATCCATAACCTTAAGGTAAATGTTAGGATCTACTTTAATTTTTCTAAGGCCCAAGCTTATCAAGAAGATATCTATTATTCCATACCAAGATTTAGGACATTGCTTTAGTCCATACAGAGCCTTTTTCAACTTACATACATGAGTCACTCTATCTTCGACTTCACATCCTTGTGGTTTTTTGATGTATACTTCTTCCTCAATCACACCATTTAGGAAGGTTGTCCTTACATCCATCTAGTTTAGGTTCCACTTCATCATGGAAGCAAGTGCCATGATGGTTCTGATGGAAGTGTACCTTGCTACTAGTGCAAATTTCTCTTCATAATCAATTCCCTCTTTCTGAGAAAATCCCCTAGCCACAAATATTTCCTTGTATTTTTGGATACTTCCATCATCAGCATGTTTTATCTTGTATATCCACATGGAAGATACCAGACTCTTGTTCTGGTTTGGGTACTATATCCCAAACATCATTCTTCATTATTGATTGGTATTCTTCCATCGTTTCTTCTACCCATTCTTTATTATGTACAACTTCCTCGTAACTGGTAGGTTCTTGATCTACAAGATAACACATCAAAGATACATAGTTGGAGAATGGCTTTGATATTTTGCTTGTTCTTGTGGAGCCTTCTAGATCTCCATACTTCTCTACTTCTCGTATGATTTCTCTTACCCAAGCACGTTTTCTCTTTTGAGATATATCCATAGTAGGGGGGTCCTGAGGGTCTAGAATATCATGATCTAATGATGCTACTATTTCAGGAGAGGGTTCAACTTATACCTTTCTGGGAGGCACATCCTCTTCATGTAATTTTTTAAGATGGCACCTTTTGTATTTCTTAAGAGTTTCTTCTTCGTCGAATGTTACATCCATATATCTATATACGATGGAGTCCTGAAATGTATATGATGAAGGATTTGGAGAGTTCACAGGATCCAAAAAATATTCCCTTCTTACTAGAAGGATCCAAATTGGTTCTCTTGTCTTTTGGAATGTGTACATATACCAAAAAACCAAATATATTGAGATGGCTAACTTTAGGTTTCTTTCCTGTATACATTTCTTCAGGACTCTTGAATCCAAGGGAACTGTGAGATAATTTGTTCTTCACATACAAAATTGTTCTTGTTTCTTCATCCCATAGATGCATGGGAAGGTCTTGATCATGAATCATTGTTTTCACTGCTTCCCTAATGGTTCTATTCTTTCTTTCTGCAACACCATTATCTTGGGGATTCTACGGAGTGGTTAGTTCCCTCTTGATTCTAGCTTCTTTGCAAAAGGATTTAAATTATTTTGAAGTATATTCTCCACCATTTTCTATTCTGAGTGTATTGATTCTTCTTTCGGAATGGTTATTTATCAAGGCTTTGAATTCCTTGAATTTCCTGAACACTTCAATCTTTTTATTCAAGAAGTATATCCATGTATTTCTTGAATAGTGATCAATAAATGTAGCATAATATTCATATCCACTTAAATATGTGGAGGGAATAGGACCACATACATTAGAATGAATTAATTCCAATGTACCTTTATTATTTGTTTTACTCTTCGGAAATGGATTCTTGATATTATTTCCTCTTGCACATCCTTTGTAAATACCTTCATGATCGATCTTCAGGGCCTAGTAAATGTGTTAACACTTTTCTCACATAGGTTAATGATTTGTAGTTAATGTGATAAATCCTTCTATGCCATAGTTCACTTGTGTTAGTGGTCTCATAGACAAGGGTTCTTTCTAGATGTCCCTTGAGTTTGTATAATCCTCGTTCTTCTTCACCAATGACCACAACATCTTCAAGTGTCTTTCCTTTGGTCCACATGAGTACTTTTCCATCTATAAAGGAAACTCTATATCCTTTATTATCTAACTCTGAGATGGAAAGTAAGTTCTTTTAAAACCTGGTACATATAGTACTTCCTCTTCATGGAGGTTCTAGAGTCAAGCTTGTAGCTTGATTCACCAATTCCTTTGGGATATTGATATTCATTTCCTAATGATACTTTCTGAGGAGTTTTCTTTTCTTCAAGTATTGGAAAATTTTTCTTCTTCTCTGTCATGTGCTTTGAAGCACCACTATCGATAATCCATGTATCTTGTCCAGGTATTATAGAGCCAGAGAGTGCAGAGAATAGTACATATTCTTATACATATTCTTCTTTTGCTTGTCTCTTTTGAGGTATTTCTTATTCTTCCTCATCTTCAGCTAGATGAGCATGATGTGTTTTGTTGTTCTTCTTCTTAAATGGACACTCTTTGGCAAGATGCCCTATCTTATGACAGTTATAACATTGATATTTGGAGTAGTCTTTCTTATGATTGTTTTCTCTTTTTATTTGAAACATATTTGGAGGTATATACTCCTTGTGACTATCCTTCTTGAAGTTTGATTGTATTCTTCTTCTGGTATGGGTGGATAGAGCTTGATCATATTCTCTAAGTAGAGCTTCTATGTTAGCTACTCTAGATTCTTCTTGGATGCAATCTTCCCATACAATGTAAAACTTCATACTTTATTTTCTGGCACACATAGTATTTATGAATGAATCCCAAGGTCTAGTGAGACCATTGAGAGCAGTCGTGACTAGTTCATGTTAATAAAGGGAGTGTCCAATGGCACTTAGTTTCTCCTTGAACTAGGAGACCCTTGTGAAGTAATCTTGAATGGGTTATCCTTTACTCATCTTTGTACCCTTCAGTTGAGCTGCCAAATTCATATTTATGTGGATGTTATTTCCCTCATACATTCTAGAAGGGGCATCATACATTTAATTTGGTGTATTTTTAGATGACACTTGAGGGATCAAGTAATATTTGATAGAATCAAGAATGATCCTCATCTCCTTGATTAGGTCCTTCTAGTGCTTCTCCTTAGCTTCATCGTATTTCGGTTCTGCAACTCCATCTTTGATGTATTTTTCAAGATCATTATCTCTAAGAAAGAGACCAATCTTATACTTCCATTCTAGGAAGTTTTCTCTTCCTTCCATCTTGTCCTCAAACTTAGTGCTTCGGGTGATTTTATCTAGGAGGTCACTAAAAATTGAAATTTCTCAAAATGAAAACCTTTCCTTACTAGGAGATGTGCTTAGCTGAGGTGAGTTGGTTGGTCTACCTAGTTTCTAGATATTCCAAATATTCACCCTTCAAAACTTGTTTACGAGATTTTAGTTTCTATAGATTTCTAGTTCTAGTTTTTTGTAGTTTTCTTGTTAAGGAAAAAACTAGGGTTTATATTTCCTAGAGATCCACCCACTTTAAAAAATATATCTAGGGCTCAATATATGCGCTCTAGGGAGGCACAACTTTATATGCAAGAAAATATTCAAAATCCCAAACTTTGTAGAGACCCTAATTTCTTTTGAAGGGAGAGTTTCACCTTCTGAAAGCTGTTCTATTTAGGATATCTTTGATACCATGTTAATATTTCATATGCTTAGATTATCATTAGTGTTTAATCCAAATTAACATCAATAGCATATGCAGAATCACTAAAAGAAACACAATCACAAGATAGACATGGATTTGTCTTGAGAAACCTGCAAGGAGAAGAAAACCCATAAAAAATTCCTCTATATAGATGTATAAGATCAAACCACAAAACATGTGATCCTCCTCCTTACTGGTATGCCTCTCTCTCTCTCTCCTATGGAATATACACAAGTTAGTGTGTGTGTTTAAATGAGGAATAAAAATCCTCTATTCATACTCTTTCTGTCACTTGACTTTTACCCTAACAATTCAACCCCACTAAACTAACTGGGCCGACTTCACCTAGGAAGAATCAAAACAATATTATGTTATATCATTGGGTTATCATTGAACCGACTTACAATGGAGGTTATACCTCATGACTCTATAATGAACAAATATAACAGTAACATCTTGATGGAGGAACAATACATCTCCCTTTGGGTACAATAGTAAAATACATTTAGAATATTCTTCAAAGTTACAATATTTCAACACCGTGTACTTGAGCCACACTACAACAAATTTGACCTTTATGGGGGTTGTCTTCCACGTCCAAAAGTCACTTTTGGTGTAGGTTTTGGCTTTGGAGGTGATATTTACAAAACCACCCCTAACAGCACTGAGGATAAAAGTTTGGACTTTTAGGGGCGGTTTTGGAAGAGATCAAAATCCCCCCTAAAAGTGACTTTTGGAGGTGGTTCTAACCCCCCCGAAAAGTGAATTTTAAGGGTGGTTCTAAGCCCCCCTCATAGAAACCTATGGGGTAAGTTCAAAGCTCCCCCAAAAATTCCTTATTACAAATCTTTGGGGGCAGTTACAAACCCCCCACGTAGGTACCTACTAGGGCCATTTAAAATCCTCCTCGTAGGTACCTACAACGGCGGTTTTAAACCCCCCTCGTAGGTACCTATGGGGTTGGTTTCACCCCCCCGATAGGTACCTATAAAGGAGTTTATAACCCCACGTAAACCCCAACTTACTAACCTTTGTGGGTAGTATTAACAAAACCACCCCAATAGAACTGATGCTAAAATTTTTTACTTTTGAGGGAATTTCTAGAATATATCAAAACTGATGCTAAAAGTGACTTTTGGGGGTGGTGAAAAACCCCCCCTAAAATTATTTATTACCAAAATTTGGGGGAGTTTATAAAACCCCCTTGTAGGTACCTATAAAGGCGGTTCGATACCATCCCTAAAACTCTTTACAAAAATTTCGGGGTGGTTATAAACCCCCCTCATATAAACTTAGAAGGGGGGTTTTGAACCCCCCTCATTGTAAAATACAAGGGAATTTTTTAACCTCCCTCATAATGACATATGAAGTCAGTTTAGAACCCCCCTTGTAGCAACATACAAAAACGGTTTGAAACCCCCCCAATATCCATAGCAAATCATAATTTTTTTTTTTTAAATTTCAATATTGCAATATCATTAGGGCACAAAGGAATCAAACCTTCAACCTCCTGGTTGTAAAGAAAGCACTCTTCCATTGACACATTGTTTGTGAGTCGAGAGGCCTAAGGAAGTAGTCTGAATGAAGGAACAAAGAGCCAACTAAGGATGCCTTTTATGACTCTAGATCCATTATATATTATCTTCTTCATAGTCTATAAAGGATAAGCACGGTGCTCTAGTATGGTGGTTAGAGAATTTAATTTTTTGAGCTATATCATTTATGGTTTACTATTAGAGTTAATATAAAAATAGTGATGTTGTTTTGAGGGTTTATATTTGCATGTTTGTTGTTCATATTATCAGCCATATGAGTTTGTAGGTCAATGTACTCTATGGTGTTATTTTGGTTGATGTTTTCAGTTTTAGCTATCAACAAATTTAGGTTAAATTCCTAAGAGAAAAATATACTTACTATGGTCTTATTTTTTCATCATTTATCTTCCATTAGTTTCAAATATTGATCACAATAGTTGTTCCCACCATATTGATGATATGGACATATCTCTCATTTTCCTTAGTGCAAGGCACCCAAAAGGCAATTTTTGACAACTCTTACAAAAATTGAAGAATAGTGCATAACTACGAGTATGATCCTATTCATAGTCTATTCAAATAGTACCCCCATACAATATTATTCAGTAAAAACAAATAGAAGAGGCTAATATATCATCCAAATTATATTATCATTGCTCTATCCAAACTTACAATATACGGTGAAAAAATTATATTGAAAAGTGTTTTCAATCTCCTTCCTTCTATAATGGTCTGCATTTCTGAGATTGTGAGAGAAACTTAAACAAAAATTAATTTGGAGATCTAGATTTTTTATATTTCTAGTTCATGAGTTTTTTTGTACATATGCATACATACATATGTGTGTGTGTGTGTGTGTCTTTTCCCTGTATCCAAATCCTGATGTTTTAAAAAAGTCTAGCCAATCCATATATGTTTCCATGCAATTTAGTTATTAACAAATGCAATTTTAAACATTTCCATCACAATATGTTCAAAACTTTTGAGATGAGCAGTACAATAATTCAAAAAGGACTGTAAATGTAACAAAAGGAGGAAACTTTTTATTACAGATGTATCATTTCTACAAACTCCAGGCATCACATATGTGAACATTCAAGATGACCCTATTACCAACACAACCATTCATGAATTAACAGAGTACCTAGTTACTAATTGGAAAAGGATTCTGTCTCTAGATAACAATATCGAAAGTAGTTTCCATTATTGTCTTTTGAAAAGATTATGTTGCCAATACATAACAAACAAGATTTCAAGATAATTTATCAACATCCAAAATAATAGTGTATATTGGTACCATACTTTTCTCTGCGAACACAACATAACCAGTTAAGAAGCTTATAATGATTGGTCTGACCATGGGAGACAAATGTTGCATAAAGGTTACCATGCTGAGGAAAATAGGAATAGGAATGTAGGTCAACTACACATCAGTTTAGTGAACATCACAAGAGATCACATTAAGAGGAATTAGAGGATTTTCTTAAAAATATGCAAATCAAAGCCAATAAAAAAAGTCACCATCAAAACTTGGATAATTGTGAGGCATCAAAACCTTTAAAATATTAACCAATTTTTTAAAGAGGTCATACACCATCGTATAAGTCAACAAGTTATTTGAGGAATACACAAGTCGCTTATATGGTATTATTGATCATACAATTTAATTAGTGATGAAAATATTAAAATGTTTTCATTTGAGTACAAAAAAGTTATAAAGGAAAAGTATATGGCAGAAATAAATAATTATTCTTATATTAGTGGAATCAATGGAAAAAAGGAGAATTTAAATATTTAAAGTTTAAAAAGGTATGTTATCATGACCATCGAATCTTTCAAGTTCAATTTTTTTATTAGCAAATCCTACCAACGATCTTCATTGATTATCTAAAACATGACACCTAGAACTTCCTGTGCTTCCTGTGCTTGAGGTTGAAATGTTTCTTGATGACATATCCATTTGGACTCGTGTAACCATTATTTTCTCTAGTGAATCATACTCAACGTCCAAAAATACATTCTTGATCCTTTTTTAAAGTTGTCAATTTCATTGTATACTTGGTATTTTATTAGATTAACTTTGGCACTAAGTCCTAAGTTATTAAGTAGTTTATCCTTTTTCAAATTTTCTGTGAGTGCTGGTAAGCATGCTTATACTGCTACACATTTAATTAGTGAGAACCCACCATATTTTAAAAGATTTAAAGCCTTTCAAACTAATATTAATACCACAAAAATATTATTTTTCTTTGAAATTCTAGTTCTGCATCTAGGGTTTTTATTGTGGTTAGGTTTCCCTTGCTCATGGTTGGTTCATACCTACCCACAATCCATGTGGCATGTTGGAAACTAGGAGATGGAACATGGAAATTAAAAGTAAGTCTCTGAAAGTAGATCATTGTACTAGATATGTAGTAGGAATTCATTAATGTGATAAATATCCTGAAGAAGAATGATACATCAATTTTAAATTAAGAGGTGTAAATGACAGTGAAAAATAAAAAATGGTCCTTAACATTGCACCCTGCTCCATGCGTCACTTCATTCATAATTCATTGAATATGCACTCTGCTTACAGGTCAGTGGGTGTCTCTATTGACTATTCTTCATTGGACTCATGTTAACTTTGTTGGTCATCTTTACGCATAGGATCAGCAAATGCATCTGCTGAAGGTCCCTTCAATACTTCGTCCACACTAACTAGTTCCCTCCTTTCTATAGGCTAATCATTAGCCATTGCCTCCAACTCTGCATCAGATAATTTATACGGTGTCAACAACCATTTGTTGTCTAGGTGACGTCGCAGTTGAACATGAATAACATGTGGTCCAATTGTGAACCGCTAAATCCTTTGATATTTTGTCGCGACTTCTTTGGACAATCTTAGAACTTTTACTGCTGCCACCTGCAACGCTTCCCAATAGATCCAAAATTGGATTGCACAATCCATCAACCTTTCGGGTTCTTTCACCCACCATTGATTCTGATACCGAGTGCCCTTACATACTTCTATCACTTTTACTTCCATGCGTTGGTAGTCATCTAGCTCCATCCAAGCCACTAACATGATCGAGATGAGTAGCCAACTTTATGTGAATGGTCTTTAGCCTGCCTTCACTGCCAATGCATCCTCCACCAACTAGTTCATGAGAAAGAGTGACCAGTTGATTTGTACACCTTGCGCACACAACTCAACACATGCAACCACCTGAAAATTACATTAGACAGGGTGGTTCTTCCTAACCACTTTACTGGCCAAAATCCTTGCGCTGATGCGTACCGCGCTATCATTGATACTATCGGTATGGTACTCCCTCTTGTCGTTCTCTAAAGCATAGAATTTATTCAATGTCATCGCCAACTTGTTTTCATTGTACTTCCCATGAAAATACTGCGAGGGGTCTGGCCTATCCTTGGGAAGCCCCGTTATCTCTGAAATTAGCCCGACTGTGACTTCGAATGTTTTTTCCAACCACAAAAATCCTCCATGGAAGCATGTCAAAAGATGCTTCACACACGCATTGACTTCATTTGGCTGCCCAAAGTGCGACATGTTGATCAAACCTAACAAACCGGCTCTGTCCAGCTCGTGTGCCCAGTCATGCGGAATGCATTCTATCGGGCCACCTCCTACCGCTACCATTGGAATATATGGTTCATTCACAACATCCTCTAGTGCAAGAAAGTCATGGTATTCGCATTTCATCTTCATCAATGCATGTACGATGTCAGAAGTGCATACCATCCCTTATGGTATCGTCAACATCCTTATCTTGTACTTCTGATTTTTAGTGGGTTTGCTGGCCTTCGCACTAGGATGACTAGGAGGTACATACCTAGGGATGTCCTTAACAGACACCCCTGCTCAATTCATTCACTCAACAACTCCTGATCTTGATGGCCTCATCTGTGAGGTTCCCTCCACTTCCCTTGACGATGTTCTGGTCTGCCTCTTCTATGATGCCAGAGAGCTAGGCTTCTGACCCTTCCACTTCTTCTTCGGCACCAATGGTGAACCTATCTGCATACTGGAGATCTCTTCCATGATGGTTACTAGTCTAATTGGTGAATCTCATTCACTTGAAATATCCACTATGTATGGGTTACTCGGTATGCCACACCAATACCCCACAAGGCTTAACAGTCTCACACCCTCCCTAGACTTGTAAAGTCACACAATTCACTTGGTAATTCGCTCTACTACTTTCCAACTTAGCTCAAACTCTACAAGTCTGCAACTCAATTCAATTCTACACAATGGTTTTTTCAACCCATGTTGAGCCCCTTCTTATAGCATCAAGTCGATCCAACGACCATCATGACCGAATCATGCCAATCATCATGACCAAATCCTTCATTAACGACCTGAATCCACCGGCGATTATGTTAACCCAATGATCGGATTGGCCATAAATGCACATCTCTTTAACAAGCTTTGTCAGATAAATGCTTTTAATTGTCTTCCTTTATTGCTGATTTGACCCTGTACGTATCCCTACGGCTGTTGCAGCATGACCTCCTAATAGTGCTATCGACTTCTACTCTTGCACATCCACCTCATATTGGTGCTTCATGCTTCCATCCATCATCCTACCTACTCTTATTATTTTGTTTTCACATTTCCTCAAGCATTGCGTGGTTCTGGGCCTATCCTATAGGGCTTCATCCTGCTACTGTTCAGTAGTTTTGGCAACATCGCTCCTTCTAACTGTTGCAGTTAAACTTGCTAAAATAGTTTATTCTTTATGTGGTGATCATGCCAATCCTTCTGTCGATCCTTCTTGGTGTGCTGATGAAAGCTCGCAATAAAGTCGTCTTCCTCGATATGAACTAACTGCTCTAATTGTTCTTCCAGTGTTGCTTCATCATCCATTCCCGTCCTTGCGGAAATGCGCAAAATCAGAACAATGTACTCCATACGCATAACATCCTCTTTCCCATATACCAACTTAAACTTTGTATTTCCCGCCAATCTCTTGTAAGTGGTGCGATATTCCCACAATACAATACTGCTGGAATATTCAGGTCCCAGTCATTGCGGTTTTCATTACATACCTTTGTAAGCGCATGATCCAATATTTTTTTGAATTCCTCCCATCTCCTGTTCGCTTGAGGATGATACAGGGTACTCTTCTTATGTTGTATCTGCAGTTCCTCTGTCAGCGTGCTTATTATGCAATTGATGAAGTGAATCCTTTGTTCTCTCATCAATATCCTTGGAAATCCAAACCATGTCACAATGTTGTCAAATATGAAACTTGTTATTGTCGCAGTGGTGCAATCCATGACTAGTGCAGCCTCTACCCATCTTGTTAAATATTTTGTCACTGTAGTGATATACCACACACCATTTTTATTTCCAGGTGGGTTGATTGGTCCCACAAAGTCCACGAACCATTTATCAAATGGTGGAAATGTCACTTGAGGTACTAGCGACATCTCATCCCTCTTTGATGGCTTTCAAGTTTTGTGACAAGCATCACAAATTTGCACATAATTTGTTGTATTAGAATGAAGAGTGGGCCACCAAATCCCTATGTGAAGCACCTTCCTCGCAGTATCTCATCCTCCATAATGTCCATCAGCAACTCTTGGATGGGCCTATGCCAATATCTGCCCTTGTCCATGTGGTAGGACACATCGCCACAAACTCTCATATGGTCCTAGTTTATATAGTTGTCCAATGATCAACTGGAAATATGAGGCTTTCTCCACCAACTGTTTCTTATGTCTTGTAGTAAGGTCCTCTGGCGTGGCTCCCGTCATTAAAAACTGAATGATTTTATCATAGTAATAATCAACCATGTCGATTCGAAACAACTATGCATATGGTAATCTGTCTTCAATATTTGTTGGCTCTTCGTCTGTCTCAATTTGTGATAAATGATCAGGGCCATCATTCAAGTGTCTCAGCTTCACAATTATCTCGAAATCAAACTACTAAAAGAGAAGTAGCCAGTGGCATATCTTCCCCCCCAGCACAATATTATTGACTGGGTACTTCAAAGCATAATGGTCTATAAACATCTTAAAATGTTAACTCGATAGGTAATGCCTAAACTTTTGTAGTGCATATACCATCACCAAACCTTCTTTCTCTGTGGTCCTATAGTTCTTCTCTACATATGAAAACTTCCGACTAGCGAAAGCAATTAGTTTATCTAGATCTCCTTCTCTTGGTTGTGTGAGCACCACTCCTAGCACAACAGATGATGCATCCACATGAACATGGAACTCCTTGCCCCAATCTGGAAAAACTAGTATCGGTGCGGAAGCCATCTTGGCTTTTAGTTTGTTGAAAATTCCTTGACACTCTTGAATCCATACAAATGATGCATATTTATTTAACAACTTTTCCATTAGTTCTGTGATCGAAGCCTACCCTCGTATGAATTTGCAATAATACCCTGTGTGCCCCAATGTCGCTCGAAGAATCTTCACATTGTAGGTGGTGTTAAGCTCAAAATTAGCACAATATTCGTAAGGTCGACCAATAGTCCTTTCTTGCAAACAATGTGACCCAACAACATCCCAAAAGGTGCATAGAAAATACACTTCTTTGAGTTCAGTGTGATCTGATGCTGTCGACATCTCTCCAGCATCAGTCGCAAGTTGGCCATATGATCTCTGATCAACCTATAAACTGTCCATGCATCCATATATACTTGCAAAAATGTTTGAATGAAATATTTGAATGCAGAGACAACAACCTAGGAAAAAATCACAGGCACATTCTTCAACCCAAAAGGTGTCACGGTATAATGAAAGCAGCCCCATTCAGTAACAAATGTTGTTTTGTGTCGGTCCTCTTTTTCTATCCTTATCTAGTGATAGCCAAGAAATCCATTTGTGAAAGAATACGTCTCCTGACCACCCACTCCTTCAAGAACTTTTTCAGTGAAAGGTGTCGGAAATGGATCATGCATACACACATCATTCAATTTTTTCAGGTTGACGTAGATCTGAGCCTCACCCATCTTTTTTTCTTGGAATACCATCAGACTGATTCATTTTGATTCTTCAACTGGTTCAATTATTCCACCATCCAACATCCGATCAAGCTCATCTTTTACCCTCTCCCTGTATTACGAATTGAAGCGATACAGTCGTTGCCTTACTGGTTTTACATCTGGTTTCAACGGGATATTCATCTACCCTAAATCTCTCAGTATCCCCTTCATCTCCGAAAATTTTGTAGGGAACAAATATTTGAATTCATGCAACAATTCTGTAATTTTTTCATCATTTCTTCATCCTAGTAGTATCTGACACTTGCAAACTTTGGGTTATCTTCTGTCCTAATTTTGACCTTCTGTATCTTCAACGGATGATTCATGGCATCTGTCAGTACATCTGGTGCTATGACATTCTAACTTCCTTCTATTTCTAGAATATTAATATATCATAGATCATCATCATCAAGATCTCCTAACACATTATAACATTCCATCATCGACTGCATGTGACAATGCGCATGTGGATCAACTAGATATGCGATCGACACTACCTTCAAAACAACATCACGGAAAAGGTGCAACGCATTATGGACATCCAGATTGGCATCTACAAAACTGAAGGTGTGAGTAAAGCAAACTGTGAACTCCTCCTAAGTGGTGATATATGTATGCAACTCAGCTGATATATACCAATATCATGAAATTTCATCCAATGTGTGGAGAAAGGCATGGAGCCACTCATCCTTTGGTCATGATGCCCAGAAGGTCTGGAACTGAATCAGATGATCATTCAGACTATTTCGTTCACCATACCTCCCATCATGGTACACTTCTGCATCACCAAAGAGAACTGACATCAGTCTTTGACACTGCGACCATCAAGTGATAGACTTCTTATGGGTCACCCACCAATGTGCTAGTGTATCCTTCAACGCTTCTCCCAACTCCAACAACCATTGTGATTTTGACACATTATCTTAAAATTCAAAAATAAACTCAGATAACTCAACCATTCCTTCATAAATTGGAAACTCAATGGTCTTAGTCGCGATGTGACACAGTGACTGCATAATCAAGCTGCACTTTCGTAGAGACACTTCATGCAAGCAGTTCTACCAGTTCTCTAAAGCATCATCCGAGTCAGAAGACACATAGCTAGAATTGCACCAACCAAGTTCCCCATCAGCAGTTGGATGGACATAATATTCTGAAATGTTATAGGCATGGTCCCATCCTCTAACAAATTCATATTTTACTGGTTGAATATACGTTCACCCTTCATTTGGATCCATCGTAGCGATGACTTTGATGTATCGATTCTCAAATTTCATTACATGCTTCTTGATATTGATTATTGCCATACTGTTGTTAGCCCATCCATGCCCTCCACTTCCACCACAAGGTGCATAACTATCCCATTCGACGTTACTCTGGGTTGGTTAGCCAGTCGTACCTACATGGGAAACCAGCTTAGCATTGGGCTCCCCATCTTTTTCCATGTCTATCTTGTTAGAATATTAACATCTAAGCCTAGAGCCAAGATGATTGAGTCTACCTCATAGTCCTCGATATGAATGTTCATGCAGATTTCTTTCCCCATCTTTTTCTTATGCAAATAATTCCCATCATAATCCTTCCATCCCTTAGTTGGTCGATGCAATAGATTCTCAATCTCGGCAAGGGCATCAGGATATCTCACCAGTGACAAGAAACTCTCAAAAAAATGTTGCAAGGTACCATATTGTTGCGATGGTCCTTCCTCCAAAGTGGAGTCAAAAGAAGTAGGAATTTCATAAACAGGGAACTTACCGAAGTTCCTACGCATCTAGTACTGTGCTTCAAATAATGTATCTTTCTTCGTGTTGACATCAAATAGTACTTTCTTCTTTCCAACTAATCATACTTCTATAATAATATTATCTTCTCCAGTCGTCACACATCTACGAGTGATGACAGCGACATCAACATCTTGCATTCTGGGTTTCGTTGAGATCGTCGCAACCGTCGGTCCTTGATATTGGTTTAGTGGTGGATTCATAGGTTGATTCACGTTATGATTTGTATTCTGGTTTTGGATTGGAATTTGGTTATGAACTGGAATTTGGTTCTGAGTTTGTAACTGGTTCTGGTTCTGCACTTGATTCTACACTTGATTCTAATTCAACTGATTCTTATTCTGTAATTGGTTCTGATTCTGCAACTGTAGGACATTTTTTTCATGCCATCTCATGATCAGCTATGGATAGTTCTCAACAGTGTGATCAATCACAGTACAATACGTGTACTAACACTACAACTATGGGAAATATCTATAGTAATGACCCAATACACCGTAATTATAATATTGGATAGGTTCGCGAACTCATCCTCCTCCTCGACGAAAGCCTCCTCCTCATCCCTGGAATCCTTCGCAAAATACTCCTTCTTGCTGGTACTGTGATTGATTTACTTTTTACTATGGGGGATTCGGCTGTTGCTGAACATAATTTGCTAACTGAACATAGGGATGCTTTGAAGCCATTTGTATCTCATTATACTTTGGTTGTGGCACAAATTCTTGCTGCAGTATAAAATGCATCTCTGGTGGTGGTACATACCGCAGTTGAGGTGGTGGTTGCACCACCTGCGGCTATAGTCGTGGTTGTTGTACTTCTCCCTTCACATAGTATGATTCATATCTTCTTTCCTGAAGTAGATCATATGCATGTCAGTCTTTATCTTCATGCCCGACATATCAACAAGATGAACTATATAGGTTCATCGGCTTCACCACCATCTTCTATATGTACCCACATTCCTCATGTTGACGCCCATATATTTAACAAATGTGGCACCATGGCATAATTCCACAACTCAAAGGGTTTAGTGCCCTTGACAATAGGTAGTTTTATAAATCTAGGCAAGTATCCTTAGTATGTCCATCTGTGCGACATCGAGTGCACCATATATCCTCACATTGTTCCTTTCCCTTCTTAATGTGTTACAACTGGAGTGTCAAATTTTCCAACTGCATCTGAATCTCGCTCATATCGACTGCATTTTCTCCAATGGGTGAAGTTTCCAGCTTCATGGGGATCTCTAAAGCCTCGCTCTGCATCGCAATCTTCTGCTGCATCAGTGGTAGTTTGATATGAGTCAGTAATGCTGCTATGAACCATTATTTATGTTGAATGTCGTCCATCTCAAAATTGATTCTTTCCATTAGTGTCTTGAATCTTTGATCAAAGTAACAAATAGTCTCATTGGGATACTACTTAATTTCCTTCAATTCTATAATGTACTATGCTTGAGACTTTGGTTTTCTAAATTCGTCAATAAGTCCTTTCCTGACTTCTATTAAGGTCTTTGTCGGAGTCTCGTAGGAACTTGTACAAATTTAATGAACCAATCTAATGTGCGAACCCAAATGGTTGTTGCCAACTGGCCCTTGTTGACTTCATTGTCTATAGTTTTTCTTACAGTCCATACTTCCTCGCATAGAAACTATTATTGTTTTGGATCCTCAGACCCATTTTCATGGAACAATGGTAACTTCGCTTCTTCACTCGCCATCCTGGGCCTTCTTCCTACAAATGCTAATATACTACCAGAATGTTGTTGGAACATTAGACAAGGCGACATGGAACTTATGTTTCTTCCTAAATGCGGCGTAGTGCATGAAGGTGTGGGAATGTTGTTGCTAAGATTTGATATTATCGATATCCTAGGTGTATTCTAGTCGTATTCTTCATCGCTTTAAGGTCGCTTCGTCTTGTGTGGTATTCCTTCATGGTCTTGCATTTCAATCGCAGCAGGACCTTCCTTTGTCCTCTTCCTCTTTTCTTATTGAAACCTTTCTCCCTCCTCGTAAGACCACTTTCTTCCTTGGCTTCCCTCACAGTCTCGTCGAACTTGCACACATATACCCCTTATCCTTCAATTTGTCTCCCCCCTTTCTTTGCGGTATCCACAACCTCCGCACAGTAGAGTTCTACTACTCAAGATACATCTTCAGTATGGCTTTTCACAGACAAGAATATTAATTGATAATTACAAGGACAATAAGAACCTACCTCTTGGTCCATTGAAGAATTCCCTTTCTACTTCACTATAGGACTTAGTAGTATCAATTGCAAACTCGATGATATATCATTCCAAGATACATTCCAACCAAACTTCAATAGCTCGCGATGCTCTGTTGTCGATTTCCTGTAGATTCTTAATCAATTCAGGGGTCCATCACATTGGCTCACCTCCCTGGAAATTTTTCTTGCAATGGGTGAATCACGCCAACCACTCATACAAGATGATCTGGAATTCAGAGAAAAAATACTCGTGTGGACCATCGTGTATCTATCTTGCCAACCACTTATTCGTCATTAGTCTAGGGTTCTGATTTTATAACTCATCAAATTTTGGCAGCTTCTAGTTGAACTAATCTTGAATTTTTTGGTCTCGTTGGATGCCACATATCCTTCCATCAATTGTAACAAGGTCCTAGAAGTAGACCCATTTTTTACACAAACCCAACAAACAAAACTAGTTGACAGGGGTTCCCACTCTGTCAACAACCAAACTGCCATGATCTCTTTAAGCACCAACCCAAACAGGTTTAACCCTATCTAGAAACACCCGTAGAGCAGATGAAGTCTCTCCTAAGATGTTTGAGGGATAGCTAACAGAACCAAGTTTCCGCAAAATAGGGGAGAGAAATGTGACATCAACTTACCATTTTAATGCAATATTATTAGACCATTCAACATATGCATTCACATAACCATTCATTCTCATTCTTCACCAGATCGCATCATTTACTCATAACTATAGTAAACATGCTGATGCACAAACATATCCAACCAGATAATATCATTTAAAACAAGAAAACATCACATCGTAGATCCATGTCATAGATTCACATAACATTCATCATTGAGTCGCAGAAAATAATAAAACATTAAAACAGAATGGAACATAATGATTCAACAACTCAACTTCTTCCTTGTCATATTAATTCCGCGAAAAATCACATATTCAAAAAAGTTAACAACTCAACCAATGTTTTCCAAAGTACTAAAAAAGGCACTAAGATTGCTCATTCCTTCCACTGGATTCCCAACATTTTGCAATTTAACATCTACTTATAGTCTTGTGCCTTTACATTCAGGGTCCACTTAGACAACTTCTAACTAATTCTTAATTGATTCTACAAAATACTGACCAATATCCACAAAATATGGTCCAAAACTACAAAAGGTGACACAAAATATATAAAATATTCTATTTTCTTCCTTGCGCGCCATCTTTCACTTGCACGGTGTCTTTGAGCTTGTGGAACATCCGCGATGCTGCCCAACTAATGTATCCAAACTCCTTACCAACACAATATTGAAAAAAACAAATCATTCAAAGGAAAAAGGAAGCACTGTAGTTGGGGTGGGGCTTAGGAGAAAGAGGAACGTATGCACAAAAATAAACTGTAAAAGTTGTATCTATAGACGAAAAAATTTCCTTGAGTATGTTTAGGCATTAGTTTCAAGATACCACTGAAAGGGGGAAATAAACATTTCAAATAAGATATAATTGTATTCAACATGCATACAAAGTTGATAGAATGTTTTCTATGATGTAAGAATAACAAAGGAGAAACTCACAAAGTTATTAGGATCCAGTTCCTCCTACTTGTGAAAGAAAAATCTACAGGGAATAGTGAAAAGGATGTACTCAGACAAACAATTACATGTACAAGATTAACAAGTTGAAATATGATAATCAACATCTGTGATTGGAAAACAAAAAACTAGCTAGTTAAACGAGAAACTTTTTTAACTTACATACTTTCTTATGTTTCATGAAACAATGCAAACAAATGCATGTTTCTACAATTTTATTGCAGTAGAGCATATTTTCATTTGTTTCGATTTATTTTGAAGATATATAATATGTGGAGTTCTTAACTCAGAAAATGAATCATATTTGTTGATATATAAGAAACATCACCCTTGTCTGATCAGACTCTTCTGCTACAAGTCTCCCATAAACCATTTCTATTGTGACTACACCTTCCATGATAGTTGATCCCTGAGACATTCATTTTCAAAAACTTCAGACTGAGGAAGTAAACAAAATTATAGCCATACTGAATAGCCCAAATTCCAAACTATACAGAATCCTATAAAGAGTGCCACACGCTTGATGGGAAAGTTCTTCTTAGGATTATATCAACCACCACAAAAACACAATGATATGAGAGTTAAAACTTAATGTTCATGCATAACCAAAACAAATAACACAAATCCAAAATCTTGTTGAAGCCAACAATCAGAACCAGACAAAAAAATTATATGTTTTGTCAAGACATTCAACTTAAATTCATTTTATGGTGTCATTGTTTATGTGGTATGTTTTGTGCCCAGCCATAACAAAAGTTCCACAAAAGCATGTCCAAGTTCTAATAAGTTATATACAATTCCCAAGTAATAATCAAGTCAAATCCATATTACAATCTTCAAGTAGTTTCATTGAAGTGAATCTAATCAACAATAGCATGAATTCATTTACTTTTCACATCAATCTATTTATAAAGTGTTATATAAATCTAGGTTGCTAAAAACATAATCATACAAAGTAACTATCAATATACCATTAATATAAACCCATTGATGAAATAAGTGTAAAAACTACAAAATCCAAACAACAGAATACTGTTCCACTCAAAAAATTCACGACAAAGCAATTTTGTAACCAATCATATTAGCTTTATTTTCATTTTCCAATTCAACTAACCTCATGAAAGTATGTATAATAGTATCCAAGTCGTTTATCAATCCATATCTTGATTGGGATAAGAATAAACTGTACAAAAGATAATTCTTTGTGCCCATCACCATTTTCCACTGAACAACAAAGACTTTTAATGTACCATCTCTCTTGAGCACTACATTGTCCATCAAGTGCTATTCTCTTCATCTCATGGGTTGAAATTCGTAGAAGTTATGATTCTCCTGTCAAAACAAAATTTACACCCAACAAATATTTATGAGAGCATTCAGGACGATTGAGATCCTCGTATCTAAAACCAACCAAGTAGAAAGTAGTAAATCTCATGGAATTTTTCATTGATCAAAGAAAGTATCCTTAAACTATGTCTGTAAAATGAGAAATGACTGACTTATACCCTAATCCACATAACCACATTTTTTGTATAATATTTAATTATAGACTTTTGACATCATTTATATTAAACTAAGTACACAATCATTTCTAGACAAATATTCAAACCCTACAGAATTAGTGAATTTGAAGGTGTTCTATATTTCAATTTATTCTTAAAATATATTAACACCGATAGATTATTAGATTGCAGTCATTGCATACACAACTATCAATTCAAAATACTAATAACATGCAGAACCATTTTTGTCGTAAAATAAAAATGCAAGCCTACAGAAAATGAAATGAAATGAAAATATAATAATGTCCACAGATGATAAAAAATATGTCAATGGGATTGGAAAGTACAACTCATCAAAATGAGTGATAAGGGAGTGCAAAATTCATCTCCCAAGAATACAAAAAAAACCTAGAGCTAGAGAACAAGGTCCTGAATCTAGAAGCCAAAATACTTGTAGGACACAAAATTTACCTTGATGTTTACATAAGTATAGTAACTTAGTAAGTGGGACACATAAGCATGTTTAGTGCATGCAATGGTCTGGGTGCTTCAATTGAATGTTTATGTAGGGACAGGTGTAAGGGAGGAGAGACATGACAAATTCTAATCTGAGAGTTGAGAAAAATTTAAACAGAATAATCTATTGATCATAAAATTGGTCCAATGAAGTATATAAAAATGCCATTCCTATTTCAGCATACTCTGATTTCGCTATAAAATTCAATGTGCAATTGCATGAATGCTATATTCCAAAATCTTATTATGAACCTCCGCACAGTAAGTCTTAAATATTAGTTTTGGGTGGGCCCCACAAACTCTATATTAATAGTTTCAGGTAGCGCTCAAATACTTGTTAGAGGATTCCTAGATTTTTTGAAACAATGGAGGAAGAAGAATAATATGAAAGTGATGGAATTATAGAAGTACACGTGGATATAGAACAAATTAGATATTTTCCTTAGAAAACCGATCGATTATCAAAGAGATGTGAGAGAAATGGATTTAGTAGTGTATCTATTGGAAAGAATGGAAGTTTGGAGCCTTACACATAGATACGAGGAAGATGAATCTAGTAATGCATGCATTGTAGAGAATGGAAGTTTGGAAACTTATAAGATAAGGCCTCCTCTAGTGAAATATGTGATTATGACGAGAAATGCAATGGAGGAAAACATTGGCTCCGTAAAACCTGCAATTGACTCATTCAATGTCAAATATTTTAAGGAGTATTCTTCAAAATTTTGTAAATGGGAAGAAGTTTCCAAAAGTCAAAAGATTCTGAGAATGCGAAGTTTACCAGTAAGAGGTCTGATGGTGGCTTCACTCACAAAGGTGTGTGCATTAGTTGTTTGTATATGTTCAAATGTGAGTGGAGAAAATGATTAAGAGGCATATATTTCTAGAATCACATTCTAGGTATTTCAAAAACGTGATGTTGTGTTTATGGTTGTTATGGTGTACTGCAAGGGATGACTTATAGATGTTATGGTGTACTGCAAGTTATTACCACAGTGGCATATCACTATGTTGGATTTCTTTCCATATTCATTATTTACTCAGAACTTTGCTCTGTGTGTTTTGCAATGTTTTCTATCAGGATTATTTGTGGGACTGCAGTCCATGCTATCTTTTAGAGGTTATAGACATGGTTTTCATAGAAGGTAACTTGTAGATTCCAGCCCAATTCCTTTTGATTTCAAGTATCTTTTGTTTATTGACTAGTTCTTGGTTGTTTAAAAATATTTATTGTAGGTACTATCATCTAACTCCATGCAAAAATGTGGGCCTAGCTAACCTTTTGGAGGATCAAGATCAATTAGAAAACTTGTAAAACTGAATATTCTCCATTTTTCGTTTCAAGATATACAATGGCACTATATTCATTAGTTTTCTAATGAATTTATTTGTACTGTTTCTTGTGCATTTGAATTAATGAATTACATGATCACCTCTTTTCTAGAAGAAGTTCAGAGCTCTATGCATGCATATATATATAGTTATTGCATATCTTATTTTCTATAATAAGGAAGATGAAATTCTTTATAAAGATGAAGTTGGTTGTCTTAAGGCAATTCGCTACTAGTTAGAAGTAATGATCCCAACACTTCATATTGTTGAAACTGCAAAAATATTGCTCAAAATAGTTCGTGAGGAAATCCTCTAGTTTTCAATATTGATCTAGATAACTCAAATAAATTATATAGTGAATCTATTAATCCAAGAGATGCAAATGTAGAGAAAGAGAAAATTCTAAAAAACTGGAATAAGAAGTGGCATATTTGGTAACACTAGGATTTGGAATAAGAAGTTAAATTGAAAATTTGATAAAAGATGGTTATTTTGGTTGGCTAGATTGTATATGAACCAATTGGATATCTGGATATCTAAAAAATATGCCCTAATAAACCATAACTCTCAAACCTACAACATGTTTTTGGTTTCATGTATATTTATTCATTGCAACAATTCATTACCATTCACAATAAGCATTATTTAAAGACGAACTCTCAAACCTACAACCCGTTTTTCATTAAATCTGAAAAAATAGAAACAAATAACCTTGTCAATTGCCTACAACCTGAAAGTATAAAACTAAACTCTTAACCCGACAACCTGTTTTTCGTTAAATATGAAAAACAATACACTGCCACAGTGCAAAAATACTCTGCTATAGTGCAAAAATACTATGTTAATTAGTGGCACACAAATCAATCTCATACTGGAAAAAAATGAATAATAACCACCTTCACTCAACATTCTTACTCGATAAGATAGGATTATCCCATCCCTATGGGAACCAAAATAGAAAAAGAAAAACCTACTTTAATTCTATGTAGGGAAGTGCACCCTCTAAACTGGAGGTTTTCCCATATCATGTGCTTAATCTAACTGAAGATTAAAAATCAGGATATCTCTAAAACTGGAAATCAAACTCCCAAAGAAGATAAACATCTATGCTAAATATGGAATAACAACTATACAAATACAAGTGGATGAGGCCGGTGCATGCATTCAGTCAATTGTAAATGCGCGTGTGGACACTACAAAATTAGTATTGTTAGGGGTAATTTATAAAATGGAAATGCAGGGTTGTATATGTTTATGTATTCTAATATTTGTTTAGAATAAATATCATTACTTATCTACATAAATGTTGGATAAAATAATACTTTTCTAAATTGCTGCCTTCATTCGGGCGAAAGGTCAACTTTACTTATCAGAGTTCTGGTGAATTTATTTTTTAATAGCTCATGCGAATTATGAATTTTACAATTTGTCGTGATGATTGCAAGGTGAATATAACGATGTCAAATCTACACTTTGCACTCACATTATCACTCAAATTGATCCTACTGTACATTAACTGATGTTGATTGACTGTTGCACACAACTACATATTTATTAGAATATCGTAACCTCAAGGGGAATTTTTTTCATCGTTAGTTATCTACGGTCACTTAGAGTTATGATGTTATCAATTACTTACACATGGTCTATCTAGGGCACATAATCAACAATCGATCTATGTTCAATTAAATCCCCAGGAAAACCTCCAGTTTAAGGGAAAAATAGAGCATGAACAAAACGATTAAGACACTAAGCAAATATTACAATAATACTTGTTTTTTAACATAGAAATATGAAATTTCTAGTCATGTGCATTCAGATATTTGCATATCGAGTGTTCCTGAACTCCAAAAAAACACAAAATAGATGAAGGATTTTGTAATTTTATACCATAATAAAGTCGCATTAGCAATAATTTCGTGGCATGCCTTATCTTTCAATTAATGTTCAATATACAGTAGAGATTCTTATTAGGATAGGAATATTTAGAAGTAGAACACTGTCCAAATCACCCATTACACCAACCGACCTTTAAGAGCTTCGGGGGAGAGGTGTTTAGTACTCACTGGAAATTTCCCTAGGTCTTTCCTTGTCTTGAAAGACTCTGCTTGTTTGCTCAAATCACATATAGAATTAACTTAGCTAAAATAATATAATACTGGTTAAAAACATAGAAGATGTCATTGTGGTTCAAAACAATTCAGACTCATCAAAATCAACACCCATCAGCCTACCTACCGAATTATACTACCCTATCCGTCCCTTTGACATAAAATATATCAAGGATTTAAATAAAGAGAATGTAAGAATTTACTTCTCAATCAGATCTAGGATCTAGAACAATATTCACACGTGAAGTGTTTGACAAAATGTGCAAGAGAATCAACAGAGAGACAGAAAATAGCTGGAATAACACATGTGAATGGTTACTGATCATATTATTATCATACATTTAGATGTTATGTTACACATTTATAATACATTGGACAAAATTTGAGTGGTTCTGGAATCCAATTGGGAAGGTACAAATGTCATGATGAGATTTGACCTCAATCCCCCCTAGGTGGACCAATGGAGCCACAAATCAGCCAAAACAGTCACGAGTTGATGTGTATGCATGGCTAAGGTTACATGGGGTCATCATAACACCTTTTCATGCATGGATGTGGAAATATAGGTGGGTTAGAGGCCCTATCTAGCATTAAATGCACCAAATTAGCCCAAAATTGGAGCATGATAGAAATGATGAGGGTGCACATGTGGATGGTTGAATGAGTTGGACTACTCATGTGGGTGTGAATGCACCAATTTATCTGGTTATTGGTCCAACTAAACACCCTATGTCAAAAACCATAGTGTATTAATGCAAAAATGTAATAAAATTGACTAAGGAGTTAAAATAAGGTACTAAGGATGCATTACTGCTCCTACACCCCCCCTTATTCCATACTTGGTACAATTTAATCAAAAATATTTACTAAGGCCTTGGAAACTAAGGCATAAGTCACCTTTTACAACAAAGTTTATTGATCCATGTAACCGAGGTAAGGAGGAAAACCTCATGGGACAAAAAATCCCCTAAAAAATGGATATGACAGAGATAACAAAAATTGTCTTCAGAAGGTCCTCTTCTTCAATTGAATTAGCTGAAAGAACAACTTCTTGGTGATGGACTTGGTGAAGATGTTGTGGATGCCAAGATCATGCATCAATGCATCAAAGCGTTGTAAACAAAGATCATGTGGAGAGGCCGTTTGATGGTCATCATTTGATGATGGAGGGGCATCATAAGAATGTATATTTATGCAAGAATACTCTGATATAATATCATAATTAGCCATGGAAAATATATCTCTGCAAACTCTTTCCCAAATAACATCAAAAGACTCAACAAAATCTGCATTATGTGTATTTGCCATATCATGAATAAAACCATGAATCTTTCTCCCAATTTGATGAAGCACCTTCAAAAATATGTAAAAAATATCATGAGGCTCTGAAATATCAGAATATGTGTCATGCACAGAAGAAAATATCAGAGGTATGATGTCTCCATGAGCGAATGGATCCATAGGAAGAGGAGAGTGAGCAACTAGATAACAATTGGAATTGAGCGAACCTGGAAGGTCTAGAGAGTTGAGATTTGAACCATGGGTGGTGAAAGAAAGTCCAGACATATGGAAAAAAAATCCCATGAAGTTTAATGATATGGATTTCCAACCAATTAAACACATACAATACATAACAATAACATATACAAGAGACATAGTATTGGAAACTAGGCAATTTTCTGAATTTCCGGCTAGTGAACTTGAGGGTTGCTGGGTATTTTGGTCTTCATATGGTTGGGGAAATGATTCAATGAATGTAATAATCTGTATTTAATCCTGTATATCATATTTAGAATCATAAATGGAAATATATTAATGGATTGGAAAAATGGATTTCAAAAGGCACATCAAAATCTAGTGAAAAATGACTAGTTTTGGGAGGAAGCTTTGATGAACTGACTCGGAATTTATTTAAGGAAGGGATGGAGGTTTCAGGTTATGATATATCATAGTGTGAATCAGAAATATAGCTATCATAAATGGATAAAACAGAATTTGGTTTGACCCATGCACCCAATGCATGCTCAACCTTACCATTTCCTTTCTTGCGTTCCCATCTTTTTGCAAATTCTGGAAGAGCAATATGGTTCTCCTCAAGGAGCTTGGTCATGATGTCCATTTTATTTCTGAAGAAAGATTTATCAATATGTGAACCTATAAAATAATCACATGTGGGTATTTCTTTCTTTTTTCTCCTCCTCCTAGATCTCGAGCTCCCATTGGTAGAACTAGAGCTTTTTGAGCTTGATTCCTTCTTCTCTTTCTCCCTTTTCTTCAAATATCTCTTCTTTCTCTAGGATTTATTTGATACACCAGTAGCAAGGGATTTATACTTGGATTTGATTATGGTACCCATTTTTATGAGCTTGTCCTGCTCCTGAGTCAAAGACTCCATGAAATCTTCTAGCGCATGCATCTTCCAATTTCTAGTTGTAAGTTTGCTATAGTGAAATGTTGAAACATATACATAATACTTCGGCCCCAAATTATAAAGGACGGACAATATATGTTGAAATATTCTAAATTTGAAGAATATTCTATATGTATATTTTGTTGTCCCCAATGGTCCTACCGGGAGAACCACTTGTATTACTTTGTACCCCGATGCTTCTAATCAGAAGAACTAATAAGAGTCATGAGGTAATACCCTCTAATTCTAAAGGTGGGTCATTAGCACCCCAGTGTGGTTACTTGAGCCTACATGTCTAAATAGAGCCTACATGATTTAACTCGAGCCTACATGTCAAATGAGTTAATTCAAGTGAATGGATGAATATAAATAGCGGTGTGGTGCTCCTCATTTGAGACACACACACTCTCACTTGTGTAGTGCATTGGTGGAGAAGAGAAGAGTAGCTGGAGAAGGAGGAGGATCAGGATTTGATCTCCTTGTTGGTTTTATCTTTTATATTTTGGGGCATCTATATTGAGGAAGCTTTTGCTGGGTTTTTCCCTTTAGGGTTTTCCCAGGATAAATCTGTGTTGTTCTTGTGATATTGTTTCTTTCAGTGATCCTGTTTACATGCTTTTGTTAAGGAAATGAAATGAAATACTGATGTATTAGCTAAGAATATGAAAATTTAACATGGTATCAGAGCTAGCCTAACTAGGACAGCTTTCACAAGGTGAAATAGCTCTCTCTCTCTCTCCCCAAAAGAAATTAGGGTTTCAGGAATCTTTTTTGAGTTTTGAAAAACTGCTTACATAGAAAGTTGCGCCCTTCAAAAGTGCATCTTTTGAGCCTAGAATCAAGTTTTATGGATGTGTGAGTCTCCAAAAAAGTCAAACCCTAGTTTTATAGCTGCACCAAAAAACTGTTGAACCAAAAAGCTACAAAAGCTGAATCTTGCAAGTCTGATTTGGAAGATAAAGAATTGGGATCTCCAGAATCGAAGCACACCAGTCATCTCTCCTCATTCAAGCGCATCTCCTGGTAAGGTCAGTTTCTCATTTCGCAAAATTTCAATTTGTTGTGATTTTCTGACAAGATGACCTCAAGCACTAAGCTTGAAGACAAGCTAGAAGGCATAGAGAATTTCTGAGCATGGAAATACAGGATTGGTCTCATTCTCCAAGAGAATGATCTTGATAAGTATGTCAAAGAAGAAGTTGTAGAACCTGAATAAGCTGAAGCCAAGGAGAAGCACATAAAGGATATGATTAGGGCACAAAGGATTATTGCTAACTCCATCAAGCATCACTTGATTCCTCAAGTGTCATCCAAGAAGACTCCAAAAGAAATTTTTGATGCCCTATCCAGAATGTATGAGGGAAGGAACATTAATAGAATGATGAATCTAAGAGCTCAACTGAAGAGCACCAAGATGAGTCATGGAGAATCCATCCAAGATTACTTCTCAAGGGTTTCTCAGATTAAATATCAACTAGAAGCTATTGGAGATAAGCTTGATGAAGATGAAATGGTTATGACTGCTCTTAATGGTCTCACAATACCCTAGGAATCCTTCATTCAAATGATGTGTGCCAGAAAAGAAAGCATGAATTTTGATGTAGTATGGGAAGACTGCATTCAAGAAGAGACTAGAGTGATAAATAGGGAAGCATTATTAAAAGGAGATGATAAATCCCTAGCCACTCACACCAAAAGAAGAAGAGGTCAATCTAATTTCAAAAGAAGAAATTTCAAGGAGTCTCAACCTCCTACAAGAATCCAGAAGGTAAGAGAGAATCCTCCTAATAGAGACTACTCTGGTTTTCAATGTTTTAATTATGATAAGATAGGACACATTGCCTGAAATTGTCCTATGAAGAGACAAGAATATAAGAAGAGGATCAACAACAACAAAATATATCATGCTCATCTAGCGGAAGATGAAGATGAAGAAGAAGAAGAAGAAGGACCTCCAAGAAAGCAAGCAAGAGAAGAAGATGTGGAAGAGTATGTACTATTCTCTACACTCTCTCGGTGTATAACACCTGGAGAAGATACTTGGCTTATTGGTAGTGGTGCTTCGAAGCACATGACGAGACAAAAGAAAACTCTATCCAAACTTGAAGAAAAGAGCTCTCCTCAGAAAGTATCTCTAGGAGGTGACTTTCAATATCCGATCAAAGGAGTGGGAGAAGCAAGCTACAAACTTGATTCAGGTAATCCTCTAAAGATGAAAGATGTATTGTATGTACCTGGTTTAAAGAAGAAATTACTTTCTATCTCATCTTTAGATAAGAAAGGATTTAGAGTTTCTTTTTGTTAAATTTTCATATGATAAGCTAGATCATTAGTATTTCATTTCGATTTCATAACAAAAGCATATAAACAGGATCACTGAAAGATAGACAAGAAGAACCATACAAAAGGAGAACACAAAGATTTATCCTGGGAAAACCCTAAAGGGAAAAACCCAGCAAAAGCTTCCTCAATATAAATGCCCCAAAAGATAAAAGATAAAACCAACAAGGAGATCAAAGCCTGATCCTCCTCCTTCTCCAGCTACTTCTCTTCTCCACTAATGCGCTACACAAGTGAGAGTGTGTGTCTCAAATGAGGAGCACCAAACCTCTATTTATATTCATTCGTTCACTTGAATTAATTCATCCGACATGTAGGCTCGAGTTAATCATGTAGGCTTGAGTTACACATGTAAGCTCAAGTAACCACATTAGGGTGCTAATGACCCACCTTTACAAAAAGGGGAAAACCTCATGAATCTTATTCGTTCTTACGATTAGAAGCATCGGAGTACAAGATAATACAAGTGGTTCTCTCGGTAGGACCATTGGGGACCACAAAAGACACATATAGAATATTCTTCAAAGTAACAATATTTCAACACTCCCCCTTAATGAGAAGGGTATTCTACAACAACATCAACAACAACAATAGTAGGAGAGGACATCATCAACATCATCAGGGTAACACATCTATAAATCATTGGAAGCTTTTCAACATCATATAGTCTTCGTCTTCAATATTTGACAACAACAACTCTTTAATCAACATCAGCATCTTTTAACCTTTTGATCAGCAACATCTTCAACACTTCGATCTTTCGATCAGCAACATCTTCAGCACTTAGACCTTTTGATCAGCAGCAACATCTTCAGCACTTTGAACTTTCGATCAGCAACATCTTCGGCACTTTGACCTTTCGATCAGCAACATTTTCAGCAACATCTTCAACACTTTAACCTTTCGATCAGCAGCAACATCTTCAGCACTTTGACCTTTCGATCATCACCAATATCTTCAGCATTTTGATCAGCAATATCTTCAGCACTTTGATCTTTCGATCAACAAAGACATCTTCAACATTTTGACCTTTCGATCAGCAACATCATCACATTATGATTAGTAACATCTTGATCAGTACCATCATCATACTTCAACTCTCGAACATAATCATCATCATCATATTCTGATCTTTTGATCAGTATATTGTCATCATCACATACTGATCATCATCATCATCACACTCTGATTTTTTTATCAGTACATCATCATCATCATACTCTTGATCGTTCGATCAGTACATCATCATCATACTCTGATATTTTGATCAGTACATCATCATCATCATAAAAACATCATCATCATGAAAACATCAACATCATAAAAACATCATTATGATCAAAACATTCAACATCATCAAAACATCAAAATATCATCATCATTACACTCTGATCTTTCGATCAGTACATCATCATCATCATAAAATCATTATCATCAAAACATCAACATCATCATCATCAAAACATCAACATCATCATCATCAAAACATCAACATGATCCTTCCTTTCAGAATTATGGGATCAACATGTCTGTGGTACTTAGACGATCCTTCCTGTCGGAATTATGAGATTTAGGTCTTTATGGAGTTACTAATGATCCTTCCTTTAGGAATTACAGGATCAACACATTTGTGAAGCTCAGACGATCCTTCCTTTTGGAATTATGGGATCAAGTCTTTATGGAGCTACTAACACTCCTTCCTTTCAGAATTATGGGATGTAGGTCTTTATGGAGTTGCTAACGATCCTTCCTTTCGAAATTACGGGATCAACACATTTGTGGAACTCAGACAATCCTTCCTATTGGAATTATGGGATCAACACATCTGTGTAACTCAGACAATCCTTCCTGTTGGAATTACAAGATCAAGTCTTTACGGAGCTACCAACGATCCTAACTTTCGGAATTATGAGATTTAGGTCTTTATGGAGTTACTAATGATCCTTCCTTTCAAAATTATGGGATCAACACATCTATGGAACTTAGACAATCCTTCCTATTGGAATTATGGGATCAATTCAATGATCCTTCCTTTCAAAATTATAGGATTTAGGTCTTTACGGAGTTACTAATGATCCTTCCTTTCGGAATTATGGGATCAACACAGTTGTGGAACTCAGAAAATCCTTCCTATTGGAATTATGGGATCAACACATGTTCTCGAGTACCGAAGTCACTACATCCATTCTGAACCAAATTTCAAGGATGATACAATCCTACCACGTTCATGGGGACCGAAATCTCCAGATACATTTTGAAGCGAGGTTCAGGGATGATGTAATCCAACCACATTCACGGGGACCAAAATATCTAGATACATTTTTAACCGAGGTTCAGGGATGATGCAATCCACCACTTTCATAGGGGTCGAGACCTCCGGATACATTTTGAACCGAGGTTCAAGGATGATGCAATCCACCACTTTCACGCGGGCCAAGACCTCTGGATACATTTTGAACCAAATTTCAAGGATGATGCAATCCTACCACATTCATGGGGGCCAAGACCTCCAGATACATTTTGAACCAAAGTTCACAGATGATGCAATCCCACCACATTCACGGGGGCCGAGACCTCTAGATAATTTTTGAACCGAAGTTTAAGGATGATGCAATCCCACCACATTCATGAAGACCGAAGTGACCGGATATATTTTGGAAAGATGTCCCAGGATGATATAATCCCTCTTCATTCTTGAGGACCGAGGTCATCGGATCAATTTTGGACAGATGTCCCAGGGTGATACAATCCCTCTTCATTCTTGAGGACTGAGGCCACCGAATCACTTTAGGGAAGATGGCTAGGGATGATACAATCCCACTTCATTCTCGAGGACTGAGGTCTCTGGATCACTTTAGGGAAATTGCCCAGGGATGATACAATCCTAGTGCAACATCACTACTCCCCCTTTCGAGGAAGGTCTTTTCGAACAACAACAAGCTTGTCTCGAAAGTGTTTGAACTTCTACCGAGACAGAGGCTTCATCAGTACATCACCATCTAAACCATCATCATCTACATCTTCAGTATGTGAATACTGAACTATCACCATCTGTATCTCCAGTATGTGAATACTGAAAGCATCATCCATATCTTCAGTATGGGAATACTGAAACATCATCATCTGCATCTTTATCTTGTATGTAGAAATATCATATTTCTATGTGTTACGACGAAACACAGGGTTCTCTGTTATCACATAGAATCAATGTAGTATCCATATTCAGGTCAAGGAGACCTGATATCAGCTTCCAAAGACATATGGCTTCACAACTTAGTAGAGCAATCTAATATGTATTCTTCTTTTGTTGTTCTAAGCGAAACACTAGAGTGTTTCCTACTAAACCATGAACTCATAGCAGACCCCAAACAAAAGAATCTACCTGATGTGCTTTTCTTGTCTGAGATACTTCCAACCTAATCTACATCTGTATATCCATACAATATGTAGTCATGGCTACCATCATAATATAGACCAAGGTCTATAGTCCCTTTCAGATATCTCATCACATGTTTTGCAGCTACTAGGTGAACCCATCTTGGTTGAACAAGATATTGACTTAAGGTTTTCACAACAAAACAAATGTCTGGTCTGGTATTTGTTAAGTACATCAATGAACCAATGATCTGTCTGTAATGAGTCACATCTACTAACTCTGATGAGTCATTTTCTAACAGCTTCAGGTTGGAGTCCATGGGTGTGGCCATGGCTTTGAATTCCAAGATATTTAATCTCTTCAATATATCTACCACATACTTTCCCTGGTTGAGAAATATTTCTTCTGAACTTTGTCATATTTCCAGACCTAGGAAATAGTGCATTAACCCAAGGTCTTTCACCTCAAATTATTCTGCTAGTTTCTTCTTGCTTTCCATGATCTATTTCTCCTTCCCTGTCAAGAATAAGTCATCCACATATAATAACAGGATGACAGGTTCATCTTCTACAACCTTGAGATAAAGGTTAGGATAATCTTTACTCTTGGTAAAACCCATAATTGACAGGAAACTGCCATACCAAGCTTTGAGAGCTTGCTTCATGCCATAGAGGCCCTTCTTCAACTTACATATATGAGTCCATCTGTCTTCAACTTCAAATCCTTTTGATGTAAAAATATTCCCCAATCATACCATTAAGGAAGGATTGTCTTTACTTCATCATGGAAGCAACTACCATCATAGTTATGAAGGAAGTGTACCTTGCTTCCTCGAGTAAGTGTCTCTTCAAAATTAATTCCCTCTTTCTTATAGAAACCTCTAGCCACAAGTCTTTCCTTACTTCTATCAACGACATATTTTATCTTGCAAATCCATTTGTAAGATACCACATGCTTGCTTTCTGGTTTGAGTACTATATCCCAAACATCATCATAACATCTTCCATGAGTTCTTCTTGTCAGATCATTAACATATCCTAGTATTCTGCATTCAAATTTGAAGTTTAGAACCCACTTTAGTCTTGGTAAAGTCTCAATCCATCAGGAAGTTGTCCATCATGTTGTACCGTGTCAAACTCAGATATCTTTTGTAGTCACTCCCCTTGAAGTGGAGTATTATATTCATTCTTCATTCTGTATAGGTGATTCTATGCTTGATATATACTGGTCAATAGAGTATGTCATGTCATAGTCTATTCTTTCTAAGGCAAATCACGATTCTTGCTTTGTACACTTGTTCTTGTAGATCCATATGGAAGATACTACGTACTTCCCTTTATGTCTCGAAACGATATCGTATACATCATTCCCCATAATCAACTGTTATTCTTTGTTCATAGCTTCTTTCATAGCATTTTTTTCTTCATCTTGAGTTATCTCTCATACCCATGGTGGTATTCATCCTTCGAGGTGGATCTACTGCTCTTTGAAGCTCTTTCTTTCGTCATGGTGTCTCCGACCCTGGGAGCTTCAAATTCATGTTTATTGAATTGTCATCACTTGTTCTTCGGAACAACTCTCATCCTTATTTTCTTTTAGGAGGTTTTATAGAACCATGAGCTACTTACCCATCACATGCATGCAAACAACACATCAACTGAATATAATCAAATGCATAACAAAAAAATATCATTAAATGACAATTGAATACTTATCTTTTTTTTGTTTCATGGGTAGACTCCTTCTTGATCATTTTGCTTCATCATCTTCTTCATCCATGAAATCATCATTTCTTATCCAAATGATAAGATGGATAAGAGGTTCACCAAGAATTGAGTTCTTCATATTCCTCATCGCTTGAGGGATCTTCTTTGAATGGTGAGAGCTTGATCTTCAATTTGCTCCCATCTTTGTTCTTCTCTTCTTATGAGATGAGCTTCTTCTTCTTCCCAGAGTCAACTGAAAGTAATCACTTCCTTTTGGGAC